>JAGFZM010000032.1:406644-479294 GCA_017657215.1 Limnothrissa miodon | reverse complement strand
ACAGTTTTGTTGCAAATGTTTCTTTCTCTTTTTAAAATGTTTCTTTAATATCACTTCCTTCACTCACCAGATTTCCTACTGAGAGCACCTCCTCAAAGTGAGGCGTCATTGGGTAGTGCTCCATGGCCATGAACACAGTGTTGAGCACAATGCAGATGGTGATGGCTAGGTCCACAAATGGGTCCATGACGATCAGATTCACAATCTCCTTGATCTTTATCCAGATGGGACAGCACTCCCAGATCAGGAACGTGTTGGCAAACTTGTACCAGCATGGAGGACACTTTCTCTGGGACTCCTCGAGCTCTGAATAAGAGAATGGAAGAGAGAGAGAGAGGGAGGGAGAGAGAGGGAGAGAGAGATATTATACTGTAAACAAATAATCATTATCAATGTATATGCTATAGACTACTATACAATTAAACAGGTTTAAAGTAAACATGACACTACTTTAAATTGCCCAGAGCTGTGTCAAGGGACAAGTACATACTGTAAAAATGTAGTTTACTGTGCAGGATATTTTAAGTATATATTGTGTATTATGTAGAATAGTTATAAATGTAGAGGACTTCCAGTAAGAGTGGGGCACTGGTGTATTTCTGTCTAACTAAAATACAGACATAATGCACCTTTAAGATGTTTTTGACAACAAAAGCTAAGACTGAAAGTGTCTGAGAAAGAAAAAAAAGAAAGAAAGAAGAGAGAGGGAGATATAGGGAAGGGCGGATGAGAAAGAGAAAAAAAGGAGAAAATAAGAGAGAGAGTGGGGAGAGACGTTACATAGAGAGAGAAAACGAGAGCAGGAGAGACTGACAGAGAGAGAGAGAAAGAGAGGAGGAGAGAGTGACAGAAAGAGACAGTGTGTGTCTGTGAGAGAAAGAAAGAGAGAGTGACAGAGAGAGAGAGAGAGAGCTAATACCCTCGACGAGTGTGTTGGTGACTACAGTCATGGCGCTGTTGGCTCTGTCTTTGCGGCTGAAGGACATGTTGAGCTGATCCACTGACACCATCAGAGAACCAGACAGCTTCCGCTTGCAGTCCACCTCAGTGGTCTACACACACACACACACACACACACACACACACAGACACACACACAGACACAAACACACGCACACACACAATGTCACATTTTAGGTTTATCATGGTGTGCCCAAAAGGTCCACTCCCGCATACAATGGATATAAATGTGTAAGAGCATAGACTGTTGAAGAACAAACACATGCATGCATATAGACATACACATACACTAATGAGCGCATGCACACACACTTAACACATACACACACACATTCTGCATTCTGCATACACATACCCCAGGCATCACGGTTACCTGTCCATAGCTTCAAAAGTAACCCAATCACACAAACACAAACACACACACACACATGAACACACACACACACACACACACACACAGCATGACCATGCATAAGCAGGAGAGTGACAAAGACAGAGATAAAGATTGTGAGGCCCAACTCCTCCTTGTGACGCCTTTCCCTCCTTCCCATCCCAACAGAACTCTACTCTAGGAATCCCACAGCTCTGCACAAGTAACTACCAGCTCTGCCATAGTCTGTGGTCAGATATCACAAGACTGTCAGATATCACAGACAAAAGCTCTTGTCTGGATGACCTTGGCATGGCAGTCTATCATGTTTGAGTGCAGCTGCATAGCACGGAAATTCATTTCTCCTGTTCTGCGTATTTTCAACCATAATGCTAATCACTGAGCTAGATAAGTCTGGTATCAATTTTGTGTGAGACTGTGTCAAAAGTCATCATAAAAATAATAACTCTAAAAATTCTGCACTTGCTGCTCTTTGCACTTCTGATTAGATGCTAAACTGTATTCCGTTGCCCTGTACATGTGTAATGACAATAAAGTGAAATCTAATCTAATCTAATTACAATAATAATAATAAAAGCAATAAACTGAGAGCATAATGGTCTCAATTAGCATTACCAAATAGAGAGCAGAATTACATTTTTTGGAATATTAAATGATTTTAGTTTTGGATTTAGTCCAAATCCTGGCAGTGGATAGTTTAAGAATCTAATGCTGTCTTTGGCACAGATGACAAACATTCATGATAAAGGTGAGCGAGAGGCTGGTGTGTGTGTGTGTGTGTGTGTGTGTTTGTGCTTGTGTGTATAATTTCACTACATTTTTACACAGTAAAAAAGTATATGACAATAAAAATAATCCCTAATTTCTTGTCTGTGTAGTGTGTGTGTGTGTGTGTAAGGGAGAGAGAGAGTGTGTGTGTGTCTGGACTGTGTGGGCCAGAACTCCTACAGAACTCTACGGAAATAAATTGATCAATGACATGGATCTGTGTGTACTGTATATATGTTCAAAAACACATGCTCTTTTGTTTGTTTTGAGAGTGAGTGTGTGTGTGTGTGTGTGTGTGTGTATGTGTGTGTGTGAGAGAGACATTAAAATGAGACTGAGACGGTTTGAGGTGAAAGATGGGAACCAACAGCTGTGTCAGGATCAGTGTGTGTGAACATGACTTTCAAGGACAAAACGATGTAAAGATCCTTGTGCTGCGCTTTCAACTACCTTACAGAGTTGCATGGTTTAACCCGTTTCAATCTCTTTCTCCAGTATGTTGTGGACTATACCATTAAAACAGGGATGGGACTGAATGAGTTTGTTGAGATGGGCAGACAAAAACATGCAAATTAAAATAATAACTAAAAAAACGTCAATGAGTGATGACAATGACAGTTTTAGTATAATGTTATAACAGCTATAGAAAAACAACTGAAATATGAGACAGAAAGAGAGAGAGAGTGAAAGAGACAGAATGAAAGGGAGAGTGAGACAAAGAGAAAGAGTGAGAGAAACCGTGAAAGAGAGGGAGAGTAAGAGAGTGAGAGAAAGCGAGAGTGAGACAAGAAGGAGAGAAAAGAACAGAGTGAGAGAAAGGAAGAGAGAGGAGTGAGAGAGAGAGAGAGAGAGAGAGAGAGAGAGAGAGAAGAAGAAGAAAGTCAGAGAAGAATAAAGCAACCTTGGGGTGAGTAAAAATCCAAAACAAAGACCAAACCAACTGAGAGGAGAACAATCTGCCACCCCATGCCTAGAGTCTAATGGTCTGCCCCATTCAGGACGTCCTTACACTGTCATCAGTAGCAGCTCTATATATTTTCACCTCAGGCAGGAGACGCCCGGGGCCCCTGGGGCCGATCAGAGACACCACGCCGTTGCAATCCACTGTGCTGTTCCGCTTGCCGCCAGTGTGTGGCGCCAGCGGGTTGAGGCGCGAGGAGCCCTGGCTGTAGCCGCTGTAGCTGTTGCGGCGGTAGGGGATGAAGAGGGAGCCGCGGCGGTCCTCACTCTCCTCCACCGTGCTGTGCTCGTCGTCGGCGAACTCGTTCTCCGAGCCCACGTCCTTACCACCGCCACCGCCCCCGCCGCCACGGCCCTTGAAGCTGAAGATGCTGCTGCGGCTGTTGTGGCGAGACATGAAGGGAGAGCCGGGGATACTCAGCAGAGACTGGAGGAGAGAAAGGGGGGGGGGGTGGGAGAGAGCGAGAGGGAGAGAGAAAGAGAGAAAGAGAGAGGCTTAACATTCCTTTATTCATCGATTTGGTAGAGAAAGAGAGAAAGAGAGAGAGAGAGAGAGAGACACACACAGAGAGAGATTTTAAATATTTATATATTGTTTATTGCATTAGCTGGTTTTTATACATACTTTAAAATACACACATATATACATATCTACATGTACCATGTAAAAGGTATGCATGTATCCTGCAATGTGCATTCATACACAATATGTGTTTATTTTATTATTATTTATTTAATTTATTTTTTTTTATGTTGTTTGTTTCATGTGTGTGTTTGATATCTTTTCTGTAAAGCTTTGGCAATAGAACATGCAGATTTGTCAAACCAATAAGGGAAATTTCAATTTGAATTTCAATTTGAATTTGACAGAGAGAGAGAGAGAGAGAGAGAGAGAGAGAGATAGGAAAAACATAAGAGACAGACATATGAGCACTTAGTGAATGTGCTGATCAGAGACTATGGGAAAGAGAGGGAGAGAGAGACAGAGAGAGAAAGAGATAATTAAAAAGTCAGTGAAAAACAGAGAGAAAAAAGGAGAAACATTACAAGAGACAGACACACATGATGGATGACCTGAGTAGGGACTGGGGGAAAGAGAAAAAGAGAGAGACAGAAAGAAAGAGAGAAAAAGACCAACCATTAAAGGGAACAGAAACATGAGGACATGATGGATGTGCTGTGCAGAGACTGGAACAGAGAGAGAGAGAGAGAGAGAGAGAGAAAGAGAGAGAGAGGACTGACATCAGGGAACAAAGACATGGGTGGGGGGTCAAAAGGAGAGAGAGAAAAAGAGAGAGAATGAGATTCAGACAGAGAGGACGGAGAGGAGGAGCCCAGGAGAATAGCAGGGAGGATTAGACATGAAGTGGATGAAAGAAGATACAGTAATGATGACGCGTAGAGACAAAGACAGAGGACAAGAGTGCTGGGAGAGAGAGAGAGAGAGAGAGAGAGAGAGAGAGAGAGAGAGAGAGAGAGAGAGAAAAAGACAGAGAGAGAGAGAGAGAGGGTATAAAGGGTATGCAAGTATCCTGCAATGTACATTCACACAATATGTGTTTGTTTTTTTCTTCTCTAGTGTGCCTTTTATCTTTTTTGTAAAGCTTTGGTAATACAACATGTGAGTTTGTCATTTCATTAAAGAATATTTGAATATGAGAAGAGAGAGAAAGAAAGAGAGAGAGAGAGAGAGAGAGAGAGAGAGAGAGAGATACAGAGAAGGTCCCTAGGACCCCAGCAGGGCACGAGAGGACATTTTGAGGACACGAGACATGTGAGGACTGGGGGACAGGAACGCTGGGGGGTGAGAGAAGAGAGGGACAGGGAGACAGAGACAAAGGACAAGCACAGTAGGACACCATAACACAGTCATGTGATGACAGACACACACACAGACATTACAAACACGGCACGCGCATACTGTACACACACACACACACACACACACAGCAATAGCAGTCACCTAGTTCATGATGGAGGTTTTGAGGCTCAACCAGGAAAGCGGAAACACACACACACACACACACACCTGGTTCATGATGGAGGTTTTGCAGCCCAGCCTGTTGTCAGGGAAGCGTACACACACACACACCTGGTTCATGATGGAGGTTTTGCGTCCCAGCCTGTTGTCAGGGAAACGGAAGCGGCTGCGCTTGCTGCCGTCGTCAGACTCAGACTTGACCACCTTCTCACTGTCACCCTTCTCCTTCTCCTGCTCCTTCTGCCGCCACTTCTTCTTGCGGTTGCGCCGCTCCTTGGCGCTCTTGGAGCTCAGCTTGGACACCTCGGAGGATGAGCGGGACAGACGCTCACCGCCCCCATCCACCACTGCGTCCTCCGACACTGTGCCCGCCGACGTTGCCATGGCGCCAGCCTTTGGAAAAACAAAAACACAGCATCAGTGTCTTCACTCCAGACTTCATGAGATGAGCAGCAGGCAGTCACAACTCATTCAGTGCTCACTATGTTAGAGATGGTTCATGCTGACCACCTATATTACAATCTCTAAGGAGGACTAAAACAGCAGGAGTGCTAAAGAAGAAGAAAGAAGAACTAAAGATAAAAAAAAGATCAAAAAGGAAAAACAAGTGACTTCAAACTTCAAAAATTAAGCTGACCCAGGAGAAGTGCTTCTTTCTCAGAACCTGGAAATCTAGAGTATGATCACACAATGTTGAAATCTTTTATTTGAGGGAGACGTAGCACAATGAACTAAGGTTTTCATGCCAACTTGGGGACCCAGGTTTGATTCTAGTCTGAGGTCCGGTTCTGTTACTTCCTCATCACTCTCCTTCAGTAATTCTGTCATATCTCTGCTGTCCTATCTGATTAAAGACAGTAAAAACCCTCTCAAATATTTTAAGAACATTTTATATCTTAACTTATGTCTTCAACAACTAAGATAATGTAAAAATATGAAAATACGGTTAGATAAAAAAAGGAAGTTTTCTCCTAATTTCTGATACTATTGGCTCTGGTAGTTAATGGACTAGAATAAAAAATAATAACCAGATTGATTCTGTGCATCTAAATTAGTATGAATTGAGCCATACCTAGATTTTTTTCTGATGCTATTTTTACTTAAAGGAATGGTTCGGTCTTTAACACTTTGAGCGCCTTTCACAGGTCTAAAATGCAATAAAGTGGTTGACACCGAAATTGTGACGATTGCTCCTGTCTCGGCTATTTGGGAAATGCACAATCGCATCTGCCTTCTTCAAAATGGCTAACAATGGACATTGTTTGTTTCTACCCTAAACATTCGTTTTAAAATATATGCAACTCACCCAGTGGTTATTGGTGTTCACAAATGTTCCAACCCATGTATCGAAATACAGTTTCTGTCATGTTACGTATATTTTCCGTTTTGTAAGTCCCATTGGTTACTATTAGAAGACTCTTTGCTCCTTGATATCACGCTGCAAGGTTTTAGATGTAAATATGAAGCGAAAGTTTATGTGTGGTTGTGATGTATCTGAGAAAATAGTTCCGGGATTTAGAAAGTGCCAAATAAAACATGACAGAAGCTTTATTTTATACTACAAAATGTTTTGGAACATCAATGAGCACCACTAACCACTCGTGGGTAGCACTTTTTTAAAACTAGTGTTTTAAGGTTAGAAACAAACAATGCCCATTGCTAGCCATTTTGAAGCAGGAAGATGCGATTCCACATTTCCCAAATAGACGAGACAGGGGCAATCGTCAAAATTTTGGTGTCAACCACTTCATTGCATTTTAGACAACATGTGAAAGGGGCTCAAAGTGTTAAAAACCAAACTATTCTTTTAAATGTTTAGATTAGATTAACTTTTTTTGTTTTAAATGTATTTTAGTGATTTTTACCAACAACCCACAAATATAAAGTATATCATAAATATAATCGTAAACGTAGACAGCCACTGTCTTTGTGTGTTAATGTTACTGTACCTGTGCCTCCTCGTTTTTTTTCAGTGCTTCCAGCATGGCCTTGAACTCTGCCTCTTTCTGTTCAGCCTCCTCGATGGTGGCTTGGTTCTGCTCTTCGTATGCCATGGCCACCACAGCCAGGATCAAGTTGACCAGGTAGAAGGAGCCCACAAAGATCACCAGCACGAAGAAGATCATGTACGTCTTCCCTGCCGCACGGAGAGTCTGAAACAGCAACCACACACAGGGCATTAGGGAAGGAAGAGAAGGAAGAAGGGAAAGGGAGAGACATCAGAGGGAAAAAAAGGAAAAGAAGAAAAAAAAAACAAAGAATGATGTAGTACCTCATAAATAGAGTGAACACTAATACCCCTAAAGACACTAACACCCAAACCCTTCGTGCTACATATTCATAGCATGCAGGATTATTGCTGAAACTGAACTGAAGTAGGAGTGGAGTGCTGAACATAATTAGGATTGTGCTGCTAAACTGAATTTGGAATGAGGTGCTGAACCTAATTAGGAATGTGCTGCTAAACTGAATTAGGAATAAGGTGCTGAACTGAAGTAGGGATGTGGAGCGCTAAACTGAATTAGGAATGTAGTGCTGAACTGAATTAGGAATGTGGCGTGCTGAACTGAATTAGGAATGTGGCGTGCTGAACCGAATCAGGAATGTAGTGCTGAACTGACCAGCTGGTAGGATTTTTACTTAAACTGTACTGAAATAGGAATGGAGTGTTGAACTGAATTGGGAATGTGGTGCTGAACTGAATTGAGGAATGTAGTGCTAAACTGAATTAAGAGTGTGGTGCTGAAATGAATTTTGAATGTTGAGCTGAACTGAATGAGGAATGTAGTGTTGAATTAAGAGTGTGGTGCTGAACTGACCAGCTGGTAGAGATTCTCCCAGAAGTCCTGGGTCATGAGTCGGAAGAGGGCCAGGAAGGCCCAGCCGAAGGAGTCGAAGCTTGTGTAACCATAATTAGGATTCCGCCCGGCTTTCATACAAGTGAACCCCTCTGGACACCGTCTGGTTTGATGCAAAACACACACACACACACAAACACACAGTGAGTGGGAATGAGAAAGAATGAGAACGATGCATACAGTAAATGGTGGAAAAAACCCACAACGGCTTGCTTAGTGTACAGTATGGCTGCTGGGAAGCGCCTGCTTTACTGATGAGCTCAGCATCAGCACGAGCATGAGCTTAAGCACCAGTGACTCACCCCGAGTCCGAGCTGTTGCCACAGAGCAGAGCATCCAGCTGGCCAGGCAGGAAGTAGAAATTAGCTGCAATGCAAAGGACACATCTCTGGATTAGCACACATGAAGGGCTAACCCTAACAGTTGTGTGTTTATGTGTGTATGTGCTACCTTAAATAATGTTGTGAAACGGTAGTGTGTTTATTTGTGAGTGTGTGTGTGTGTGTACTGTACGTCCTCTATGTGTGTGGGTGTGCATGTTCATGTGTACTACCTTAAACTGTTGTGACAGTGGTGTGCGTGTGTGTGTGTGTGTGTGTGTGTGTACTGTATGTCCCCCAGTCATGGGGGACAGTAGTGTGTTCATGTGTGTGTGTGTGTGTGTGTGCTATCTCAAACAGTTGTGAATGACAGTAATGGGTTTACGTCTGTGTGTGTGTGTGTGTGTGTGTTGGCTATCTGAAACAGGAATGAGCAGTGACCATAGACGTATAGGGAGCTACCAAGCTTAGTTCAAGTAGAATCTTACACCTTCCACAGAAACCTATTGGCTCCATATAAATCATTGACATGACATTCATGAATTTAGCTGATTTTAGCAATGGTTAATTGCTTCAGGGGAAGCCTCTTCCTAGAACAACTTAAATCACGGCATTGCTCAAAAGAATGCTGCTTTTTCTTTTTTGTTTTTTGATTTTAGTTTACGCAGACGTGAGTTAAGCATGTGGTTGGGGCCACAATTATGTCACAGTGCTGAAAATTGATGAATGAACTGATATTCGGTAGCAACTGCGTAATATGGTCAATACCGTTCAGTACTGTTTTGTACCATGTGTTAGCACAGGTTTGGCGGTGCCCAACCTTTGTGTTACAGTACAAAAAAAACTGCATTGCGTTATAGGAAAACTGCTGTTTTTTATGCAGTAATGCTGTATTTTCTTTTAAGATATTTTTTGGGGGCTTTTTGCCTTTTATTCAGATAGTGACAGTGGAGAGACAGACAGAAATGAATGGGAGAGAGAGATGGGGCAGGATTGTCAAAGGACCACGCGTTGGAATTGAACCCAGGTCGCCGGAGTCATGGCACGACACCTAGCCCACTGAGCCACAGCGCCTCCAAGTAATGCTGTATTTTCTGTCCAAAATATGGCACAGTACAGCAACGACGTGCTCCAAGTCTGTTGCACAGACCTTGATTGAGATGTTTAGACCTTCTGTACAGTGTACTTGTTTTAAGTAATTTTGTTAAGTACATTTTATCTTTGATATGTTTTGTTTATGTTGGTTTGTTTGTTTGGATTTGCTTTTTTTATTAAGATTTTTCTTTTTGTTTTATTGATTGTTGTGATCAGGGCCTTGCTGAAAAATAACTCAAAGCTCAGTCATTTCTCTCCTGAATAAAGAACGGTTGATAAAAGTTTCCATGAATGCAGTTTTTTCACGCCAAAATCAACCAAACCATTAATATTGCAGTATATTGCCGTAATACTGTAGAAAACACTGCAGTACAACTTTTTTTTTCATATGGGTGGTCGGCATCAAAACTCACTGTCGTTCATGATGTACTCGCCCCAGTCAAATCCGCGGCTGCCATTGGACAGGTAGCTGGTGTTAAAGTCGATGGGCCAGAACACACACTTGTGCCGCAGGTTGCCCATGAACAGCTGCAGGCCAATCAGAGCAAAGACGCTCAAGCAAAACACGGTCAGGATCATCACGTCCGACAGCTTCTTCACTGACTGGATCAGAGCGCCCACAATGGTCTTCAAGCCTGCACAACACACACACGTGCACACACATAGATACACACACACACACACACACACACATACATACCAAAAGGCATTCGTTCAGGCACACGTGACATACAGAAGAAGAAGGGGTACACTTAACATGCATATACACCCATATGGGGAACAATAGATAGTACTCAAGCTCAACACACACACGCACACATACACACCACACATCAACAAACTATTGTATGAATTGTTATATTTATTTCATGATTTTCGAGTTAGAGGTAGAACTATACAAGTGAACTTCTGTGACTGGTACAGTGAAGTCTGATTTGAAGAGAAGGAACTACAATCAAAGGCCTGTCATTCTCTCTCATGGACACACACGCACACACACACAGTATGAAATATATATTAAAACTCTCAGGAAAAAAATCACACACACACACACATGCGCACGCACACGCACACAAACAGATCAACTTTTATTAAATGCAAAAGAGGTCAAAGTCATCACACCAAAGATCTAGAATTCAATAGTGAAACAAGTAAGCGAACACAGTATAACAGAGAAGTGCTCCCACTTGCATATCTCGGATCCTTTTCAGCACATTTTTTTCACTGCACCAACAGTTTAAAGTGCAGTCTGAAGCGTTTTTTGTCTCTGGGATACATGCGAAGCAATGCATGGTTGACAGCTGTGAGTAGGTGCTTTGAGTCTTCTGTGATTTGTCACCCCTCTGTGACTTCTGGTGTGTGTGTGTGAAATATGTGTGTATATTTCGACACCCTCTCCATCAGAGAGACCACAGACTTAAAGAGTAAGCGTCACTCTCTAAAAACACAGATACTCTAACTCTAACTTGCTAGTAGTTTATGCAAAACACATGCAGAGACACTCAACAGATACACACACACATAAACACACACACACACACATACACTCACACCTTCTCTCTCTCTCTCTCTCTCTCTCTCTCACACACACACACACACACACACAGCACAGCACAGACTGTAGCTGACTCTGAGTCAGAAATCATGCTCAGGTTCAGTCCAGATATGGCCCTGACCTCCCTGGTTAGAACAATAGCCAGTTAAAGTGCTGTCCTGAACCAGAACCTCAGTTCAAGCTCAGTTCAGTTTGGGCCCAGAGTCCAACCAGGGCCGGTTCGGCCCAGATGTGTGCTGTGGTCGGCTGCGGTCTGTTGGTGTCGGCCTATAAGCCCGGTGTGCGGCGGTGAGCCTCTTGTCCGTCTGAGTCCAGGCCTGACTGCACAGCTCATGTTAGTGGTGCACCAGCTGGCTCTGACGGTGAATAACTCAAAATGCTTCTATGTATATGTATATAGTATACACAGGGATGCAGCTAAGCAAAGGTTTGGCAAAAAAAGACTCCATTTCCCAGCAGCACTGTACAATGCACACACCTTCAGTCTTTCCACCGAGCATTTCATTACGCACTCATTTACATTTTTTGTCCTCTGGAGTGAGGGACAAAATGAAAATGACTGCGATAAAAACACCTGACACAGACCAAGGTGTACAGAATGCACAAGCATATTGGGAACTGTCGGCCTTTCACATTCCCTCTGTGCTGCATCACTCTGTGAGAGCATTTTCACTAATCACAGTAGAAGCTGAGCACATCACACGGGCATGTGAGGATGCCACTGAGCATGTGCGGACAGCGGCACAGGAAGGGGAGGAGCTTCACCTCACAAACTCACAACAAACCCACAAACACTCATCTCACGATCGTATGCTGGATTAATGTAAGCGTAGTCTGAGTCTACGGGAATGTGGATGAGTTAAGCAGAGAAAACAATAGCAGCAGCGCTAGCAGAGAGGAGGGAGAGGAGGAAAAAGGAGAGGAGGAGAGAGAGGATAAAGGGGAGAGGGAAAAGGCTTTACAGCATGCAGGCCATTTAAACACCAAGGCTAAAGACATCAACATCATCATCATCTTCTTCCTCAGTTATAGTCTCTGTCATCCCCTGTATCAGCCGTAGGAAGGATAGCATATCTATTATTCTTATTTCTCATGGCCTAAAAAGAATGCAGTATTCTGGCGTGGGTGTTATCAGTCAGGCTCAAGTCTCCTTGACCATGATGGGCTTCTTCAGCAGAGAACTAAATTCTCAGACTATGTGAGAAACAGTCCTGGTAAACCAGCCTTATCCACTGCTATCAAACCTGACAAGCTCATTTAGCCTACAACTGAGCCTTACCCCATCAGCACAAGGCCTTATTTTTGTTCTGTGTGTGTGTGTGTGTGTGTGTGTGTGTGTGTGTGTGTGTGTGTGAGTGTGTGTATGTGTGCTATGCGTGCATGTGTGCATGCTTGAGTGACTGTGTGAGTAAATATGTGTGTTTGTGTGTCTGTGTAAGTATAGGTATGCATGTGAGTGTATGGATGCGTGCATGCATGTGTGTGCATCATAGTGTGTGTGTATGTGTGTGCATGAGTATGTGTATGCGTGTATGTGAGGTGTGTGTATGTGTGTGAAGCAGCATGCTTGATGTTATACACTAGGCTTGGCAGTCTTACTGAAACACATGATGCATATCCTACAGGAAAGACACCATATAGCTAACAACAGTTTGCTTTGTAGTGGGATAAAACACACATAGCATATATCTGCACTAGGACAGGCTAAGTGTTCGCTTTTTAGTAGGCTATGTTACAAAAGACATAAAATAGATGTGCAATACTGTGGGACAGGATTAGAGTTTGCTTTGAAACAGGCTACCATAAGCAAACCACACCACACTGTATATTAAACAGTAAAACATAATTTACTATAAAATATTACTACACTGCTAACCACATTACTCTATTAAATAGTACAAATAATATACTGTATAATACTGTTATACTGAATTATGTAGTGCACATTGGGATACCATAATACAGGCCCACAAGACACTAAGCTATTATTTAGGCCTATTACTAAACTATAATGTGCATGCTCTATGGCAGAATTGGTGTCTTGGTGTACTGTGGCACATTGACTTAGTGAAAATAGCAGAAATGTTTCCATCAAGAAAGAAACGAGAAAGTAACCTTGCCATGGATAGAACAAGACATTTCTCAGGAAGAATGCTTGAAGAAATTACAAAACTGAAGTGGTAAGAAACTACAAAACTGAAGACAATCAGAATAAATGTGCTTTTAAGGAGAAAAAGGAAATAATTTAAGCAGAAAATGTCCAGAACGTTGTGAAAGTGCAGTGGTTCTGAGAATGGGGTTCCACAAAGACCAAAGGTCCAGATAACGAGGAAAGAGCTGAGGCTCTTTTTAGTTGGATCTTCTGGGTGTGCAGAACTGCCAGAGTTGTATCAATGGATTTTTTCACAGGAAAAAGAATTATGGATTTGAGTGTCTTGGTGAAGACTGAATAAAAAATCTATCTATCTACAAAAAAATAATTTTTGTAAGACTATGAGAAATTGAGCTGTATCTGGTAATAAAACTAACAATAGCCTACCTAATGAAAGATTAATTCATGAGAATAAAAAAAAACCTGAACATTTCATCAAAAGATGTACTGCATGTCGCTGTGAAACAAGATTTGACAGCGAGAAAGAAAAGCATAAAAAAAAAGTTACTGTGGATTGACAAGGTTCTTACATGGTTCTCCAGTGACACCGGCAGAATTCTAGAACAGTAGTCATAATATGTCAAGCCACGCCCAAAGAAGGTGGAAGAATAAAGAGAAAGCGGCAAAATATAGAACTTGTTGATGTGTGTAACATGACTGGCTCAAACTTTCTATTTACTGATTCATTTTAAAAAGATATCACTTTATTCAATAATCAAGTGATGATCATTTGAAAAATAAGTTCATATGCATCTTTTCCAATAAAAATGTCTACCATTTCTCTCAAATTTTTACTGGTCTGACAACCAAACTTTTTGAGCTTCCAATCAACAACTACACTGGCCCACAGAACAAACACACAAGACATTGTGAGTTGGGACACATTGCCTAAACTTTCTACTGACAAGTAATGTTCACTTGCCATTCTATTAACTGACTTATGGACACATGGACTGACTGAAATTTGAACTCCAAAGACTACTAGCCTTTTTACGAACCTCTTGCTCCTCTCAAGAATCACTGGCTATTTTACTAGTGTTATATACTGTCTGATTCATCAATAACTAACATGAAAGATGAGAATAAGGATTTTTTTATGGTCATTGTTTCAGAACAGCTAAGCACTGAACTGAGTGTGATTTTTAAAAGGGTAGACGTGCTAGAATGAGTCATCCTAAGGTGCCTCAAAAATGTATTATTTTTTTATTTTATATTTATTATGTTTATGCACTCCATAATAATGGACCTTCAGTATAAAATAGCCTACACCAATATATGTACCAAAAAATACTTTCCAATCCAAGAACATAATACATTGATCGACCTGTATGAACAATGGTCAGATATTTCCAGCCTCATTTACTTTGGAAATATCAGTGACAAAAACATGCTTTTTTTTTTTTTTAATCTGTAGCATTAAAAAAAAAGAGACTGCAAAGCCTATCAAAAATGTCTTATCACCATTTTTGAGTGCAATAACAGAAAGGCAAATGAATTACAGCATGGTTTCCATGGCATCCCGTACGGAAAAGAACCCTTAGGAAGCACACATGAAGCCAGTCAGCCTTTGAGTTTAAGCACGTCTCACCTGGAATCACAGAAATAGTTTTCAGAGCTCGAAGAACCCTGAATGTTCTCAGCGCGGACACATTCCCCAGGTCCACAAACTCTGTTACATATCTGAAACAAGGATGACACACAATCACGACACAACACACACAAAAACAAACACACACTAGCACACTAACACAAACATACACACTGTACACTCTACATACACAAACCACCCCGTGTTCAGCACCACCATTGAGCATGACGTCACCACAGGGCAGGAGGAACACACAGTTGCACAGCCAGAGGAGGAAAACCAGGGGGGACAAGAAGTAGTATTGGGGGGTGAAGGTGGTGGTGGTCTCTCTTCATGATGAGTGTCAGTATATTTTGGGCTTGTGTAGTTATTTAAAGGCTGATGAAATCAATCAGAACTGAAGCATTGCGTCTGCATCTCCAATTGTTTTAGCTTTTATAGTGTTTTGGTAGCCTGGCTTCCGCGACTAATACACTCTTAGGGGCTTAGTCTGGTGAACCTACCACCCGTCTTCTGAGAGGCAGGCTGAACCTGCATCTATCAGATGCCTCACTAGCGCTGGGGGGGAAAGCTTGTTTCTCATTGGTTCCCACTTTTTTGGGAACAGAAATGCTCTAAAACGGCAGCTTCGCCAGACTGACTAGTTCGCGAAATTCAATGTAGCATCACAGGAAGTATGGGCAGGACCTGGAGTTTTAGATTAGTATTGGGGAGTACATCCAGACATTTTAAAACTAAAGTGATCAAATATTTTCATTAAATTATTAATCGAGCTGCTGGTACACCTAACTCTAAATTCACCATATGCGGTTAAATAAAACTCTAATCAACCTTAAAAAAATTTGGCATTAAACATAAACAAGTAAAAAATAAGAACATATGATTGTTGTGGAGTCAGCTGAACTTTACTCTATCTTTTCTGCCTGTTCTGCACTGTTCTAATGTTAAAATACAATACACAATTGAGTTCTCTGTCCAGATCAATTGAAGACCGTCCATTAAAAGTAACTTACTGTGACAAAACCAGATTCTAGAGTGGAGCACTCTAGAAAAAACTGCGGAAATACTAGACTGTTTTGGCAAATAAACACCGTTTCTCAAAGTCGAGGAAGCATTCTTAACGGCTGCTTTTTCGAGGATTCCACTTCATTGGACATCGCCAAGTACTGTTCCAATGTC
The DNA here is from genome assembly GCA_017657215.1 of Limnothrissa miodon. NCBI lineage: Eukaryota > Metazoa > Chordata > Actinopteri > Clupeiformes > Clupeidae > Limnothrissa > Limnothrissa miodon. The sequence goes on along the minus strand of JAGFZM010000032.1, from coordinate 463,487 downwards.
AAGGATACTTCAAAATTCTATCAAGTACTGAGTCCTTCTTTTGTAGATTTTTCGAGGATGCACTGATGGATCCTCGCCATTGTTAAAATACCCATAATCCTCCACTTTTCTTAATGAGTGGGCTACATTTAAACCAAAGATTTAGAACCTTTGATTTAAGCACACTTGCGAGCCTGTTCCATTTCACCCGAATTGAATGCCACAAAGGTATGAAGCCTCGTCTCCATAGGGTACGGCTTCTAAGGCCAATGTTCTAGCGAGGAAGCGTTCTTGACTTTGAGAAACAGTGATAGTATCTCACAATGCATTGTGTGCATAAAACTAAACACCATGACTACCATGGATGAATGAGAATCTTTACAGAGATATTCTACAATGCTTACAATTTTGTGAAGTAGTCTGCACAAACCCTCACTAGCATGTAATTAAGCATGTGCCGCATGTCCAGATAAGCCACCGTCACAATAATATAATTTTATTTACAAGTATTATGTATGTGTCTGCCAGCCAAGGATCACCTCACCTCAATCAAAACACAAACTTACTGAACTCTTAAAATATTTTAAACTGCAATGAGAAGAGAGGTGAGAAATGCAACTACATAACAGCGGTGTTAAACTTAATGTTGCAGATGCAATCCAATTGACCAAATTGACCAATTGACCAAAATAACCTTGTTTTTGCTTCTTTTATTTGTTTTTGCTTCTCTTCTTTTATTTTTTTTTATGTTTATGTGTTATTTTTGGTGCAGGCCATTTGTAGGTTTCTTTAAAGGAGTCATAGAATGTCAAATCACATTTACCGTGTTATTGTTGAATTTAGGTAGCTTAAGGTATCCAATGGACCATACCAAAACTTCTAACACCGTCTTCCACCTCCTTCTACATGTAAATTTGTAGTTTTCACCGCACTGAAACGGGCCAGTCTGTAACAATGTGCTTATATATGTCACCACCGCTAAGCTACACCTCCTTCATTTGCATGGTCCAACCAAAGATCGCTTGGAACGTCTCTGGTACAATCCCCTGTTGCTTCATGATTTGCCAGGGGGTGCGGGAAATACGAATCGTTTCGTTCTAGGCTTTTTAAATGAGCCTGAATAAGACACTTTAACAGTGCTGCTGGGTCACTTTCAGACAAATTTACATACGCTATTATTGAGCCTCAAAGAACAATTTCTGTTGGTCAAAAAATGTGTTATATGACTCCTTTTTTTAAAAAAAAGAAAGTAGATGTTTAGTGCACCTATTTCCCAGTAAAGCCTGATGTAGTCTCATACAGACCCTTGGAATAATTTTTGAAGCTAAAACAAGCAAAAAGATGCAGACTTTGATCATCAACTATATGGCACATGGATTGCATCCAAAACTTGGAAGTTGTTCAAATGGTGGTACTCCTCAATACAGTTTCCCAATGAAACCAAATACAGTCAAACAATCAGTCCATAGACTGTATATGTATGCTATACTACATATGTGTTCTTATTTTGTAGAGTTAAAGGGAATTTAGAATGCAAAAAAAACACATTTACCTTGTTATTGTTGAATTTAGGTAGCTTAAGGTATCCAATGGACCATAACAAAACTTTAACACCGTCTCCAGCCTGCTTTTACATATAAATTTCAAACTAGAAATGGCAGCGTTGAACCAGGCCAATCTGAACAGAAGCCTGCAGTTACGTAAGATCAAGAGGACTCCTCCTACATTGCACTGTCCAATCAAAGATCGCTTGGAACCGTCTCTGGTCCAACCCCCTGTTGCCAGGTTGAATTTGCCAGGGCGCGGGAAATACTCATTAATTCATTCTAACTCTTTTCAATGAGCCTGAATAAGACACTTTAGTAGAGCTGCTGGGTCACTTTACAACGCACAAATCTGCACATTGCATATGGCAAATACCCTCAAAGAACAATATCTGATGGTCAAAAAAATTGTTTTATAATACCTTTAAAAACATTTTGGGAAAAATGTCAGAAGTATCAATAAGATCAAATTTATATTCATGTTTAACAAATGTCAATAAAAAAGCAGGTCCATCTTGTGTCCATCTTCTATGCCTGGGTTTTTTTTTTTGACATACCCCTTACATTCTAAATATGTAAGGGTTTCTAGTATAAATATTATTTGACATGACAGAAGGTCACATTCATAACTAAAGGTTTAGTTTAGACAAACTGGTTACATAGTCTACTGTATGTAGCTAAAAACACTTTGCCAAATGGACGATGGCGCAACTCAGCTGTGGGGGAACTGGACCATCGCTCCTGACTCAGCACAACTCAAGAGTGCATTAGGAGATGCACACTACAGCGTCTATCTCCACTGGGCTGAGCTCGGCATTCTCAAATTTACGAACGAGTGTGTATGTGCATTTATCATCCAGAGAAACAGAATACTAATTTCTGATTGGCTGGTAGGGGGTGTGGTAATTCCAAAGGGCAATAACACAGATCTATGTATAAAGTAGTTCCGGTAAAAAAAAAGTCTAATCACCACTCTATATCAATGCTCTTTTATACAATATGGCAACCAAAGATTCAAAAGCACTATGCTTCACTCAAGAATTTTCAATGATAGCTGATATGATAACAACCAGAGTAAAGAATAGTTGAACTTGGCAGAAACAATAGAAAGAACTAGAAAGAACTGCCATTGAAAAGATAGGTACAGCAAATTAAGGTACATCAAATGAACAGCTTTCTTCCTAAATGAGTTCTAAATTGATGTTTAATAATTGCTGCCATGAGTTACAGCCAGATGATAAGAGGAACTTATCACTGTAACAGGTATACTGTTACACAGAAGGAATCAACTTAATTCATTGGCTCATTCATTAATTCCATTTAACGGTGTCTGCAGTATTCATTACTTACTTACCTGTCATGCTGTAGAATGTGTCCATTTACTTTAATAGGCCAACTGCATCTTGACTGACAGACTTATGTAAGGGACCCTTACCCTGTACATGTCACACTACTAAGCTGGCAGTGTTGTTGTCCCTGGCCTACGTGTCTTTGTCATTTCCAAAGGGGTAGTGTCAGTCCAGCCTCCAGTGTTACTGTCTCCCTTGATTATATACATGAACAGGTTATCTGGTTTCCACTCACATTATCTTGGTGTCTTAATAGTAGTCCAGTAATGTCCTAATTTCAATCTAATTTTAGTCGGACTAGTTTTAAGAGTCCGATATAAGGAGGATTAAAGTGTGTAAGTGAGTTGTAAGAGCACGATTTCAGGAGGATTTTCTCGTCGACGTAAACGTGCTGACTATTTAAATTTAATGTACATGTCACTACAGGTTTCTCCATTTTGGTGGCTTATCCAAAACCAGCTCACTCAAATCCAGCACATGAAGTACTGTACATAACATTTCAAATATCTATTGTTATTTTACAAGTCACAATAACAATATTCCACCATGAAATGAATGCTGTAATAATTGTCTGGTAGCAAGACAGAAACACAAAAAAACTAGAAAGAAAATCTGACTCAATCATAATCAAATGGCTAAAATTCGAAGACAGTTCACATGCATGTGCATACACTAATGTAGGTCTAAGTGAGTGTGTGTATGAAACTCACGCCATAGATATGACCATAAAGTCCAGCCAGTTCCAGGCATCTCGGAGGAAAGTGAAGCCGTCTATCATGAAGCCTCGGGACACAATCTTTGTCAGAGACTCAAAGGTGTAGATGCCGGTGAAAACGTACCTGCGCAAACACATGCCCATTTGAGCATCATCCCACATGGCATTTTCACCAATGTACATCAGTAGTAGTTATTATCAATATTATCATTATTGTTATTATTATTACTATTTTTGTTGTTATTGTAAATGCAGAATGTGAAATAGATGTAAGGTACTTACTCCACTTGTTTGGACCAGGGGGGTGGATCGCTAAATGTCATGAATACGCAGTTTGTCAAAATAGTACACATAATGATCATGCTGAATAAGGTGGGGAAGGAGTTAAGGAAATAACACTAGCCTTCACACACACATACTTTACATATACACACAGGGGTCAAAATCAACTAAATGCGAAAATCTACCAGCCATGCAGGAAATCAGTATTTTCTGTCTCAGAATTGATCAGCGTTTCAATGGAAGTTGCACTGATGTTGAGCCCTTGGACATACAGTAGTTTGAAGCCATTAGCTCTGTGACACTGGCATTCTTTTTGTTTTTAATAAATACATAAATTATATTAATAATAAAAACAGTCTCTCTTCTTCAATACTGACACATGGCATCAAAATCTGGCCGACGCCTCTAATTGGTTGTTGCATGCCTTTCCATGGTTACTGCTGGATGGAACAAAGTCACCTGATCTGTCTCCGGGGCAAGCTTCCATTTCTGGTAGGTCTAAACCTATAACTCACTACAAGAAATATGCATCACAGAAATGGGGGAGTATTTTGGAGTGGATAAGTGCATGTAGAGTTTTTATTCAACTTTTTGTCTTGCCAATTTTCATCCTAATGTCCTGATCTCTTATTCCTTCCCTAGCTTGTCTCACTAATTTGGAAAATGTATATTACAACAAGAAGAACTTCTTGTTGATGTTTGATGAACAGATGGTTTGAGGGTTTGATCTCAGAATTAGAGCAGTTATTGACCTAAGACACTATCAGCCTAAATAAAGTAGCTAGATGGGGACAAAGTCAGTGTCAATTGCAGAGTAATTCAAAATCATACAAAAATGCAATTCCATTCATTTGTATTGTAAAAGGATATGAGTGTATCAAAATTTTAATCGCTATTCGTCTTACAATACTGAATGGACTAAAGATATACAATGAGGGCGTTGCACTAAACCTGAAGATAGTTTTCCCTTTATTTAGTACTATAAATGTCTGTGGAGAGAAAGAAAGAGAAAAACAGAGAGAGATTTTACACTTACAAGCAGTTAAGGGTAGAATTAACACAGAAAATCATATAATTCTGAATCATCATGAACAAATCTCACCTCTTACACATATGAGAGTCTCTATGCCATATTAGCACATTCTAAAACAACACTCATTATAAAATGTTGATTTTCTGGTGTAGATACAAACCAAAAGGAATCCAGCATATTCATAAAGTACATGACTCCAGTTACATTACATTACTTGGACCCTGAAGAAATCCTAATGCATGTTTATTGTAACCTTAGTATGTCCTAACACATGCTCAGTGGAATTGAATCACTACAAATAATAACCACTGTTTTTGTGCTGCATGTTCACTGAAATCTAGTTAATGTCTTAATTAGCTCATTCATTCATTAGAGCCCTGTAAGGAGGAATCTGGGGAACTCCAGATGAGTCTGTGGCGCTCAGGCAGTGAGTGGTCATTGTCAGTGTCTGTGTCACAGTAACCTGGACCCCCCTTGGCAACGGATGGGCAGAGATACCCAGAGGACTGACTACAGCTGCCAAAGGCGGCTGGGCAGAGAAACGGCGGGCAGAGACGCCACAGTAACATGAGCCAGTTCTGGGTGCCCAAGGTTGGCAGCCCTGAGCTCCAGTGTCACAGCAGTCTGGCCACGCACAGGCTTTCACTGACGGAGCTGGGGGGAGGGGCATCAGCGTGGTTGTGGTTGTTGTGTGGGCCTACTCTGAGTCCAAAAAGGGTACCGGTACAGCTTCTGACTACAGACTGGACTTCTGCAGCAGGGTCGACGGCCATAACTTTAGATGGGTGAATGTGAACCATACATTGTAAAGCGCTTTGAGTGCAAGATAAAAACAGTTCATTCACCATTTACCATTTAGCAAGACATTTAGCTCAGCAGTTCATACTAACTACATGCTACAAATTACACTGAACTTGATACATGTTCAGCACGTGCAAATGAATGTTCAGACAACAAGGAATGGCATTAAAACACTGTGTTGTATGTATATTGCATATAATCAAACCAAGGTCAAACCTGTTCTGTATCTAGCAAAGTTAACACACATCTTAACTTTTTCGATTTTGATAGCACAACATTGACATGACATAACATTTACCAGTACATTACATTTATGCATTTAGCAGACGTCTTTATTTTTTTTCAGCTATCAATTTTTTTTTTCAGCTATCAAATATCATTTTTGTCAGCTATCAATTACTTAAGGGCCAGTCTCCCCTAGAGCAACTAAAGGTCAAGTACCTTGCTCAATGGCACAACGATGGTAGCCATGTTTTGAACCCGCAGTTTCTAGGCTAATTGCATGCTAGCCAGGTTTCTTAATTTTTATGCCACCACCGCTGCTGCGCCACCCTCGCCAACAAAAAATCATTGACATTAAGCAAACCTAAAGCCCAATCAAAGCTCACCCAACATGCTGGTGGTTATGTTAAAGATCCATGCCGTCACCCACAACGCTTAGCCCCAGAGAGCTGCTTAAAAGAGCCTTATCTCTGTGAGTCACTATGATTAAAGGACATCACAGACGCTCTCCTGATGCACAGGGCAATTACTTTGAAAGCTGTAGTGTTGTGGTGTGTCTGTTTAAGTGTGAGTGAGGGTGTGTGTGAATGTGTGTGTGTTTATGTGTGTATGTACAGTATGCTTGTGTGTATGTATGCGTGTGTGTGTGCTTATGTGTGTATGTAAGTGTGTATGTATGCATGTGTGTGTGTGTACTGTATACATGTTAGCATTTGTATACTGTATGTGTGTGTGTATTCATGTGTGTGTGTGTATGCGCGTGTGTGTATGTCAGACTCTGCATGGTAGTAAAATCCATCTTCACCACACTAGCCCATGCAATCCATCCCTACACCTCGCAAATACCCCTGCTCTCTCTGACCTTGAAATTTAACCCTTCTGACCTCTGACCCTTCTGACCCTTGACCCCTCCGCCCCACTCACTTTGGTGGTCAAGTAGTAGGGATCCAAGTCCTCCAGCGGCGTGGCCACCATGCCGTTGGGGATGTCCCCGTAGATGTAGGGCAAGCCCTTGCCCGCCTCCAGGTCTCTGTTGGGCTTGGGGCCACTGTCCTCCGAGTCATCACGATGGCTGCTGTCGGAGCGCGGCTTGACGTTCTTCTTCTTCTTGGCCTCTTCCTCAATGCGTTTCTCGATGTTGGCCAAACTCTCGTGCGTGAACTTCTTGAAACTGTCGGGTCCTGGAGGTGCAAGCAGGGGGGGCGGCCATCTTCTCATTCTGCAGCGCCGAGCACTCTAGTCACAAGCCATGAAGATCTGCAGTAAGAGGGATGGAGGGATGGAGGAAGGGAGAGAGGGAGAGGGAGGGGGGGTTGGGGGGAAACACATAGGGATGGAGGGATGGAGGTTGAGAGAGAGAGGGTGGGGGCACCACAAAGAGATGGAGGGATGGTTGGAGAGAGAGAGTAAGGAAGAAGGAGAGAGGGAGCACCACATAGAGATAGAGAGAGAAAGAATTGGAGAGAGGAAGAACATTACATAGGGATGGAAGGATGGAGAAAAAAAGAAACGGAAGAGCACCATATAGAGATGGAGAGAGGAGGGAGAAGAAGAGATGGAGAGAGGAAGAGAGTGTGAGAGAGAGGGAGGACCACAAAGAGATGAAGGGAGGGAGGGAGAGAAAGAGGTAGATAAGAAGGACACCACAAAGATGAAGGGATGGAGAAAAAGAGAGAGATGGAGAGAAAGGGGGAGAAGAAGGGATGGTGAGAGAGAGAGGGAGAGGGGTAGGGGAAAGGTTCATGTTACAATATGTAGCAATATCATAGACTAAGTGCAAGTGTTCATCAAATAAAGGAAGGTTAAAGGTGCGCTAATGAAGAGAGGAACAATAGCAGACAGAGATCTAAAAGAATACACCTTCTGATGGGCAAAACCCCCTCTTACACCAACTAATGTCAACATTTGTCAACATATATGTAAACATTACATGTAGCAATGATGCAGCCACTATTCTCAGAGGTATAGTATGTATGTGTTGCAGTCTGCTGTGATTGTTTACATTTTGATAATGTTGTTTATGTGGTATAATGGCGATAGGTAAATGTGGTTATGTTTTCTTTGCTGACAATTGTGAATTTGTTTGTGAATATATTTTGTATAAGAATTGTGCTGGTAGTTGTCCCCCATATGATGTTGGTTCAGACCAATCAGAGATGATTGGTCCACTTTAGCTTAAGGGTTTTGGCTATAAGACATGGCCCTCATTTGATGTGGGGGTTGAGTGAGGGTAGGTGACTGTTGGGAGGACTTGCTGGGAGGTTATCAGTGCTATGCTATGCTCTGTGAAGAGCCTAAAGCTCTAGTTATTTATTTTTGTTGTATTTATTTTTGCTTTTTAGTATTATTTATTATGAGTTAATATTTTTGGAGCTGCATCTTTTTGTTAATAAACCCATCTCATTATTTTGGACATCCGGTTGCCTTTTGTAATTCTTCCCCCCCTCCAGTTTGCAACATCCCCACTTGGGGGTGACCGGTCACACTTCCACAACAGGTTATTGTCTATATGGGAATATAGCGTGTTGTGCACAATTGCTGATCGACATAAGGTAAGCGGATGCTGTAAGCTTGTTTAAACGTTGCATCATCTATGTCATTGGGGTTTACATGTTATTGCAAACGCAAAAAAAGATGGTCATATATAAAGGTGATATATCTCATTAAAAAGCAAATCAGTCTGAGCCGAATGTGGGATTTAGTTAAAAGCGCTCTAAGCGATTGTGTTTGATGTCACTTCTTGTTGACGTTCGAAGTATTGTCAAACAAAACGGAGGATAGCTCCCTCCTCCCCCTCCCTGCCATGCCTCCTGAAAGACTCACGCGCACCCCCACCCAACCCCTCCTCCAAATCCTTCTTGTCGTTTATTGGCTGGAACAATGTTTGTTATGTTTCATTTCGTTTGTTATGCTAGGTTTGCCCACTGTGTTTTTTAGCCGTTTGTGGAGCCTGGGCTGTCTACAGAGACCGCGTTTTTTTTACAGTGTGTTCAGGGGACAGGCAGCTAGCAGATTGTGAGGAGATGTTTGCTGTATGTAACAACAAATGTTTTAGTCCTAAAAACGCGTCACATCGCTTAGAGCACCTTTAATACAGGGTGTATGTAAGTATAAGTTACATGGGCAAGATTGTCACTTCACAGGCAAACTTGATCTATTTTGTCAATCTGTGATTTCTTGGTTGCTGGATCTAACCCTTTAATCTGACTGCGTTAGACTTTTCTCTTTTTAGACTACATGAAGATGTATCAAGGCAAGATGGGCTCACTCACTATGAACATATCTCACCTATCCTTGCTTCCATACATTGGCTTCCTGTTAAAAGCCGAATTGATTTTAAAATACTTCTCCTAACATACAAAGCCCTTAATGGCCTTGCTCCAGCATATATTAAAGACTTGTTCCCTACCACCCTTCTAGACCCCTAAGGTCACAGAATGCTGGTCTCCTAGTAATTCCTAGAATATCAAAATCCACAATGGGAGGAAGAGCATTCTGCCATCGTGCGCCTGTCCTGTGGAACAAGCTCCCCTCTAACATTTGCCAAGCGGACACTCTCAACACCTTTAAGTCTAGACTCAAAACTTTTCTATCTACTGACCCCTTTAGTTAGGGATGGTGTATGGTAAGCCACACCTCCTCAAGGTATTATTGGAAAGGACTGCCTCTGCTGTAAGCTCCCGTCCAGGGCTTGGTGGCCACTGACCATTCCTTTGGTGGTGTTGGCTTGTTTTACATTATTCCTTGGTTATGCTGCTATAGATTAATGCCGCCACAAACCACCCATCTGTGAAGCCGTACAATTTTCACTCTTTCTCTTCCTCTCTCTTTCCTCTCAACTTCTTTCTCTCTCATCACTTAGCCATAATCTATACATGGTTGCAATATAACTCACATTCTCTGAAATCTGATGGGGACTGTTCTAACTCATCTCCTCTCTGACTTTCCATGCCATTACCACCCTGCCGTGAGTCATCACTGCCTTGTACTGCCTGACCCTGAACCTCTTGCCTCCTGGGTACCCAACCAATCCCACCGAACATGCCATCCTGCTGAGGACCTTCTTCCTACGTATGATCCGGCAGTACTCCTGAATACTCCAAAAAATGCTGATGGGGAGTTTTTCCTTGCCCCTGTTGCTCAAATTCAAAAAGCTTTATTGGTCTAACATGTTGCCATATTAGAAAATTGTCTTTGAATGAAAGGCAGTCTTTTCCTTAAGTGTGTTTGTGTGTGTGTGTGTTTGTGTGTGGTGTTTGTGTACTATGAATGTTCTGTGTGTGTATTGCATTTGGTATGAAGGATTTTGTGTAAATTGCCTTTTTGGCTAAAAGCACTCTGTATCTTCTGCCAGAAGGTATCTCAAAACAAGGGTGGAGTGGGTGGGACGGATCCAGAAGGATGGTCATTGGGCCTCTTTGTGTTAAAGGCCCACTATGCAACATTTTTCATTTAATTAATCCATTTCATACTGTTTAGGATGCTAAAATGAGTCATCAGGGCTGCCAACTCACACGCATTGGGCGTGAGACACACACTTTTGACAGTCTTCACATGCGCACATGCCATACTTCCGATGTCACACGCCGAAAATTCATTTTATCTATCTGATCTATGCATCGATTATTGTTATTCTTATTCTTACCCTGCAGAGTATTCCCCTAACGTAGGTGGCGCACCACTCGCGAGCTGAAGCTGATATCAGAGGCATGATTAGATGCTTAGACCTCCAGGCAATACATTAGGCCTGTCCTATGCTCTAGACCTGTGTGTACAGACAGACAACGCTGAAGCTAATACAGCTCCCCCACTGAACACATGCAGCTAGGTTATCCATTAGATGCTAGTGGCCAGACTGCAGATCACTGACACTGCTGTTGTGCCCCCCAACTAGGGTTGCAAAGGGGTGGAAAATTTCTGGTTAATTTCTGGAAACTTTAGCTCAGGAATTTTGGAAATATTTTTTTAATAATTCATTTCAATTTTGGGAATTTATGGGAATTAAGGCTATTTGAAGGCTATATGAATCATATAGCAACAAACAACATATTTTGTCATAACCAGACATTTTTTTGCAAAAGGATACAATTAAAATATGTGGCAATTTTCTGTTGAATAATATATTTGTAGATGTAAATATGTAGAGGTCTATCAAAAATGAAAATGATGCATTAAAATTATGTATGAAATTGTGTGTGGTTATGTGAAACTATTTAGCAGGAGGCAGCATATTTTGTGCTATATAGCACCATGATAAGCTAACACCTTTAAAGGTACAATGTGTAGCACTTTAAGTTGTTCTAATCTAAGTCTATGTTACCCCTTCACAAAGATGTGCTTTTTCATAAATATTTACCACCACCACAGGCTTCAATGGCTGGTGTCGCTACATAGGCATTTGTCATCTTGAAATACATTAGCAGGATACATTAGCAGCATGCTATAGCTGTAATACATACTTTGAACTGTATGGCGCAAGGCTAAATAGTAGGTTTGCGACATTTCTACATATTGGACCATTAATGAAAATGTGCTAGCTTGCTTACCTGCTTTACCAGAGAGCTACCAATATATTTTGATTTTGCTAGTTAAAAATTAACATTAAAGAACAAATGTCAACAAGTTATATCATCAAAACTAGACTGTATGTCATACTGAAATGTCTAGCCTCAAATTTCTTTACATGTGTTGTCTGCATGTGGGTTGCTTTAGCAGTTCATTATTCTAGAAATCATTGTGCATGTGATGGGAGGATGCATAATGTGGGGATGTGGCCTCAATAGCTCTGCATTAAGAAGCGTGTTATGTCCCTGTGATTGAGGAATAGCAAATTATAGGCTTCTTAACTTGCATATCAAATCTCATAGTTTTAGCCAAGACTGTGCTATAATATTATTTTCTACCAACTATCTTTATGCTCCTAACCTTCAATTTTGACAATTCCCTGTTTATTCCCCTTAATTCCCATAAATTACCATACACTACCGTTTATTCCCATGGAAAGTTTCCAACTTTGAAAATTCCTGGAATTTTGCAACTCTACCCCCAACACACACACACACACACACACACACACACACAATTCTTGGAGTGACACTGTTAAGCTTATCCCAAAACTTTGAGAAGTTCAAAAAGGAATATTCATCAGACCAACATAAATTCTATATAAACATGACAAAATATTTGACGCTAAAGGAATCAGAATCAGAATCAAAATCAGAAATTCTGCACAATTTGACTGACTGGACTGTGGACTGTTATTGTGTGCCCTCCTGTTGTCGAATGTCTTCAAACCTAACAGGCCAATGTCCATGTATGATCAAATGAAATGAAAAAAGGAGCTGGCCAGCTGTCCCAAAGTGCTTTCACATGCATCAGTCCAGCTCAGTCTCTCTCTCTTTCTCACACACATACACATCCACAGGAATACCATACTGCACACACACACTCTCAAACACGCACAGACACACACAGGAATACCATACTGCACACACACATACACTCTCTCACACACACACACATTCACTCACACACACATACACACTCGCTTATGCAGGTATACACAATAAGTTAAATGCTCACAGGTCTAGGGGACTAACCAACAAAACCTGCTGTCATGAGACCCTAACATTAGTGTGTGCGGTTTACCGTGTTAGTATGAATGTGAGATGCTAAAGTGCATGTACTGTAGTAGTTCATAGGTTGATGGAAAAACCTTTAGCTCCAGCGGTCTCCCAGAAAGGCCATCACTGACGAGATCCTCTCAGTCGACCAATCTACCTATGAACTGAATGTCCGGCAGTGGGGCCATGCCTGTGCTTGTCCTGAGGTAAGCCTTCTCTCCCATGGGTCATATATATGCATGTGTATACCTGCGTCCGTGAGGTCATAACACACACACAAACTGTAGATACTGTAGTGTTATGTTCTCCTAGAATGGCACTAAGTCCTATTCCTCGCGCCCTTTTGTCCTAACCCAACACATCTGTGGGCTTAGTGTTATATGCGTCTCCAGGGGTAGTACTGCAGCAGTCCTTACATGCGGGAGATACTTCATCTGTAAATACTGTACAATACTGCTTGATAGTCCATCCGCAGATCTGGCCTAGTTTGGGAAGTGTGTGTGGGTGTGTGTGTGTGTGTCTGTGTATGAGAGTGTAGTTGTGTATGAGAGAGTGTATGTGTTTGTGTAAGTTTTTTTTGTCTTTTTTTTCTGTCCACAGCCTAAAACAATCAAACCACCAACAACAACAGCAACAACTATTCAATTGTGTGCAATATTATTGCCAATCATTTCCAAATCAAACATCTCAACAAAAAAAAAATCACAGTTTAATCCCACGCCAATACCACTGAGGAATCGTTCCTCTGTAAGGTGTCAAAGAACCAAACAGACTATCTTTCTCTCCATACATCTCCCCTCACCCTCGTTCGCTCATCTATAAGGACTAGTTCAAGTCCCGCGTTGTATTATGTCATAAAAGCCCTTGGATGGCGAAGCTCCACACCTTGGCTGCAGGGCCACTAGCCGCCCCTCTGGCAGGGAAACCGGAGAGCACCGATTCTCCCAGTGGCTAGTCAGCAGAAGCTAAATCTAATGTGGGTTTGGCCAGATCAATCAGATTATGCTCCCGTCTGCTGCTGAGGCTCAGGCTAATGCACCTTCTCACTGAGCACTGGGGAAAGACCCATTTTCCAGAATATTTATCTCCCTGTTTCTATGGTTTTAAGGGGGAACAATTAAAACCGTCATTCTAAAACCATCTGTTCATTCCCCCCTTTTTTGTTAGTGTACACAGTCTACTGTCTTTTCTCAAAACCAATTTCAGACTTTAGACCATAAAGGAACCAAGAATATTTGTATTGATGTAGAAATCTTGTGTGAATTGATACATTTTACTTATAGTAAGAAAAAATCAGCATTGGCAACTTTGAAATGATTCACTGCAGATTTCTTCTTTAATTTGACTGACAAACTACTGCACGAACCAAATTAAAAATAAATATAATGACTGACAATTAGGGCTGGGCGATTTGGTCTGAAATCAAAATCTCGATTAATTGAACATTTTAACTCGATTACAATTAATCAACGATTATTTATTTATTTATTTTACCCCTGACAGATTTTGTACAGTAAATATGCTCACATGTTATATTTTTGAATGAAGGGTGTATTACTTGATTTAAAAATAACTGAACGAAACACACTGTCTACTTTCTATGCTTATACATTGAACATCAATGTTTACTGTGGTACAAGCTGCTCTTGTTGCTCAGTTGTCACACTGTTTAAGCTCTCCATGCTCGACATGTCGGCGGAATACTGTAATGTAACAGAGTGGGTTCATGTGCCTCCACACACGGTAGTGTTTTTAAAGGGAAAGTAATTGAAATAATTGACTTGGAAAAATGTGATCGATTATAGGTTCTGAATGTCAATTTCAATTACTTTTCGATTAATCTTCTAGCCCTACTGACAATAATAAAAAAAAGTATAAAGGGTAAAGCAGAGTGAGTCGACTTTTTGGAAAGTACTGAAACCTGCTCCCTCAGCCTCTTTAGACTAAAACACAAGCTCTACCCATGTACAGCTTCTGCTCCAGAGGCATAATATGATTTTTAGACAATTTAATTGTTTGTCGAACTGAACACTTACCAAGCGATCAGTCTGTGTTTAGGCAGTGTGTGCTTGTGTTGGAAATCTTAAATGAGAATAATCTAATTTAAAATGACAGAGGCATTTGCATCCCGTCAGCTATAACCTCAAAAGGCAAAAAGCAGCATTATTTGTGTGTGTGTGTGTGTGTGTGTGTGTGTGAGAGAGAGAGAGAATATGTGGGCTTGAGGTAGTTACAGGTTTCATCATCAGAAAAAAAAATGTCTCTGTCTCTGCTGAAACACACAAAACTCCACTATAATAGCCCAGCCTACAGTAGATCAGCTTAGTGCTGCTACTCTGTCCCACATGCCCTGGTAACACACACACACACATTCAAAGACTCTAAACAGAATGCACATAAACACACATCTGTCACCTCTTTCCCATGAGAACAATCCCCCCCCCCCCCCCAACACATACACACACAAACACACAAATAAACAGACAAATTCAAAGGTTCACACAGAGAACCAGACCCTTCCTCCTGGTCCCATCCAACTCTTCTCTCTCAGGCTCCACCTAAGAGTGATTTAAGTGCTTCATTAACTTAGCCCACAAAAAATCATAGATTACGTTCCTGGCTTTGATTCACGAAGAGACTGCTCCACCCTGAGTCACTATGGATGATGGCTCTGCAGAGCCAGGGAATGGGGCAACCAATGCCAGGGTCGGAACGGAGAGCATCCCTTCATCCGGGCCTTTTGGAACATCAGAACATTCTATTCATCCACAAAAGAATTCTAAATTCCAGAAGTCTAAAAGTTCACTCCACATTCTGAATTCATCAATACAGTGAATCTGCAAAAAAAGAATCATTCTGAAACACTCGTAGTGATAATCCTAATATTCTGTCTTAGGATAAAAAAGGCATTGGCATATCTAGTGAATTACAGATCCTAATCATCGAACTTTCCCTGGTCTATTCCTTTTGAACTATCAAAATAAATTACTTTAAATATCTAACTATCTAGACAAATAAGAAAATCAAACCAACCCTATACTCCACCAACTGCACCACCTTGTTTTTCATTTGTGTCTCTATACACAACAGATACATTCTCATATGATAAACAAATACATGCAAAAAAAATATGGTAGACTCCAGATGAAAGAATAGACTAGACCAGACTAGAATGGGATAGAACAGAACAGAATGGAATAGATTAGAACAAAATAGAACAGAATAGAATGGGAAAGAATAGAACAGAATAGAATATACTTTAATTGTTTAATTTAATTTGTTCTTGAAAATTATACTGTTATATTTAGTTTGTTTCATATTGTTGCATATTTCAGACCTCTTCCTGAAAACTTGCTTTCTGAGATGTGTGCTCGTACGCTGACAGAAACAATACTGCCAGTGTTTGTGGTGCCCTGGAATCAGAAAGCCGTGGTCAGATGTGTCGACACTGCAAAACTGAAGCTGATGTCCCCAAACACAGCGTCAAAATCCAAACAACTAGACCCAGCATCCTAAGGGACAGTAAAGCCTTGTGTCAGGTTAGGGGAGATATCGTATGGGTTTAAGAAAGCACAACCTATCATCGTATCTTTACCACAAAAATATTTAGCTCTGAAGCATGGACATTTTTCAAGCCACAATGGCTGTTTCATTATATTTCTTAACATTCGATTACCATTTACAGAAAACGAAAAACAAACCTTCTCACACACACACACACACAAACTGAGTGCATTTCCACTATACTGTAACACTCTACAAGAAACAACAGATATAAAATGTTAACAGCATGTTGGAGTGGCCAGATGAGACGAGACTGATCAAAAACAAATTCATGGCTCTTTAGCAATTCACTTACACAAGTTCACAAACACAAAAGCATCATTCATAAATTGTCCATTTATCCAAAGATATTTATATATTAGACCAGACCATGCTCCGTATTTACATTTCCTTGTTCAAAAATATCCTCGCCAGTGGCAAATCATATCAAGTCATAATTGATTTCAATCTGCCTCTGGAATTTTATTTCCCTTTACAGCATTACCATTTAGCAATGTATTTCTGTTTTATTGTCTAAAAATTTGATGATTTGACGCTGAAAACAGATTCTGTGGGTAAAAAAACAAAACATAAAGTGACATTGTAAAAATAAGGACACAGACTTTAACAAATATCGAAAGATCTAAAGTAAACTGGATACTGAAGACAGATTTAAACTGGATATCTAAAGTAAACCGGATACTCAAGCCATTTAGTATCCAACTGTTCACTTTAGTAGTTAATTTTCTGTCCAATCAAACATACTGTACGAAGGCCCAAGTGCGCCGAGGTCAGGCGGACAATTCCAGCGGCTGTACATCCATCAGCCAGTCACACAGGAGCTCGCTATCACATGACTAAAGCTGAATCATCAGCTGCGCTCAGATTAGCGCACACATTTGCTGCTCAGCCTCCCTGTGAATCACAAGAGGAGTCGTTCCTAGGTCACAGGAGCCGTCCACAGTCATTCATAATGCTGGGTGGAGGGGGGGGGGTGTAGAGGGTGGGGCGGTGTAGAGGGAGGGAAGGATGGAGGGGGTGGGGGGAGGTGGATGGTGTGAGAAGGGGGGGGGGGGTGTAGAGGTTGGAGGAGGTTGTTTCCGCTAAAGGCCAATGATGGAGGTGGCCCAGTGTGTGGTCTGTGCTGTATGTGCAATGCTGCTAATGGTGCTGTATTACAGTGTTACAGTTCCTGAGAGGGGAAGAGATTCAGGCCTCTCCTGTAAATCATCTGATGGAAGCCATGCCTCCTGCCCCAAACACACATACACACACAAACAAACCATGCCTCTTGCCCTTACATACAGCTTACAAAGAACCACCCCCGACCACCACCACACAGAGAGAGAATGAGTGCTGGGCCTCCCCTCCACACACAAGCTCACTCCTACAGCCGCACCAACAGAGGAGAAACTCCACGACTACCAGACCCTGACCTCCAAGTCTCCTTCTGGTGCGAGCCACAGCGGCGGACGCAGCCTCAAGGTGAGCCCACACGGAAGATAGCGAGACGGGCCGCCCCGTCCGACAGGAGCCCCTCCACAACTGCTGCAGCAGCAGAAGCACCAGAACCTCCACCACCATCACCACCACCGCTACCGGCCACTGCATAGTCCAGAGGAGGAGCACTAAGTCAACACACGGCCACTCTCAGTCCCCCCAGCCCAGCACCACAGCTTTCTATAGAGAAAAGCAGAGCAGCGCACGGCACACCCTCACAGTAAAGCCATCTCCACAGGGCATAGTCACATTGTGAACAAGTGGAGGATAAACAGGCCATATGTAAATGGTTCTCCAGCTTGTTTTCATTTTCGTTCAGTGTAATCGCCACTGAATGCTATTAAGTTGCGGTTTTATTTTAGTCCTGTTTTGAATTGCTTTCTTGAATTATTTAGGCAGCAACATTAACAACTGACATAGCATAGATATACTTCAATACACACACAATTATTACTATTAAATATTACATTCTTCAGCGCAGAAACTCACAAGATAGTTGTACATATGTTAATAGTGCATATATGTGATGAACATTTAAAGCTGTGAATGCCGCTTTAAGTGAGGTTCAAAGCAGGGGAATAGGTTGATTCCAAAGCCTCAGAGTCAAATATCTCCGGATATTTCCGCTGCAGACACATAAAACATAAAACTAACACTCCTACAGCACTGATCTGGTATTGAGGACTGTCAACATACCCTTAAAAAAAACACTACCAGATATGCACACAATACATACCATTCCCTCACCACACATACTTCCCATTAGTGTAACTTTCACCTTGGTGAGGCTGGCACACGCATATGAGAATCAGAGTGACTGATTTCGGAACTCGATTATGTTCATTGAAGTGCTCAAAGAAGGTCAAAACATTTATTTCTCCCACTGCTACTGAGAACCAAAGTGGATTGTTGCTCTCTCTCTCTCTCTCTCTCACACACACACTCACACACACAGAGAGAGAGGGAGAGAGGGAAAAAAAGACAGGGAGAGGGATTGAGAGGGTACATGTCAAGATCTGGCCTAGGTCCGATGAAGTGATGAGAAAGGGAGAGGAGTGAAGAAGTGAAAAGAAATGAAAGCTGTATTAAAAGTTACACCTAATGAACTTCTTCACCGCCTTTCGACAATTACTCCCCCTCCCCGAGTTCCTCTCGCACGGCCCTGTCCTCGCTGGACCACGAAACCCACGTCTGGTTCGTTTTGCGCACTCCTGTCAGCGTCAAGGGACCACTTTGTCCTCTTGTGTTAGTGTGTCTGCATGTGCGAGCGAAAGAATGACAAAGTATTAAAAGAGAAAGCGATAGGGTAAATGAAATAATAGGAAACGATAAAGGGAGATTTAGAGAGCAGGTTATTGAAAGACCGCCCTGGACAAGGCCCGCACCTCCACACTAAAATACTGCAGTGGAGCTTTCGCGGGAGGTACGGTAATGTCTGTCAGTCAGTCCCAAACGTCCGCTCCATTAACGGTAAACGCACCAGTGTGTTGGCAGTGCGGACAAGCGAGGCCATCGATATTTTCCCTTTCTCTCTGTGTGTATGTGTGTTTCTTTCATGTCACAGTTAAAACGGCAGTAAGATGGGTAAGCCACACCCGCTCACGGTACCTGAGTGTGTTGCTACAGCACTCCGCAACGGGACTACCAAACCCAGCCAGACCCTGTCCCAACAACACTGGACGTCTGGAATATTAAATGGCTCCTTTCATATAAAGACTGGCAGCTGTCATTCTAATAAGTGACACAACAAAAGGCAGACCAGTTCCTCGGAAAGCAAAATAACATAACTCATACAGAGGAGGACGTGGCCGCGAGCCCGTGCAAATCTAGAGGCAGCAGTGGGGGACAGTGGGGTGGGGTGGGGGAACATAGTTACAGCCCAAGTCGTATAGCACAATATTGAATGGTGGTGGAGGAAAAATGCAGTCAATGAATAGTAGGGATAAATTATATCTTACTTGGATGACTCTGTCCCTCTGTGTCCTAACGGTATTTAGTCGCATTAAAGTTTGACGCTCGGACTTCCCTGCCCCACGATCTGCGTACTTTGTACATTTCGACACAGATATGCCAGCCAACAGAACGCAAGGCCAACACCCCAATTTACCTGTTTTTCTCATGTTCATACACAGCTTTAAGAGTACATGGCTAATAAGCGTAAATAAAACACCAGTATTAAGACGTTATTACCTGCGTATTCCCTCCCAACGGCCGGCGCGCGCATTACATTCGACCGCAAGCAGAAAAGATGCTGAGCGCGTGAGACCGCTCTGCGCTCTGCGGCAATAGAGGCCAGGTGCCGGAGCCAGTCCTCCGCGGCAAGTCAACACACAAAAAGCTGTCCGAGCCCACAACGGAAAAACGTCGCAGCCTACTTACTTTTTTTCCAGGTGTAGAAAGATCCAGTACAGATGTCACGCAGTTAACTATGCCGGAAAGACGCGTCAGAAACTGCGGTTGTCGCCATATTGTTGCCGCTATCCGCTACCTTTCTTCCTGGTCCGTGCATCGAGCCTGCATAATTGATGACTCTCAGCAAATTGTTAGGGAGTGTCAGCAAGTGCTTCTATTTGCTAGGGAGTGTCTGAAAATGCACACAACAAAGAAGCGAAAATCGGAGAGATGCTGCAGAGCGTCCGGCAGCTAGAAGGGGGCAGTCCTTACGTGTCCCTAGAATAAAGGAAAGCACCCCTTCCTAGGGCGTTTGACTGTGGAATTTTTGATTGGTAGTTTTCTGTCATGCTAATGTCAGTTAACTTTTTTATGTATATACTGGCCCTTTTGAGTTGGACAACTAGAAATAATTTGTTTTGTTTTGCCACTGAAAAAAGATTTTGTATCACAATGCCTCCCATCTCTACCCATTCTCTCTGTTTCAACAGACCCTTTTGTAGGACTATATATATGTCACTATTACAAAAAAACTGTAAAAATAACAGGGCCTAATGAAACCATTTGGTTAAAAATCGGTAGCATTATTGGGCTACTTGACTATCGGCTTACCAGGATAGAAATAGTGCCCTTTATTGAGAGAGTACCGTTCTGCCATGGGATTGGTTCAGAGGCGGTCACGTGTTTTGTGGACGCCATTTTTAATACCTAACTTTAATCAGATCGTCATTATGATATTATCAAAAGTGAGATTACTTGTTTTAACAAAATGCCGTGTTGTTCAGCATATGGTTGTTGTGCAAGGCCCGGAGGTAGTAAACGTCTGCATTATTTTCCTCGCGACCCTAAAAGACGGAAATTATGGGAGCAGAAGGTCAGAAGGAAGAACTGGAAGGCAATTAATTACTTTAATTACACCTTGTTGTGTGAGGTAAGTACGTTTCTGTCATGCACTTTGTCACGAAAATACTTAGGGAAAATATAGTTATACCTCATCAATTTATACAGTGCATAAGTTGAATAAGCTTATCTCGTTTTCAATGCTTAGTGTGTTAGTAAGTTTAGATGATATTCTATAGTCATGTTTTTTTCAAGCATAATAGTGAATACCAGCTGGTGCAGACGCAGGCACAAAACGGCTGCACTGTTTTGGAAGGATAGAAGGCAAAGTGCTGTATTCACA
The DNA here is from genome assembly GCA_017657215.1 of Limnothrissa miodon. Lineage (NCBI taxonomy): Eukaryota > Metazoa > Chordata > Actinopteri > Clupeiformes > Clupeidae > Limnothrissa > Limnothrissa miodon. Next base: position 442,322 of record JAGFZM010000032.1, on the reverse strand, counting down.
TATAACGCGATCAAATCTGTCAGGAACACTGGCAATCAACTATGCATCAAAATGAAGTCCACATCAGTTGTCATTTTTCTTGTAACATAGCTTGCTGTACTCAGAATAGGTCAGTATGTCAACACAAGACAATGAAGAGTAACTTTTTGGTACCTATTATAATGTTCCTGACTAATATAAGTGTCATACTTTAGCTGTTTTCAGAGCTAGCACGCTCCACTGATTGGGCTACATAGCCTATTTATTACAGATACGATCTCTACTGATCTTTTTGAAATGTCTAAAGTGGCATATTTATAACAGCATTCCCATTTTAGTAAAATAAAATAAATGTTATATCATTTATAGGCCTGATTATGATGATAATGAGCTATTTTTTTCAACATGCCATGTAAGTTCCATTGGCCGACTGTGTAGAATGCTTCACAATTTGCCGACGTACGTATTAAACAAGGCGCCCATGATTTGAGTTGGTGGAACTCTCCTAATATACGGCTCTGGATAGAACGATCTATGCTTCTGGATAGTCATTGAGCCAATCCACACCCATTAAAGAGCTTTTCAGAACTTCGGAGAGCGCCACTGTTCTGCACCAGCCGTTTGCGCGCAATTCTGGAATTTCAGGACAATGGACAGCTCTACAACTTATTACTTTTACATAGGCCCAAGTCTTTGCTCTCCTTGGTGTGGTGTTTGCCATCCTGTAGGGAAATTTCTAGTTTTTAGAACATTTTTAGAACAATTGGTGCTGGCTCCCTAAAACTAAAGGCAATTTTATTTATATAGCGCATTTCATACATAAAGTAGGCAGTTCAATGTGCGTTAAAAAATAAAATCTGGGGTTGATGGTGGAAAGATGATGGCCCAGTCTACTGCAGTAAACTGTTAAACAATAGTTAAACACTAGGACCGACCTGCGACGTCACAACACCACAACCCCTGCTCCACTCCAGCCATCACCTATACACACACACACACACAGACATACTACCTCTTCCCGTATGATCCTCGCCAGTTGGATTGCCCCTTAGAGCCCTGGATCAGCCAAATGTTAGGCCAGGTGCCAGATCAGCTTCTTGGATGAGGGCTTTCCCTTTCTCCTGTTGCTCATTGCTACATTTGATTTATTTCATGTAATTATAATTAATAACAAAATAACTATAATTTATATTATTTAATATATTCCTATTCCATTTTAAGCTACTCTAACTTTATAGAATCAAAAGGTAGTAGAGTTGTAAACAGACACCTTATGATGTAGTAAACGGAAGTTAAAATGAAGAGCAGAAAGGCAAACAGACAGAAAACAGGCTAAGCTAGGTCCTTTAGAAAGACCATTAGAACTCAGAACTTAGAACATGGGCACTAAGACTCAGTTGCTAAGTACATGGGCACTAATACTAAGTAAGACTCAGTGCCTTAGAACATAGGGACTAAAACGTCAGAACTAAGACTCAGTACCTAGGAACTTGAGCACTAAGACTCAGTCCACTAGTAAAGTGAAAACTAAGAAGCGGTGCCTAAGAATGTGAGAACTAAAACATGAAAACTAAGACTCAGGGCCTAAGAACGTGGCCACTTAGACTCAGTGCCTAAGAATGCGGGCATTAAGACTTGGTGCCTATAAATGTGAGCACTCTCTCAGAGAAAAAAGCGGAAGAGGGGCTCTACAGAGCAGCTGCACCCAAACAATCAATTTCCCCAGGCCAGGGAGAGTAGCTTGAGCTCCAGCACTGCCATCACGGTCAAGATCCTGAGTGAAGAGGGAGACTTAAGGCTTGAGGTTTCGATCTTGGGGAGAAGCTTGTGTTTCCCAGAAGTGTCTGAAAATCTGTAGGCTTTTCCCACTTGTAGGCTCTTCCCACTTTTCCACATTATATGACACATGAAAAAAGGGCAATAAAGACTTCCAAGACAGGTCTCGTTCTATAAACAACAAATTGTAATCCTATATGATTCATGCCTCTGGCTTCTCAGGTGTTTTTTGTATAGAATTGCAAGGGTCACAACTCAAATATCATATTTGTAGTAAGAGTTGTATAATCAACAGTAGTCAAACAATCTACAGTATTGTATTTAACTGGATGTGAAAAATATGACACTTGTTAGTTTTAGTTCTGGTTTGTAACAAAGAAAGTGTACAGAATACTTATTTTAGTCTGACTTGAAACATGGCTGACCCCTTCTCTTATTCACAAAATCAGCTCAGAGAAAAGCTAACTGATCTTTTAAAGGTGTATTTGGTAATGTGGCGCCAAAACTGCTGTGCAAGATTTATTTAGACTGTTTTAGAACACATGGTGAAGGGGATACAGATTACTAAAGCACGCTGTTACAAATTTGAAAACAAAAATAAAAATAACAGAAAGATCAGAGTACCTTTGTTTTAAGGTTCATTTAAAAACACAAACTAATGAAGTGATTATTGAGTATGAGTAAAGTTTAATGTATCAGGATTTAAAAAAGTAATAAGATAAGATAATTATACTCTTTTGATTCCGTGAGGAAAATTCAGTCTCTGCATTTATCCCAATCCGTGAATTAGTGAAACACACTCAGCACACAGTGTGAAGTGAAGTGTAGCACACACTAATCCCGGTGCAGTGAGCTGCCTACACAACAGCGGCGCTCAGGGAGCAGTGAGGGGTTAGGTGCCTTGCTCAAGGGAGCTTCAGCCACTTTCCACTGGTCGGGGTTTGAACCGGCAACCCTTCAGTCACCAGTCCGAAGCGCTCACCAGTGGGCCACAGCTGCCCCTGGTCAAAGTCAGTCAGTAGATGGTGCTATGTTGTCATGTATTCAGCCATCTACTTTCACACACCCACGTACCCCCATACACACACAGACAAAATCACACACACACACACCAACTACATAACAAAGGAAATGAACAAATTGATATTCACTTTGTGCAACTTTGTACACAAAAATATCAAATTCACTGACTATGAATGTCTGGATTTTTAAAGAAATTCTATGACCATTAAAAACAAATGAAATGCTGCACCAGCTACACCAATCAGATTACCAGTTTACCACCAGCACGCTGAGAAGGAATCTCACATGTTGATTAGTCCTAAGCCTGGGCCCGCCCATACTTCATGTGACGTTACATTCAATTTAGCGAGCAAGTCAGTCTGGCTGCCGTTTTAGAGGAATTATTTTTCCCAAATCTGTGGGCACCAATGAGAAACGAGTTTACGCATACATTATCGGAATTAGTGGTCTGATTGGTTGTAGATTCGTCAAGTAGTATACAGAGGCATCTGATGGACGCAGGTTAAGCCCGCCTCCCAGAAGATGTTTAGTAATGTAGGATGGCCAGACTAAGCTCCCATGAGCTTTGACGTGCAAGCCAGGCTAATTAGTCCTAACATTAAATGGGACTTAACCTCTTCTTACAGAGTGGCAGTTATTCTAAGGATAAATCCCTTCATCTAATCTGGTGACTTTCATAGGACGAACACAATATTATCACTAGTTTTTTTCAATAAACAAAGAAGAAACTCTACAGAGCAGCTCCAATAGGGACATTCACCAGGGTTTAGTCGACCGTTGCACAGCAGCCTGGGCCTACCAACAGACGATGACACTGACTTTTTCTCAGTTATATAACAGATATCTATGCGCCATCTACCGGATAATATAGATATTGCAATAAGATGGAATCGACCGACCCAATTGGTTGCAGTTCGCGACACTCCCTCCTGCTGGAGAAATAAGCTCTTGTCAAGTCGAGGGCGGCGATTTATTTTGTAGACGGATTTATCTTTAAGGGAGCCAAAATGCTGTTAATGCACCTGTGCACGCTTGTGTTCAAAATTTTAACCCTGCCCCTGCAGCTCGCGGAACTAGTGGGTTTATTCTCTTTGTACAAACGCTTATTTCCGTTTCTTGTTTACAAAATAACTTCCACTTATAACAGCAAAATGAATTCGTACAAACGAGAACTCTTTCGGTCTCTGGACAAATTTCGATCATCGAATGCTGGTGGTCTGAGGATTCTCGAGGTTGGCTGTGGCAGTGGGGCAAACTTTGAACACTATCCGACAGGCTGTAAAGTAATTTGCACCGACCCCAACCCTCACTTTCAGGATTATCTACAGAAGACCATGGCGAAAAATGATCACCTAGTATACGACAAATTTGTGATTGCGTCCGGAGAGAACCTGCGTGCAGTACCTGACGAGTCTGTGGATGTGGTGGTGAGCACGCTTGTGCTCTGCTCTGTCCGCGACATTGGCCGCGTGCTGCAAGAGGCGCGACGTGTTCTTCGACCTGTAAGTAATGTCTCAACCCTTGATAGAATTGTTTGCTCTTTTATTATTACGGACAGGGCAATGCTTCAGTACTGCGAATCCGGATACGATAAATACAAACTCCTAAATTATAGGTTAAATGTTCAGCTAGGGTCCTGGGAAAGAGGGTTCTCACTAGTTCAAACAAACACCAACCATTAGCAATTAATCCAGCTAAATCGGTTTATTCATGGTCAGGAAGAGCACGCCCTCTGGAGGCGTATTCACATAGCTAATCGGGACTGCACATTGTGTCTCACAACATTTCTTGTTTTCCCCTCACGAGATATCAACTATTTACGTGTTTTAGGTGGACATTTGATTAAACCTTATACACGCGGGCTATCACTACACACAACCCAAATGGCTGAAGACAATTGTACTAAATCTAAAGAAGAAAAGTAGATCCACCACCTGTATTTAGTCGCCCTTAAACCATTGAAGTGCCGTAATACACATCAATTGGTTGTTCAGACTGCATGTATCCTGGATAGAGATGACCCATGTGTTTTAGCCTATATTCTTGGAAATGCAATGCGTTGCGGTTTGGGCAGTGTTGAATAAGGTACCCAAAAGTTTAGTACACACACACACGGACACCCATACACATACACAGATATACTCACACAGACATTGAACATCCATTGAAACACACATCTTGTTTTCCTTATATTGGTCGGACCCCTTTGCTCTCCTCACTGTTCTCCTCTATAGGGAGAAACGCATCACAAGTTAACACCACCATTATTAAAAGCACCACCATAACCATCATCACTATTCTTCTCTGCTATCTGTAGCAAAAACGTTGACCTTTAACATATTAACATACATTATCTTTGCTATCTGGATACTGGACCCAGTTCTGTCAGAAACTCGCTCATCATGGATGTGGGTCGGATGGGTAATAATGGAGGTGTCATCATGCACTCTCAATCTCAATGCTGGTATAAGATGTTTAACATTGTTGTGCACTAATCTTTTATTTCCATGTTTGTTTGTTTTTTTAATTTTAGGGTGGTGGCTTTTTCTTCCTGGAGCATGTGGTTTCAGACCCTTCCAGCTGGACATTCTTCTTCCAGCATGTTTTTCAACCCATGTGGTATGCCACTTTTACTAGCCTTGGGGCTGTTTGTTGTTCCAAGGATGCCTCAATATATGATTTACATTTCAGTGGGAATCAACTGATAAAATAAAGAAAGCCACAACCTAATTTACAATAACATGATTAAAAAACTAGCCAAAATATTTCAGCACATTTTGGTGAAAGTGCTGCCAGATGTGAATGATTAGCATCACATGATCAGCATTGCGATTAGCATATTGTGTATAACTGCGGCATTACTCAATGTATGTAGTCCAAACCTATTTAAGAACCTATTCTGGCCCAGTCCCCACCTTCTTGCAAAGTTTCATCCCTCTACCTCAAAAACTGTGGCCTACATGAGCACACAAACAAACCAACCCCCCACACTCTGCTTTATATTATACTACTCCCAAGAATATCGCAATTATATTTAAACAAAACACACCTAAACATCATGGAAGAGGTTTTTGAAAACATTAGTACCAGTGTTCACTATGAAGATATAGTCACAAGTTTTCATTGTGAAGTATGCAATGATGTGTGTTGTCTTTGAAGAAAATATCAATACCAAGTGCTTTAATGTCCTCTTAGGTACTACTTTGGTGATGGTTGTGAAACGACTCGCCCAACTTGGAGGTACATCGAAAAGGCTGGATTCAGTCAGTTGAACCTCCAACACATCCAGGCCCCTTTGACCTTCATGATTAAACCGCACATTGTGGGTTATGCTGTTAAATAATTCCACATCAGTACACACACACACACACACAATGATTAGGACTCTTACAGCTCAATCAGATTTGTCATGTAAATAAGTCTTATAAATGACATACTTCATGACTTGCAATTTGGTAGAGAGCTCTGTTGTTTAAGCTCCCTCACATTTGCCGACATACAAAAATTTGATGCAAGCCAGACAAATGATACATTTATGCTGTTAGTGCACAGATCTAGACAGTCAGAACACTAACACTGAGAAACCTTTATACTTGTATTTGTGTTGTGTTCGAAACCTTATCACAAGTGTTAGGCAGCATGAACTGGTTTCCTGCAAGATATCATTGTACATGTCCATGAGTAGTTGTGAAAGTGCAGTGTAAAACTTGTGCATCTCTCTCTCTCGCACGTGCACACACACACACACACAATTGCATAGCCACTGTGTTCGTAACACAATTTGACTTGTTCTGTACAGTTGTGCAAGAGTTTCTGCAGGTTTCTATTGCAAGGTAAATTTAAGATGTTAAGACCTTTTCTATGACTATTATGATTCATATATAAGACCAAAATGGTGCCTTTTCAGGCCAAAAAATGAGGGATTTTATTATTATTTATGGATTTTATATCCATGTATGGATTTTATATCCAAAGTGTTTACTTTCTCACTGTGCTATGGACTACAACTACCAGCTTCATTAGGGGGAAAAAATCTTGAACTTCTCTTTCAACAGAAAATGCATTTCGGGTAGAATTAAGGGAAAAAACAATTGCATCTTGCAGGCTACTGGAACTATACTGTAACTTTTCATGATGAGAGTAATCAGAGTATGCAGTATAATGTTTAGTTTGTGGAAGGCTTTCCCTGTAAGCTCTAAATATTTAGATCTGTGAGACAGATTTAAAAAGAAAGGGCCCGTATCTTTTCTATGAAACCTAATATCAGACCAGGGGCCTATTGCACAAAACTAGGATAAGGGATTAAGCCGGGATATCTTGGTTATCCTGGCTCAACTTATCCATGATCCAGTTGCACAAAAGCACGATGGGGGGGCAGCAGGATATGTTAGGGTATAAGTTACCATGGAGATGTATTCTGTGGAGTAAGCCTGCCCCTGACCAGGCTAAATTACAGGATCTATTAATCTCATCCCTTGTCTCAGGCAGCAGCCACCTCAAACTAAGACCAATAGTTATTCCACTGTCAGTCATTTTAGAGAAATGATTTTAGATGATGTTGCAATCATTAGATTATATATATACAATTTTTAAATATATATGTATTTTAATATTAATATATACTGTAAGTCATACATTTATAAAGTCATAACATTGTAACCAATTGTTTTAGAGGAGAGTTGTTAAAATGAGGGCTGTGGAGCATTTTGTGGAATTGTACTTCAGTATAGCTTTCACAAACAAAAAGATACTTAAAGGCGCTCTAAGCGATGCTGTTTCGCATCACTTCTTGTTGACGTTCGAAGTATTGTCGAACAAAGCGGAGGATAGCACTACTCCCCCTCCCTCCCATGCTTCCTGAAAGACTCATGAACGTGCATTTCATTCTTGTCGTTTATTGACTGGAACACTGTTATGTTTCGTTTTCGTTTGTAATGCTAGGTTTGCCCACTGTGTTTTTGTTGCCATTTGTGGAGCCTGGGCGTTTTTTTATAGTGTGTTCAGGGGACAGGCAGCTAGCAGATTGTGAGGAGATGTTTGCTGTATGTAACAACACATTTTTTAGTCCTAAAAACGCGTGACATCGCTTACAGCACCTTTAATCTTTTGGAACATCAGCATCACATAAGTATCAGGACTTTAAAAAGAATATGCAGCAAATTCCATCTTCTCCACAGAAAGAGCCAATGTCATAAATGTATATATATATTTTTTTTTTTCCTTCCTCAATTTGCCCCTAATACTCCATCATATAAAATACACATCCCATATAAATACAAAGTATTTATCCAGGATAGGTTACATCTGGCTTGATGAATCCGTGTCTGCTTATCCTCGCTCAGCCTTTGTGCAACCAATTAAGCTTGGACGCTCTTGTTTTGGATTCAATGAGCTTTGCTTACTCACTTATCCTGGATGTCTTAATCCAACTTTTGTGCAATGGGCCCCAGGAAATGAAGACTACTAAGAGTGAAGATAACCAGGATTTGGTTTACCTTGCAGGGCTCAGTAACACTGTTTATAGTGTATAACGTTTCAAGGGCACTAAATAAAAGCTCACTTGTAGAAGTAAGAGAAGGACATTCTAAAATCTTCAGGAGTTTGGTTAGACCACCCATGGTACTTTGTGATCTAAAATCACAAAGTACTAAAAATATTATAAAACAATTTTAAATCACGTTTTCAGTTTTATCAGATTTTACTTTTGTCAGATTCAAATAAAATGTCTGTCCGTTCAGTGTGTGTTTGTGCAGAAATGTCAAATAAAATGGTTTGGGCTGGTCGGTACATTATGGAAGCAAAAAATGAATCAACAAGCAAGGGTCTTTTATCTGGGCTACAGGTCCAGCTTTGCTCCAGGCACTGAAGGGCTGTTGAATTGAAATAATAAAACAGTGTTTGGCCAATGGCCAGCATCAAGGATGTTCTTAATGTGTACAAAACCTCTGTACATTAAATCAATGTGTATTGGTTTTTGTTATGGCATTTCATGTGCTGCTGGTTTAAGCTACTGGTAAAGTGGAGGCAATAAAGTGTATTACAGTGTTCACACCTTGTCATTCACTACGTCTTCTGAATCATTCAATACGAATAGTGGTAATCGTGGAGTATTTGTCTATCCGTGTTCAGGTATGGTATATCAGTTATCTTAATTATTTTGTTATTATTACATGTCAGTATTGATACTGTACACTTGATATTGTACACAATCCTCACACACACACACACCACCTTTTCTACTGCACTATGTACACCAGTATGCTCACACACACTCATGTCTACACTTTACATTAGTTTTATTTACTGTAATTATAATTAATAAAATAATTATTCTTTAGTTATTTAATATATTCTTATTCAATATTAAGTTAATATTAATCTACCTTTATAGAATCAAATGGTGGGATCTTTGTTGAGTGCATAGTTGTAAACATGCACCTTATGATGTAATAAATGGACATTGAATGAAGAGCAGGTAGGGAAAGCTGGACAGACGGAAAACAGGCTGAGCTAGACCCTTTAAGACCCTTTACTGTTCCTTGACTTTGAATGCCTGGACCTAGTGATGGCCAGATCGTATTGAGACTTCGAATGAAGTCTCGAGCATTTCACGTAATTTTTAGCCGACGCTCCGTATCGAGGCGTGTGTCAAAATGGAGCGATCACGTGACGTAGTAGTTGAGGCCTCAGTTGCCCAGTGCGCCGTGCTAGCGTGTTGAATCTAGGTTGATTTTGGCGGGACATCTCGACTATAAAGATGTCCCATGAAGAAAATGCGCTCGTGGGTTTTTGTCAGTGGCAGGGGCGGAGCTACGATTGTCAACTGATTGACAGTTGGCCCGCCCAATCAGAAAATCACACACAAAAAATACTTCTCTGTAAAGTTAAACATTGATATTAGTACTGTATGTGGTGTATTTTATCTGTTATGTGCAAAAAACTGTAAAATTACGATAACTATTTGAATAGTTATTTGAATAGTTAAGTGCATTGGTGTGTTTTAATTGGTTGATGCAACATACGCACTATTGCGTAAACAACGATAGCTAGACGTTTGCTAGAACTAGAAGTGTCACCGTCATGTGATTTTAAAATATGGCTAGACAAGTTTTATTGAGTCGTTTTTTCAAAAAACCTCGTATTGAGAATAATAATGATTTGGGGGAACAGTCTGTGGGTCGTATTGGACCTACTGGCTCTGAAAATGGAGTGGAGTCTGTGAATGCTGTGGAGATGGATTCTGAAACAGCCATGCTAACCTCTACTGATGCTAACCGGCTGGAAGATTTGCCTATGCACACTCTCGTGGCTAATCGACGATCACTGCCACCCTTGATTGCACCGTCGGATCTCTCAGCTCTGGGGGAACCTGCTACCCAACCTCATCTACAGGCATTCCTCAGTACCCTAATTGATGGGAAATATAGGAGCTTCAATGCCAGGTGGTATGAAAGGTTCAACTGGATTGAATATAGCCAGTCGAAGGACTTGATTTTTTGTAAAGCCTGTAGGCATTTTCCCAAAGCGCATACTGAGACTACTTTTACTATGGAGGGTTTAAAAAATTGGAAATGTAGGTCTCTGAGAAGCATCACACTAGCAAGGTGCATGCTTCTGCACTTTTACAAATTACTCTCCTACAATCAAAGTCATTCAAACCAAGGCAGCGGTATTGTTTTAAACCAGATGCACGGAGATTCCATTTCGTTCATTGAACGTAATCGAGAGCATTTCAAAGTTGTGCTGGACCGGGAAACACAAGAAGTGTTAAACAAGGGAATTTTTTTGGCTTTATTCGAGTTCATATCGAAGTATGATTCAGAAATACAAAACAGACTTGTTGAACTGCCACGAAATGCCACACTCACCACATTCAGGACGAGCTGCTTAAAGCTGCCGCTTCACTTCTACTCAGGAAGATAAAAACTGAGATGCAAGAACAGCCTAGGCCCACATACTTTGCAATACTTGCAGATGAATTTAAAGATGTTTCGAAACGCAAGCTAGTTGCTGTCTGTGTTCGATTTATCCATTGTGGAACAATCAAAGAACGCGCTTTGGGCTTTGTCAAAGCAGCTGACCTGTCTGCTCAAGGGATATCACAGAGGATCCTTGAAATCGTAGAACCACTTGGATGGGACCCTTCTCTCTGTGTCGGTTTGTGTTTTGATCAGCATCGGTCATGTCCGGGCACAGAGGGTGCGTTCAAGCTATCTTGAAAGAGACATTTCCTAAAGCTGTTTATGTACACTGTAATTCCCACAGACTGAATTTAGTGCTTTTTGCTGCTGCTTTTCACTGTCATCAATCAGATACATAACTTCTTCACTGGGGCCCAGAGGCACACTTGGTTTGTGGAGCTTCAGAAGGAGATGCATCCAGAACGCCCATGCAAGGAGCTAGAAAGGTCATGTGAAACCAGGTGGAGCTCCAAATCAGGATCTGTTAGGGTCTTGGAAATGCTAGATGTGTTACTTGAAACTCTTGCCGAGTATTCAGAGACAAGCGGACAAATGAAAGTAGACGCAGATAACCTATTACAACAAATGCAAATGAAAAGTTAATTTTCATGCTTGTTGTGTTTTGCAAGTTGTTTGAGTGCAGCGATTTTGCCACAAAAGGACTACAAAGTCCAGCAATCTGTGTGTCAGACTGCATCTCCTTAATTGAAACACTGAAAGCCACACTTGCCACGTTTCGAGATTTTTATTTTTTAATTTTTTTATTTATTTATGCATTTAGCAGACGCTTTTATCCAAAGCGACTTACAAAACGAGGATAACAATCTAGCTACATAGCAGAAACCTTAAGGAGCATAGTGCTAGGGGATAGTGCTTCAGTTAATTTTAGTGCTAGGATAGAAGATGTTCTCTGAATAGTTGGGTCTTCAAGAGCTTTTTGAAGGCCTCCAGAGATGGCCCTGTTCTGATTGTTTTTGGTAGGTCATTCGACCAGCGTGGGACGACACATGAGAAGAGTCTGGATTGCCTTGGGCGAGGTGCCGGGACTGCCAGTCGACAGTCATTGGAGGACCGGAGTTGTTGGGGGGTAGCCTGAGCTTTTATGAGAGCGCTTAGATAAAAAGGGGCAGATCCTCTAAGCACTTTGTAAGTCAGCATCACTGATTTGAATTCGATGCGAGCCGTCAGAGGTAACCAGTGGAGCTCGATTAGCAGAGAGGTGACATGCGTCCTCTTCGGCTGATTGAAGATGAGACGCGCCGCAGCATTTTGGATCATCTGAAGTGGCTTGACGGCACAGGCAGGAAGTCCTGCCAGAAGGGCATTGCAGTAGTCAAGGCGTGAGAGGACCATAGTTTGAACCAGCAATTGGGAGGCTTGTTGAGTTAGGTATGGTCTGATCTTTTTGATATTGAATAGTGCGAAGCGGCAGGCCTGGGCAACAGAAGCAACATGGTCATTGAAGGTTAGCTGGTCGTCAATCATAACACCTAGGTTCCTGGCTACCCGTGAGGGAGCAAGAGACAAGGAGACAGAATTGATGCAAATGTTGTGGTGAATAGTTGGTTTAGCTGGGAGGACCAGCAGCTCGGTTTTTGAGAGGTTCAGCTGGAGATGATGGTCTTGCATCCATGCAGAGATGTCAGAGAGGCAATCCGAGATTCGCGTTTGGATGGTTGGGTCATCGGGTGAGAATGACAGATAGAGCTGGGTATCATCGGCATAGCAGTGGTAAGAGAAGCCATGCTGGCGGATGATTTGGCCCAAAGAAGTGGTATAGATGGAGAAAAGAAGGGGGCCCAACACAGATCCTTGGGGTAATCCAGTAGCACGGTGGTAAGGCACAGAGGTGTGTCCTAGCCAGGACACTTTGAACAGTCGCCCAGTGAGGTAGGATTCGAACCAGCAGTATGCATCACCCTTGATGCCCATGTTTGACAGTATAGACAATAGAATACTGTGGTTTACCGTATCAAACGCAGCTGACAGGTCAAGCAGGATGAGTACAGATGACCTTGATTCCGCTCTGGCTTCTTTTAAGGCTTCAACCACAGATAGTAGAGCTGTTTCAGTGGAGTGGCCGCTCTTAAAGCCAGATTGGTTGTGGTCGAGTAGATTCTGTTGGCTCAAGAATTCAGTAACCTGTTTGAATACCGCTCTTTCAATAGTTTTAGCAAGGAACGGAAGGAGAGAGACCGGCCTGTAGTTTCCCACTTGGTCGGGAGCAAGAGAGGGTTTTTTGAGTAGAGGTGTTACCTGAGCATGCTTGAATGCAGAAGGGAAGAAGTTTGGACACATCCATTTCGGTGAGGGGTTTGAATGAAGCAAATGTCGCGGCAGGACTATTGCAATCTGAGGTGCTTCCGCTAGTATATGGTCCAGTTGTAGCCTTTGCAGTTGGTTCAGAGAACTGCCTACTGATGGCAGCTACTTTGTCGTTGAAGAAAGAAGCAAAAGAATTAGCTGTCAGATTGGTAGCAGGAGGTGGTGGTGGGGGTTGAGTAAAGTTTTGAAGGTTGAGAATAGTCTCCGGCTTCCCGTGGCATTTTGAATTTTGTCATTATAGAAAGCCTTCTTTGCAGCAGTGACATCAGATGAGAAGGAAGAGAGCAGTGCCTGGAACCTGTTTAAGTCAGAAGGATTTCTTGATTTGCGCCATTGCCTTTCAGCAGCTCTGAGGTTTGTACGCTGTCGACGGATGGAATCATCAAGCCAAGGATGCGGTTGGGAGGGCCCGAGCCGGAGATGATTCAGATGGTGACTTTGACAAAGTGCTCAGATTGAGGAGTTGATGGAAAAATACAATATAGCATGCTGGGATGTGGTAATGTCTCGTGAGCGAAAACTGCCTGCAAAATTTAGTCTGTCTGTTGTCACCACAACATGAGGAAAAACATCTGCTATTAAGAGTAATGGTGATCTGAGGGCACTCTGGAACTGTATTCTGGACAACCAGATGACTGAATTGAACAGCCGATTTAAAGACGACACCTATGGAATAATGCGAGCTTCAGCTGCCCTCATCCCGGGGTCCACCTGTTTTTGCACACACAAACTTTTAACATCTCCATGCAGCTTGTATAGGATAACAGTCAGTGATGCAGAATTTGCCTGTTTTACCCAATTCATCAAGGGCTAAGCTGACAAAATGCCCTCATTAATTGAAATGTTGGATGCCTGCGCTGCTGATATTTTTTACACTGGATTATGACGAGATCATCAGCATCTTTAACTCAAAACCCAGGCGACTCCGCCTTGTGTAGACGGGTAGGGTAGGCCATGGTTTTCATTACGTAGGCCTATATATAGCAGAAGAATGAGACTCAGTAGCCATTATGTATTTAGTTCTGTTTTGACAGCAGATGCGATGTCAATTACAAAATAGCCTAAGTACAGGTAGGCTAATAAAGAAATCGTTATGGATACGTTTCATGTGTGATGTCCCTTAGTGGTGCTTTTTTATGCATGTATTGGTGTTTCTAATCATAGGCTATTAATAGGCTATATTCTTCACATGCAACTATAAAGCAATTGCGTTACAGTATGGTTCTATTGAACGAGAAAAAATCGGGACAGTTTTTCCGAATACTGAATTCTGCCCTAATCGTCCCGAAATGGTAGATCAGTTGTGTAGTTATTGTCTGATAGAACATAAAAAAACGTAATTCGTGGTGGTTGGCTGTTCATTGCCTAGCAGTGTATCTTCAGAAAAAAAAAATATAGCATAGCCTAGGCTACTCGCTCAAATTGATAACACTCATAGGTTAATAATAGTTATTATTAGCATATTATTAGTAGTAGTCTCATTCATGTTGACATGCCTGCTGTCCTTTGTTTTCTTAATGACCAAGTTACAGTTTAGTTGATAAATAAAATATGTTTGCAATAAAGTAGGCTAGGCCTATGATAATGCGATTTAAAGAGATAACGCGTTATACTTGGTCCTGAATGTCATAGCAGTTGACGCATTTAATGTTACCAGCCCTATTGGACTGCTTTGATTTCGGAACACCTTAGATTCAGGCCTGCCTCAACTTAATGCAGGCCTACCCATCCGTCACGTTCTGCATCTGCTACTGCTGTAAACAGACGATTGGGAGCGCGAACGCACTCTCTCGGCGCGGAGGATGCCACAGGAGGAGCCGCCTTCTTAGTCAGAACTGGCTGCAGAGATTCAGAGGCTAGGCAAAGGTTGTCCATGTGGAGGTGCTGTTGCTTCACGACTGGACCAAACAGAACGTTAGGCGAGACCGGGGCGTCGAGCAGGTGGCGTTTGTCCTTCTCGCTCATCTCCGCGAGGTTAAGCCAGAGATGCCTCTTCACAGCCACGAGGGAGCCCAGCGAGCGTCCCTCGGCTTTAACGGCTGCCCGGATGGCCAGCGAGGAGGCGTGGAGAGCCTGATGGGCAGACAAATGCAAGGTCGTTGCCGTCGCCATGATGTCCATCGCTAGCTTCTCTGTGTAGCTCGTCAGTGTTGAGCGCCCGCACGCTCTAAGCACCGCAGATGTAAGCCTTCGCGGCCAGGCGCTCCGTCCACTGATAAGCCTTGAGGGAAGCTCCGGGGACGAGGTCTACGTAGAGGAGGACGCCGGTGTCAGACACGCGGCGACCGCGTCATCGACCCCTGGGATCTTGTATAAGCCCAGCTCCTCAGCACGGTCGGTGGCATAGAAGGCGGCGAAGGTGGAGAAGGGTGACTTCCAACTAGCCCGGACATCTTCATCAATGCTGGGGTGCGCTGGAAGCGGATGAACACTCGGGGGGGCCTGGATGCCAGTGAACGGGTCAAAGGCCGAGTCCTGTTCATGATGGGGCAGAGGCAATCCCAGCTTGTCAGTCGCTTGGTAGGAGAGGTCTGCACAGCCCCCCCAAACAGCTTTTGTAAAAGCTACTACCGGAATTCCTCGAGCTCCTCCACATCTGTCGCACCGGAATTGCTGCAAGTGACTTGCTCGAGGATGGCTTGAGCGTTGGACTTGACCAGACCTTCGAGGATTAGCCAGCTAGTCAGGCTAGCGCGCTAGCCCCCATCCCCCTGGTTGCTAGCCCCCAGGCTAAGCTAGCCGATCCTCGGCTGCTAGGTGTCGACTTTGCCCAGGCGATTACTGTTCCTGGGGCTAGTCCTCCTTCTCCTCTCCCTCCTGCCTCTCCCGACATGCTGTTGGTCGACGCCGACCAGGAAGACTCCTCTCTCCTGGACCCCGGAGAACCGGACACGAGGTCGGAGGACATGGCGGACAGCTCTCAGTCTAGAGGCACTCACGCTGCTAACCTAGCACGTGAGTTAGCAGACGTAGGCTCCTTGGCGGCTTGCAAGCTGGGGTTACCTCTGCCCCATTGTGAGCCGTACTCTGCCTTGGACCCGTTCAACGGCATCCAGGCCCCCCCTAGTGTTCGTCCGCTTCCTGTGCACCTCAGCATTGTCGAGGATGTCCAGGATGTACCCACTTGTCTTACCCATTCGCGCCACTAGTCATCAGCATTGCACAACGCATGTATTTGCTTCCCCCAGATCGCGCTCTTCTGATCAGGCAGAATTGGGACAAATGTACGAGCTCCCCATGGGTGATCTCGACAGTGATGAGAGGTTATCAACTTCAGTTCAGAGTGCCGCCCCCTTCTTCAGAGGTGTCATTCAGTCAGTGGTGCCCCTAGACAGGGCCCCAATACTGAGGCAGGAGCTGCGAGAGATGTGAGAGACAAGGGCGCTGTCCAGTCAGTGGATCCAGCCCGCGCGCACGAAGGTCGCTACAGCACCTATTTTCTTGTGCCAAAAAAGTCAGGCTTTTTTCGCCCTATCCTAGACCTGCGTCTAGGGGACAGACGTCCAACATCCACCTGGGTTTGTGTGAAATCAGTCGACCTCTCGAAGATGACGACCAAAATCCTCAGGTGGGCTTCACAGCACTTCTTGTCAGTCAGAGCAGCTCACCTGCCAGGCGTGCGCAACCGGGGCGCGGATCTCCTCTCCAGAGGCACCCCGCGCGCATCGGAGTGGCGTCTATCCCCTTGAGCAATGCGTCAGCTCTGGAAGAGATTTGGGCAAGCCCACGTGGACCTGTTCGCGACGAGAGAGAACACACACTGTCGCCTGTGGTTTTCACTGGGGGCAGACGATCCTCCGCTAGGCACAGACACCCTAGCGCATCGATGGCCCCGCACTCTCCTTTACGCTTTTTCCCCCCTCCCTCTCCTGCTTCAGGTTCTGACCAGGATCAGAGCGGGCGTGCACAGAATGATTCTGATCGCTCCTTATTGGACGTCACAGAGCTGGTTTTGCGGACCTCATCTCCCTGACGGACGAGCGGCCATGGCCTCTTCCAGTGAGACCCGATCTCACCCGATCCTGGGAGGCTCTCCCAGGTGCAGGGGATCATTTGGCACCATTTGCCAACCCGTGTTGTTGTTCACACAAGACAGTGTAAGTGGATGGCAGGCAAGTGGTACAGGACAATGTTGTGCAACAGTATGAAAGTAGTGTAGAGCAGTGTAAAACCACAGAATAGTAACATTAGGTCAGTGGCAGAGAAAGCAGCGGAGGAGTTGACCAGTAGTGCAAGACTACATCCCAGCCAGCAATAGTTTTGCTTTTGCTTCACACCGTGTCTTAGACTTTCATGTTTGTGTCCAACTAGTCACAGTGTGTGTGAAGTTAAAAGATGTATATTTCTCTAAAAACCTACCTACACAAAACAACCATCGTCAATGCTTCGGACCATACATGTTGAAACTCTTGAATTCTCTTCTTGCCAAAGGACCTCCATTGGAGCCCCCCTCTCCTCCAGAGCAGAATGTGCCACTTGTGGTTTGGAATAGATAAATAAAGGATGAAATAAAGGTTGACAACAGCATGAAATACGTAGGATTTTTCATAGTTCCAATTTATGATTTCAAATTACTTTAAACAGCCAGTGTAGCTTGAGACATAGGAATATAACTGCATACTTTAACTACGAAAATAAAGTTTAATATCAAAACACATTCTACATTCAGGTTTATTTTTAGCACATTTCAACACGTTGACTCTAATTTACATCGTCGTTAGTGTAGTGAGCTAGGCTGCATATGTTTGTATTGTAGCCTAGCCTACTCTTACCACGTATAGTTTTTATATCCGTTTCCCAATTACGGTGAAACTCGAAGACTTATTAAAAAGTAACTAGTCGAGAGAACTATTTGCAGTGATTGATATTAATAATGCATTTGGGATCGATAACATCACCTACATTCGGAGAAAACAGCAGTAGCCGGGTAGGACAAGAGAATTCTGGGTCAAGAAAGCACAATGCAATATGGGTAATAGCCGAGAGCTACCTGCCTGTGGCACGTTTTGAGGAACCTGGTTCTACGTGCAACCTGCACGTCTGACGGATGAGACCGGGCTGATTTGTTCATAGTCCCGTTCAGGAAACGGGCGGAAATCAAGTGTGGGCTCGTTCAAAAGTACTTCGCATTACCTTCGTATAATGCTTAATAATTAAGTCCTGACTGCCTAGAATTTGCCCAAGAGACGTAAAGGTCACTTTGCGCCCCAATCCGTTTTCTCGCCCTAAGGTTCCCAAAAGCATAGGCTGGACGAACGCTCGGGTTCTTTTTCGTTAAAAGGCTTCATTAACATGACACCCACGGAGCTGTCGTTTTGGCTAAGTTATGGTCATATGACGCCTTTTTCGCCTTTTTGGGGCTTAAAATGTCTGGGTTGTTCCCCCTTTGATGCATAACCGCCACCTACAGTTGGCTTTAAATACTCTTAACATGCATTAACCTGTAATTAGATTGGACATTTTCCACCTGTTTCAAATGTAGTAGCCTGACCCTTGATGTCGGCCTAATGACTAGACCATGACGTTTTATATCAAAGGCTATGGATTGTATGGGTATTTTGATATCTAAAGTCACGATGAACGACATTAAATCTTCACAAACACTGCAGAAAAACAACTCTGTAAATTGATTTTATGTCCGAATTGTTAATTAAACGTATTTAGTAGAGAAGATAATGTGCTCTCAGCAGGAATTGAACGTGTGACTTAATAACAAGATGCAATTGCTTAATTCTGCTCTAACCATTCACCCATGAAGAAGCATGGACAAAATGTGGTTTATTTATACATGTATGTCGTTTTCACTACATATTTAATATTAATTCATATGGCAGTTATGGCCTTCAGTCATTAATTTCAGTGAATAAGGTACATGATCGTGTGGGCAAAGATTAGTAAAAATTGTTAACAATGCCACACTGGCTTGTGAAATGAGGTTAGACTTCCGTTTTTGAGACGCTTTCAGCAGCGAATGTATCCGAATAGTCCCTGAACGCTTCCGAAACATCTGTAGACTTCCTAGTTTCAGCGAAGCACGCGGGACTATGAAAAAATAGGGTATTTCGCTCGGGGGCGGGGTTACGTCCGCGCGTCACATTGTTCATGCGAGTTCTCGTAGGCGACGGTGCCGAGCACAAAGCATGCCCAGAGTACTGTAGGGAAAAGCCGTTCACCTAACTGACAAGTTCATGTGCGTCTTGGTCATCAAAGTGAACTAAACTTTTTTCGAGTCCTCTCGTTCATCTCGTTCACTTTATAAAAATACGTGACAGCCCCATTAGCCAAACCTATGCAGTCTCCACGTTCTTCGTTCATTTGAGCTAAATTAAAATGTTAGGCTTACCTCCCAAACACATCTACTGCTTACACAAATGTTCACACTACAAACAAGACAAAAGTAATGCTATAAGAAACAGCAAATATTAATTCATTGTTTACCTGGGTCTTGGTCTATGCCTGCCCTGCACCCAGCATCTGACAAGTTCTCGCTCTTGTTTTGAGTCGGTTAGTCACCACGTGACAACCCCACTTCATACCCACATATCCCCTCCAGATTACTGGTGATATGGTTAAAATGAAAATTAGTGTCCACACATTCCCTTCAATCTTTGTCCATTCATTTCACCATAGTATGATCACATAGCCTCAAATTGAATTTTACGTTAATACTTGACTAGCCTAACTGAGCCAGTGTCATATGAACGATTGGAAAGCAGTAGCACTCGAGAGACAAACTAATCGTTTGTTCCCACAAAGTAATGGGGCTATCACATGATGAACGAATGACTCGGGAAAAATATAAAAGACACAAGAACTCTAACACAGGACGTTGCGCAAATGCGCATGTGCCACTGAACTGGGTAGGTTAAAGTATGGGGTTGTCACGTGATGAGCGAACGACTCGGAAAAACTAAAAGACACAAATAAAACAGGGAAATAACTCCAACAATGCGCATGTGTGACTGAAGTAATCGATCCTACCCAGTCGATGGCACTCATAGACTGTATATACACAGTCAATGGTGGCGCTAATGCACCTTTCAGTTGGTTTTCCACCGCCAACCAAAAAAAAGAGGAACTAATCGAGCCCACAAGACGATTAGGTCTACCAAAGTCACATTAAATTTTTTTTCTATTTGAACTAATCGGTCAAAACCGACACATCACTAGCCCAGAGACGGTTGATGTTCTGAAAGATTTTTGCCGTACCTAGCAACTGAGGCTTTTATAGAATCGTTGGTTTTAGCGATGAGTTTACAAATCATGATGTTGATTTCTCATTGTGGGGGCCATTATAGTAATGCCTTTATGATTAAAATGTGATCACAGTATATAATCGCACTGAACGAATTGCAAGTCCTTCTAGACTGTTAAAAAAACACGACAGGTCAAATGTTGTGCATTCTTGTAGGGCTATTGATTACAGTTCATCCAATCACCTACCTTAAAGGCCTATAGGCCTACATTGTGAAATGATCTTGCATAAAAACTGCAGTTTTCCTGTAACGCATCCGTTTTTTTCCGCAAGGGATATGTGAATATTATTACTACTTTAATATGTTTCCATGTTAAACATTTAGTGTTTCTCATGTAGGCTACGGTCTATGGTGTTTCTAGTGTTTTTGGGAGCGATTGGTGTCGCGCCCAGCATATGCCATGGACAATAGTTTAGGACCACGAATTCAAGGATTTTTTGTACTACATAGGCTACATTAAAATACGATTGTACAATATATTTAAATGTATACATTTTATACATTATGAAAAATACTTTAGTCAGTGTAACTGATAAACAGTATGGTAAATGGAAACAGTCATGTCATGAGGCAATCCATTTTATTCTATGTGATCTAATTTAGATTATCAGATTAAATTTTACGGGCAGTATGTATAGTTAAGAGCAATATATATACAGACAATACTTTTATATATGCGCTATAGTAACAGAGATGGGCAAGTATGAGGTTGTAATCATAATCAATGTATGTAGTGTATGTAGACAATGTGCAAAATCATTTATAAGGAAAATAAAAACAACAAACCGGGTGACAAAAATACAAATTCATACAAAGCAAAAGGGGAGAAGTTTGCACCTCTGATAAACATTACCCGAAACTTATCGTCACTTACAGACCGCGATTTGAATTTGGCTGAGATTAAAGGCGCTCTAAGCGATGCTGTTTCACGTCACTTCTTGTTGACGTTCGAAGTATTGTCAAACAAAACGGAGAATAGCTCCAGAGAGGGTTCAAGCGTTATAAGTTATAGCTCACTCCTCCCCCTCCCTCCCATGCCTCCCGAAAGACTCATGAACCTTGTCGTTTATTGGCTGGAACACTGTTATGTTTCGTTTTCGTTTGTTATGCTAGGTTTGCCCACTGTGTTTTGTTGCCGTTTGTGGAGCCAGGGCTGTCTACAGAGACCGTGTTTTTTTACAGTGTGTTCAGGGGACAGGCAGCTAGCAGATTATGAGGAGATGTTTGCTGTATGTAACAACACATGTTTTAGTCCTAAAAACGTGTCACATCGCTTAGAGCACCTTTAAACCAGGTTAGCTAACCCGCCCCCGGGCGAAATGTTTGTATAATATGTATACATATTAAACATTTGTCTTCTTAGAGTTGTCTTTTGTTAAACATTTGTCTTCTTTGAGTGTCACGCTCAGCATATGCCATGGACAAAGGACCACGAATTCAAAGATTTTTTTTACTACAAAGGCTACATTAAAATACGATTGCACAATATGTTTAAATGTTTAAATTTCATACATTATGAAAAATACTTGAGAAGTCATTTACAGTGTAACTGATAAACGGTAACAGTCATGTCATGATGCAATCCATTTTATTCTATGTGACCTAAAACATACCATTTAGATTATAAGATTCAATTATACGGGCAGTATGTATAGTTAAGAGCAGTATATATACAGACAATACTTTGCGCTATAGTAACAGAGATGGGCAAGTATGAGTTGTAATCAATATAATCAATAGCCTATAGATGGATAAGTGTATGTGCAAAGTGCAAATGCAAAATCATTTATAAGGAAAATAAAAACAACAAACTGGGTGACAAAAATACAAATTCATACAAAGCTAAAGGGGAGAAGTTTGCACCTCTGATAAACATTACCCGAAACTTATCGTCACTTACAGACCCCGATTTGTGTTTGGCTAAGATTAAACAACTCATTAACGTAAGGTAACGTAAATTATAATATAGCCTACTTTACAAAACCATCTGACCTGACGAAACTCGAAACACATACCCTACAAAAGAGTAAATATTAACAAAACATGACAACAATTTATCATGAGAAACCCTCCATCATCGTCCACGACCTGAGACCACTGCTGACAGTAGGCTAACTGTGCTGTGCGCGTCGCCAATGAGAACCCGCATGAACAATGTGACGCGCGGACGTAACCCCGCCCCCGGGCGAAATACCCTATTTTTTCATAGTCCCGTTCAGGAAACGGGTGGACATCAAGTGTAGGCTCGTTCAAAAGTACTTCGCTTCGTATAATGCTAACTTCGGTCGGTATATAGGGAAACGCACCCCAGGGCTGCGATTAGTTTGTAGACGACGGATCTATTGATCAGGCAGCCAAAATGCTGTTAATGCACCTATGCACACTTGTGTTTAGAATTTTAACACTGCCCCTGCAGTTCGCAGAGGTAGTGGGTTTATATTCCTTGTACAAACGCGTGTTTCCGAATCTTCTTTACAAAATCACTATCAATTATAACATAGTAATGAATTCGTACAAACGAGAACTCTTCCGGTCTCTGGACAAATTTCGATCATCGAATGCTGGTGGTCTGAGGATTCTCGAGGTTGGCTGTGGCACTGGGGCAAACTTTGAACACTATCCGACAGGCTGTAAAGTAATTTGCACCGACCCCAACCCTTACTTTCAGGATTATCTACTGAATACCATGGCGAAAAATGATCACCTAGTGTACGATACATTTGTGGTCTCGTCTGGAGAGGACCTCCGTGCGGTACCAGACGAGTCTGTGGATGTGGTGGTGAGCACTCTTGTGCTCTGCTCTGTCCGCGACATTGGCCGCGTGCTGCAAGAGGCGCGACGTGTTCTTCGACCTGTAAGTAGCCAGACGTCTCAACCATTGAGTCAAATGGTCTCAACCCATGGTTGCTCTCTTATTTTTACGGAAAGGGCAATGGTCCATAAATCTGGATACGATAAATACAAACTCCTAATCAGTGTTGTAGCCTATAAAGTACGCAAATGTTCGACTTGAGTAAAAGTACAGATACCCTATAAAAAAATTACTTTGGTAGAAGTTCAAGTACACTACTAGCATGTTACTCAAGTAAAAGTCTAAAAGTACCTAATATTTACTGTACTTAAGTAGGCAAAGTAATCTATAATTAATTGTACTTAAGTAATCAGAGTAAACGTACAATTAGGAAACATGTAGCTTACACCAACAAAAAATAGCAGCACTGTTATACATTTTCTTCCATTAATTAAAATTTACTTGCAAAGCAAAGGATAGAAACCGGCCATAATAATTTTTGTGCATTAAGTAATACATGTGATTTTGATGTAATGTAATTTCAGTTTTGTTTCCTCCATCCCAGAGTTTTAGATCCTGCAAATGTAGTAACTGGAGAAATTGCAGTAAGGGTGACCGAGAGAACCTTTTTACAGTATGTCACTCATAAGTCATTTAATCATATAAATGACTATGAAGAAGGTAAATTAACCTAAAAAGTTCCCTGGTGTGAATTATTGTTTGCACTTGTCCAATGATAAATCAGCTTCACCAAAACACTCAGTTAGTCTACCATAAACTTCAATTCATTCTAATACTTGTAACTATACAGCCGACTATAAATGTAGTGTAGTAAAAGTATACATTTGTCTTAGGAAATGTAGTGAAGTAAAAGTAAAAGTCGCCAAATTCTTAACAACTCAAGTAAAGTACAGAAACTCCCAAAACCTACTTCAGGACTGTAGTGAAGTATTTTAACTTAGTTACTATACATCACTGCTCCTAATTTGTAAGCTATGCCTACAGACTCTTAAAAATAGAATAAAAATAGAATGTCGTGGAAAAGTTTATTTATTTCCATTGCAAACGTTAAACCCACTATGTGTAAGTTTTATTTTTTTCGTATGAGAATTTCTCCCATCTATCGGCGAAGTGGTATACTGCACACGTTTGAATAAAATGTATTAGCCCTTCCCTTCCCACGGTCCTCATTTCCCATGGTCCTCATTTTGAAAATGGTGGCGCAAAATGGATATTCTCCATTTGGTACCCAACCACATCTACATATAAATGGAAATTACCAAGTTTACGGGAACACTACAATTTATTCATGGAGGTAATTACCATCGTTTTACATTATATTTTTAAAATAAAAAATATATTTTTAATAAAATACGAAGATAAATAGAAGATAAATCCTACACATAGTGGCTTTAAACTTCCACAGATCATAGATTCAGGACCTACATCTTAAACAATTTCATGTAGGCCATTTAGTTGTTTATTTGTTGCCTAAATAATTTGGGCTACCAGCTCATAAAACATAAAAACAGGAATTCACTGGCCTACTGTGAAGACATCACTATTTACTTTAGCAGAAAAATAAATTAGAATCACATCAATCAATCAAGCCCACCGTAGTCAAGTGTACATAGGGGAAACCCTGGAGTTGATATCTGGCGTGTGATTTTAATTTGTTAGCATTTGCCGTATTATTAGCTTAGTAGCGTGTTGGGTGGGGCGAGGGGGGAGGCTGTTGGAGGGGTAGGGGGCCTATTGGGGGTGGTGTTGGGGGGCTAGTTGGGGGGAGGAGGGTTGGTGGGGGGGTTGTTTGGGGGTTATTGAGAGGGGGTGTTAGTGAGGGGGTGTTGAGAAGAGGTTTTGGGTGTGTGTGTGGGGTTGGGGGGTGCATGTTTTTATCTTTATCTTTGTAAAGCACATTGAACTGCCTACTTTGTGTATGAAATGCACTATATAAATAAACTTCCCTTGCCTTGCCTGGATAGTGGATATGGTTCTGTCAGAAACCCGCTCATCATGGAGATGTGGATCGGATGGGTATTAATGGAGGTGTCATAATCATGCACAATCTCCATGCTGGTATAGGGTATGTGATATTGTGTACGTACTACTATCTTTTATCTGCGCTTTTGTTTTTATTTAAGGGTGGTGGCTTTTTCTTCCTGGAGCATGTGGTTTCAGACCCTTCCAGCTGGACATTCTTCTTCCAGCATGTTTTTGAACCCATGTGGTATGTCAGCTTGCCTTCATTAACACTTTTACTAACCTTGGGGATGGGTTTGTTGTTCCAGGGATGCCTCAATAAAAGATTTACATTTCGGTGTGAATCAACTGATAAACTAAAATAAAGAAAGACACAATCTAATTTACTAACATAAACCCAAAATTTAGCAATTACATGTATGTTTAAACAAAACACACCTAAAGCGTTTTCATTGTGAAGTATAAAATGTGTGTTCAAAAAAAAATTAAATGTGTTTGTGATATGTTGTTGCTATGTTTTGATCCTCTTTACCAAGTCTTGCTTTAATGTCCTCTTAGGTACTACTTTTGTGATGGCTGTAAAACGACTTGTCCAACTTGGAGGTACATTGAGAATGCTGGATTCAGTCAATTGAACCTCCAACACATCCAGACCCCTTTGCCCTTAATGATTAAACCGCACATTGTGGGTCATGCTGTTAAATAATTCAGCACCAGGACTCTTACGTCTCGATCAGATTACACAATATCAACCCGATTTGTCATGTAAATAAGTTATAATGACATACTTCATGAATTGCAATTCGACATCTGCGACATTCTATGACATCATATTTTGGGAAAATTCCTGCATTGTTTGTAGGCTAAGTGGATGAACAACACCACACCTGTCTTATAATGTGGCCACTCACCAATGAAGACATGCAGAGAAATCTGGGTTCAAAAATTGCATAATATGATAGTCAATCATAAAAAAGCTATAGTGGAAGACAATAAAAAACTACAACTACAGTCTGACCAAGCCATTAAACTAGAACTCCAGCCACCTTCTACTTCAAAGAGCTCTGTTGTTTAAGCTCCCTCACATTTGCAGACATACAAAAAATTGATGCAAGCCAGACAATGATACATGTATGCTGCAGTGCACAGACCTAGACAGCCAGAACACTAACACTGAGAAACCTTTATACATGTATCTGTGTTGTGTTCAACACAAATCATCATTACAAGTGTTAAGCAGCATGAACTGGTATCACTGTATATGTACATGTTGTGAAAGTGTTTGTGCATCTCTCTCTCTGTCTCTCTCTCTCTCTCTCTCTCTCTCTCTCAGAACTGCACAGCCACTGTGTTCATAACACAATTTGACTTGTTCAGTGCAGTTGTACCAGAGTTTCTGCAGGTTTCTATAGCAAGTTAAACTGAAGATTTGTAAAGACTGGAAAGACTATTACAATTTATATAAATCACACTGTTTAGAGTATGACATTTTAAAGGCACAAAATAAAATCTCACTTGTAGAAGTAAGAGGAGGACATTCTAATCGTCAGAAGAGAGCTTGGTTAGACCACCCATGGTGCTTTGTGATCTATTAAAAATATTATGAAGCTAATTTTTTTAATCACATTTTTAAAGATTTAGGAAGTCAGAATGAGTTTTATCAGATTTTTTCGTCATATTCCAATAAAATAAGTCCCATGTGTGCGTTTGTACAGAAATGGTAGACAAAATTGCTTAGGCTGGTTGGTACATTATGGAAGCAAAAATGAATCAACAACTAAGTGTCCATTATCTGGGCTAGAGGTCCAGCTTTTCTCCAGGCACTGTGGAACTTTGTGGCTGTTGACTTGAAATAATAAAACAGTTTTTGACCAATGGCCAGCATCAAGTACCAAACCATTTGAGAGAATGTTCTTGAATGTGTAAGAAACCTCTGTACATCTGTAAATCAATGTGTGTTGGTTTTTGTTATGGCATTTTCTGTACTGCTGGTTTATACTACTGGTAAAGTGGAGGCAATAAAGTGTACTGTACTGTACGCTGTTGTAAAGTGTATTCACTATACATCTGAATAATTTAATACAAACAGTGGTAATCGTTGAGTATTTATCCATCCATGTACAGCCTAAACTGCTATATTATTTTATGGCATTATTACTTGTCAGTAATTTTGTAATACACAATCCATTTACTGTATTTGTGGAATCAAATAAAGAACATCTGTAGCAGACCTCCTATACAATGTACACAGGGTTCTGTGCAACATGCATTAATATCAAATGTGTTTAAAATCACTTTATAACAAGTGTCTCCTGTAGGTACAATACTTTTAGGAACTGATAAGTGATTATTATATAGTCTACAGCAGGATTTATGTATTTGATAAATAACACAAGTAGGCCATATACGAAGAAATAGAGTTAGGTCTACATTTTTGTCTTGTTAATGCATACTCATGTGAATAAGAAATCCTTGTTGGACATTTAACTTTAGTTTTATCATGTGTTGCCCTGGTGTTGAAGGGCAACTATGATCACAGATAGTTGATCAAAGAAGGAGGGCTACTTCATCATCCACCAGCTACATAACATTCTGCCTTCAGATCCATTCCAAGGAAGTTTAGTTGCCCAGCAACATCAGGCCAACCATTAGAGGGACCCTGTATGGTGGCCCTGAAGTGCAAACCACATTAACCAAAAACTAAACACAAAAACAAACTGAGAAACACAAACAAAAAAAGAACAAAACAAAATTAAGAATCACAAAAACAAAATTGAGAAACACAAAAAAAAAAAATAAGAATCACAAATACAAAATTGAGAAGCACAAAAATCTAATTAAAAAGCACAAAAACAAAATTGAGAAGAATAAAAAATTAAGAATCACAAAATAAATTTAGAAGCACAAAAAATGAGAACCACAAAAACAAAATTGAGAAGCACAAAAAAGAAAAACACAATTACATTAAGAAGCACAAAAAAATGAGAAGCACAAAAAGAAAATTCAGAAGCACAAAAAAAAAGAAGAATCACACACACAAAAAAGAAAAACACAACTACATTAAGAAACCGGAAAGGGTAGGTACCAGTCAGCAACAGGAGACATCACTGATTGGACAACCGATCTGTTTGTCTTGAGAATCGGAAGATACTCTGCTGAAGCGCATTTCTCCAAACATGAACATTACCGCTGACCCAAATGTTGCTGCCGCTATTCGAGAATATTTTGATTCAGGACATACATACGAGGTGATACTAGATATGCTCAAGTGTAATCATGACATTTCAATAAGTATGCAAACACTGGTTTCTTAATGTAGTTGTGTTTTTCTTTTTTGTGTGTGTGATTCTTCTTTTTTTGTGCTTCTGAATTTTCTTTTTGTGCTTCTCATTTTTTTGTGCTTCTTAATGTAATTGTGTTTTTCTTTTTTTGTGTGTGATTCTTCTTTTTTTGTGCTTCTCAATTTTGTTTTTGTGTTTCTCATTTTTTGTGCTTCTTAATTTATTTTGTTATTCTTAATTTGTTTTTATTCTTCTCAATTTTGTTTTTGTGCTTCTTAATTAGATTTATGTGCTTCTCAATTTTGTATTTGTGATTCTTATTTTTTTGTGTGTTTCTCAATTTTGTTTTTGTGATTCTTAATTTCGTTTTGTTCTGTTTTTGTTTGTGTTTCTCAGTTTGTTTTTGTGTTTAGTTTTTGGTTAATGTGGTTTGCACTTCAGGGCCACCGTAACCCTGTGATCATAATCATCAAGTCCCTCATCCCTCATCTCACACATTGACTATTCTAATTACTATTGATTGTGATTCATGTGACCCATTGTCACGATGAGGGTTGTGGTCTACAGTTCACACTTACACCCACAGGCCACGGAGATGTCTCCTGACTTTCCCTGATCTCAGTTTAGAACTGATGAAACTGTCCTGATTGAAAGTGAAATGTATTCAAGCTCCAAAAAGAACTCCAGTTGCCTACAACTGAACACGTTGACAATACATCTAGAACCACTCCCAATCTGAAAAAGTCTAAGACACTACATCATTCTTTGCAGTCTGTATTACTTTTTCCTGATGCAAGGAATTATGTAGTGTCTTATTTACACACACACACACACACACACACTCGACTTCATAGTGTTTGTACATCTAACAATCATTCACTCTAAAGCCTTTTGGTTTTCAGATGGACACGTTCTTAAACCAAATGAAGATGCTATTAGGAAGACAGTAAGACGGCACACACACACACACACACAGTCAGGAAAGGTGTGTACTCTGGACTTTGCTGTTTAATTCCAGTCTTTCTCCACTCTTCAGTCAGTCTTTTCTCTCATCCCATTGCTCACACATCTGGTCCTAAACAACTATAAATATATTTCACAATGACCATGCACAAAGAAGTATTGCTTTAAACTAATATCTCAAACAATAGTTTGTGCATAACAGTACTTTTTTGAACAATTCTATGAGAGAATATGACAAAGTAATTGATTAATATAAACATGTACAAACATAAGAGGTGTTGTGAGAGTTGTCGCAGGTGTATCCGAATGGGAATTTTAAATGTTTGAGTTCGACACCAGCTGAAGTCTGTGATGTGGAGTAATTGTTTCTGAATAAAATGCTTTTAAGTGTCAGGGATGCACCATTGTTAGAAATAGAGAAAGAGAGTGTGTGTGTTTGTGCATGTGTGTGCCGTATGTATGTGTGTCTGTATATGTGCACACGTGTATGTGAGGGCCCTTCTTATCTGTCATATATATATCTATATATCTATACAGATCAATTACATTCATTCCAACAGACACATACATACAGTGCATCACTAGTCAACAGGCTATTTGAAAAGTCACAGACAAAAGAACAGTGCAGATAATATGGGATGTTAAAATGTTACCATGAGAACAACATGGGAAAGGATTTTACAAGCACACACAGCAACTGTAACTGTGCCAGATCAAAACCAGACTACTCAAAGTCACCTGTTGTTGTAGGATCAGCCAAGTTAAATTACAAGCATTTACCGTGTGGATAGATACTATAAAAAGTAGAAATGTGAACGGGCTGTTTTTTTTTGGGGGGGGGGGGGGGGGGGGGCACTGTTTTTGACGTTTTGTAGGCGGCCATACACACAGTGCCCCCTCTGCGGGTATGTGACGGGGTATCCTGGGCGGCATGGCTCTTGGGTTCCATTAGGGAAGTTCTTGCACCTGCGTCGCTAACGGACGCAAACACCTGCAGTTGAGGTGTGGGAGCAGGAGTGGGCAGACATGGGCTGGCCAAAGGTGGGGAGGTATGAAGGAGTTAGTACCTGAATCAGCTTGGGTCAGTCTGCATCTGAGCACGTGCAGACTGAGACGTTTGTAAACAATAATTACTGACGCTCTCCATCCTCAAGAAGCAAACATCCACTTAGGGCCTGTCTGTATATACTGTATATATATCAGAATCATATATATATAGTATCATGTATATCATTAATCGTTAATGTGTCATCTGCAAGGCTACTGTGGACAGTACATACTGTATAAGTGGACAGGCTGGCATGTTTCCATCTGGGCAGGAATGATGTTAATAATGCCAGCTAACATTATTCAGTAACACATTATTCAGTAGATGACACACGGGTGACATGAGCTTCTTTTCAACCTGACATGACATGCTTTGTGAACGTTCATGACCCTTTTTAACGTTCATGACTGTTGTCATTTAATTCCACTGCAAGTCATTCAGTTTTTGCTACGCAAGGTTGACAGACGTTACAAAAACCCAATGACACTTGATGACAACAAACATTAACGAGTTAACAAGTTCATCTGTGATGTAATATCCTTCATGATGCACGCTCATGACAGACTCATGTCCCTGTTATATCGACAGCCTCAGGTGAAGGGTAGCC
Source organism: Limnothrissa miodon (assembly GCA_017657215.1). Classification (NCBI taxonomy): domain Eukaryota; kingdom Metazoa; phylum Chordata; class Actinopteri; order Clupeiformes; family Clupeidae; genus Limnothrissa; species Limnothrissa miodon. The sequence goes on along the minus strand of JAGFZM010000032.1, from coordinate 411,329 downwards.
CATTATTTCTGTTAACATCAACATTGTGTGGACAGCAGTCTCAGCAGAAATCACGCAATAATAAACAGGTGCCCCGACAAAACTGACAGAAAAAGTAGCTATGGTCAGTCGCTGAGACAACTCTCTGAGTAGTTTAAAACAAAACAAGAGAAAAATCCATGAATTCAAACACAACTCGCAGTAGAATAAGCGCTAACGATTGGCATTATGGCAATTTGGCAAAATTCCCCTCAACCCTGCCCTGTCTCCCAAGAGCACCTTAGAGCCAAAGTCCAGTCCAGTCCAGTCCAGTCCAGACCAATCCCCGATCCATTCTTCCTGTGCGGAGCAGCTAGTGTGTGTGTGGGGAAAACCAGTTTAACCAGTTGTAAAGGTGCATAGTTAGACTCCCGGGCCGAAGCTGGAACGTGGGCCTGCACTGATGCGGATTAGCTTCCACAGCTTTATGAGCACAGATGAATTATCAATACACATTTATCAATTCACAAGCACTTCACTTCACACTCGTCACCAACTCTTCTCCCTGTTCTGGAAAAATAAATGTCATTTTTTTACAACTTTCTTTTTATTTCTAGGGTCACTGGGCTATATATACCTTTGGGAGAATTCATAGCGTTCGATTTTTGCTCCAAAAAATAAAATAAAAATGTTGACTGAGCAAACCCACGCTTCCCACCAAACAAACAGACAGTTGCCCGTAGGTCTTTTTTATTTTTTTTCCTCTCTCTCTGTGCAGTATCTCTTTCTTTGTGCCATCTAGGGAGGTTGAGGGTTTGTTTTTATTTGTCTGTTGGTGGTGTTTTTGTCTCCTTTGCCTCAGACTCTTCCTCTCTGTCCTGGTGTTGGTGTGGCCAGCTGAGCACACTCCCTGGTGTGTAGGTAGTGTGTATTGCGTGTGTGTGTGTGTGTGTGTGTGTGTGTGTGCATGGACTCAAGCACTGAACCTTGCCTCCATGTTATGGGCATGTGTTGTGTATACACACACACACACACACAGGTAGGCCACGTAGTGTGTGTGTGTGTTTGTATGTGTGTGTGTGTCCTCTGGCCATAGGTGGCTCACATGTTGTAGGCCACGTAGATGGGGTCCAGCTGGTTGGCCAGTAAGGAGTCTTGTAGGTGCATGTATTGCGTATACACAAATTGTGTGTGTGTGTGTGTGTGTTAGTGTCCTCTTGCCGCAGGTGGCTCACATGTTGTAGGCCACGTAGATGGGGTCGAGTTGGTCGGCCAGAAAGGAGTCACGCAGGTGCATGCGCTGCTTCTCCCCGCGCGAGTTGATGGGGATGACGCCGGGGTCCACCACCACCACCACCCCCACGATCAGGTGGTGCTCCTCCAGCACCACGCTCGTCACCACCGGAACCAGGTCCAGAGCGTCCTGCTCCGAGCCGCACAGCTCCGACACCACCACCAGCAGGTTGGTCCAAGTGAACACAGCACTGTGTCGGTACACACACACACACACACACACACACACACATGCACACACCCGCACACGTGCACAGACACACACACACACACATACACACACATAGGTTAGGGTTATAACAGTTCTCCTAAAGTTGAACAAAATCCCTTGAAATACAGACCATCTTAGATACTTTTTTAGTGTATATAGAATAGGAAAATATAGAAAAAGATAAAAACTTAAATCTATTTTCTTGAAGATTTTGTACACATCTAGTACACACACACGCACAGCTCGGCTATGCTACGGTGGGCATGTGGGCCAATACGCACACACACACGCACAGATGCACACACCTCTCGGCTATGCTCCGGTGGGCCCGTGACACGCTGGTCTCGATGTCGATGGGGTGATACCTCAAACCCCTGAGCTCCAGAGTCTCATCCAGGGATCCCACCACAAACAAGGCATCATGGGGGCCTGGGGGGAGGACACAGGTACATTTTAGTCTTCATTTCATTTTTACTTACATTTATGCATTTACCAGACACATTTATCCAGGTTTTGTCAGGGCCAGTCTCCCCTAAAGCAACTTAGGGTTAGGTGCCTTGTTCAGGGGCAGCAAGGTACTTGAACCCACAATTTCTTCACAAGTTCTTTAACCACTGTGCGCACACACATAAAACACAATACACACATAGACACACCAACTCAAAAAAGAAAATGCACACACACTCCCTCACACACACACACACACATACAAGAATCCAAACACAAATGCACATACACAAAAAAACCACAATTATACAAATAAACAAAGACACACACATACTCTCTCTTCCTCTATCTCTCTCTCTCTCTCGCTCTCTCTCTCTCACACACACACACACACACACCTCCTGTGGAGTCTGTGAGCTCAGTCCTCTTGATGAAGCCCAGGTAGCCCGTGCGTGCCCACTGTGTGTGCGGATCCCCGAAGCTGAGGCGCACGTTGAAGTGGTCCGCTTGGAGGTTCTCCTCCCCGTAGATGGTGTAGTAGCCACACGCCGTGTGAGGGCTGTTCACCCAGATCTGAGGACACACACACACACACAAACACACACACACACGATACACCATGAGTCCCTGCAGCATAATGAACCAAACTGTGACTGCACTTGGCACACACACACACATGATGGTGTAGAAGCCCGAGGCTGTTCAACCAGATCTGAGGGGTATAGATGAGCATCAACATAAAACTAGCAATGGCGAAACATCATAGCACCCTGCAGCATAACTAACACGCACACACATACACACACACACACATACAGACCTCTCCTAAGTGTGAGTCTCCGAGTGGGCCTCGTGTTTCAGGGTTCACAATAATGACTCTGACACCAGGAAGAATCTGCAAGGAAGGAACAGGGGGGGGGGGGGGCAGAGAAAGACAGAATAGAGAGAGAGAGAGGGAGAGAGGAAAGAGAGAGCAAAGGGAAAGAAGGAGAAATAAAAAGAGAGAAGAGAGAGTGAGGAAAGAGAGGAAGAGAAAAAAAAGAGGAGACAGAGAAGGGGGAAAAGAGGGAGAAAAAGAAAGAGAGAAGTGAGCAAGGAAAAAGAGAAAGAGAGATGAAAGAGAAGATAGAGGAAGGAAAGAAAGAAAGAGAGAACAGAGATAGAAGGAGAGAACAGAGAGAGAGGGGGGAGAGAAAGTGAAATGTGAAAGTTAGAGAGGAACGTAAACTGTGGTGTGAGTTGTTTATAGTGCTGCTCTCATTTGTTAATGTCTCCACCAGCTGCTGCTCACCGTGCCTGACTCCATTAGAGGCAGAGACTGAGGGGCTCCTCTTTCTACCAGCCTCACCCTGCAACACACACACACACACAAACAGATTGTAAGTACACACACATATACAGATTACAAACACACACACACACACACACAGCCATGACACATGTGCTTGAATACACACATACACACCAGAGATGGGAGTAAGTCACACATATGCAAGTCTCAAGCAAGTCTCAAGTCTTAACCTTCAAGTCTCAAGCAAGTCCCAAGTCATTTTTGTGAAAGTCGAGTCAAGTCAAGTCATAGCTTAGGTCGAGTCAAGTCAAGTCATAGCTTAGGTCAAGCAAGTCACAAGTCAAGTCATAGAAATAATAAGCACTAAAATAAGAAATAATAAGCTCTATATCTAGACAGAGGGGAGAAGTGCAAAAAAAACTTGCTCATGTTTTCATTGCATAATATTCCATTAATAAATACCATGGAAATTAAATGGAGATACTTCTATGATATATACTATGATCTACTCTTCAAAGTGGCCCATTTCTCTCCTGTATCACTGTATCTCTCATGTATCATACTTATACATACATTTACAGTAATAGAGTTTGTGCATGTTGTTTGGCTGTTTTACTTTAAATATATGATTTAACAAAAAAAAAGGCAGCTAGTGCTAACAAACTAACAGCTACATTGATGTGGTAGACTTTGGACTAGCAACTGGCGCTAGCTAGATCTGATCTGCCAAGTGAATCAATCTGGCCATTTCAGATAGGCTACCATATTTCAGTCAAATTGTCTGTTATTTGATAGGCGGGATTGTGAAACTAAGTCAATGTGATTAAAACATAATGTGATACAAACAGTAAGCTCTTGTCACGTTTGACTAATGGAGATGGGATGTTAGCTGCCAGCTAACGTTAAATTAAAAATAATGTCAAATTAGCTAGAGACATACTCACTTTTCTTTGTGTAGTCGGAAATGCCGGATGAAATTTGACGTGCTGGATGTGTCAGATATTTTTGTGCTGCACACCTTGCACACAGCAAATCGTTTCTTTTGTTCTTTTTCTTGTGAGTTAAATAGTCTTTAAATCCAAATTTCATCATTTTGGGCATACTGGCTGCAGTAGCAGCATAACTGGTAGCACCCTCTAAACCCTGACAACTCTACAGTAGATGGCGGGCGCATCTGGTTGCCAGGTTCGTCCACATGCAACAGGAAATATCCAATCGAAAATATTTTTATTATTATTATTCACCAATAACCAAGACAGCAATGACTTGTCGAGTCATTGCATGCAAGTCTAAGTCAAGTCTCAAGTCATGAGTAGCAAGTCTAAGTCAAGTCTTTTCTCACTGTTGATCAAGCAAGTCACAAGTCCTCAATCTGGCGACTTAAGTCTGATTCGAGTCAAGTCACAAGACTCGAGTCCCCCATCTCTGATACACACACTCACACACACACGTGTACACAAACACACACACACACACACACACACA
>JAGFZM010000032.1:336762-379493 GCA_017657215.1 Limnothrissa miodon | reverse complement strand
GTGTGTGTGTGTGTGTGTGTGTGTGTGTGTGTGTGTAAATATGGAATTAATCCATCCCACAGCCTCTTTTATTTTGCTAGCTATGTAATTAATACATGTGCAAACACATTTCATTTCATAGCACCAAGTGGTGTTCATTAAAAATAGGGAAAAATGCTTTTTATACGGTGCTAACCCAAAGAAATCACAATGAAGGTTACACTGTAACTTAGCCAGATACAATCATAATGTATAATGCTAAGAGAACGTTTCTGCTTAGCCCGCAGGGTGAACAACAACGTGGGCATCCACTGTACATCTGCCACTGGCACGCCTCCATTACCATACGGGGTAGCTTAACACTATTCCTACTAGCCCCTATGACGAAGCTTTTCGCCTCAAGCCTACAAGTAATGCCAAGACGGTTGACACTTCTGTTGTCACAGTTACATCCATACACATGAACAAGCCTGATCAAGTTGATCAATAAGTTCCCCCACGATCTCTTATACAGTCACCGGCCTCTTTATAATACTGTTTTTAAGAGGGCACACGAACAGATGTTGTTTTGTTGGTACTCAAAGAGATGACTACTTTCCCTTAGTTATCACATCACAATTGATCATTTGTATGAAAGGTTATAAATTAATTGTCCAATTATAACCACAGTTTGGGGCACACTGAAATGCTATTCTGGTTAATGCAATAGCCCATCATGCAGTAACAACACAGAGTCTGACTCCGCGTTGCATCTGGAATTGAACACACCTAAAATAAGATACAGAAATTAGCCTGTTGTTTCTGTGCACTGTGGAATAGATACGAAGCCCATTGCACGCTCGCCGTATTCCAAATTACCAACTTGATTCGCTATAGGCCCTATGCATGCGCTGCCAGTCAGGGTTGATAACGACATTTGCTCCGCTAAATCTATAAATATCTAGGAAATATGTCCATTGTTAATTCATAGCCTAGCCAACACCATGTAATTCCGTAATTCGCTGCCAGTAGGGTACATTTATTTCTGTGTTAGCTAGCATCTCAGAGAACTAAGAAGAATCACTGGGCCTAGAAATGAAAGCAGTGACAGCATAGCGAACGAATGTGGCAAAGACACCAGGCTACTTATTTATATGCATGAGGCTAAATCATCTAAAATAGATGTACAGGGCCTTGTTATCTAATCAAAAGAGATGGCATAAAATAGCCTACTGATCGCAAAAAACATACTGGGTTAACGGCTATATGGCTCTATTTGAAATTAAACCATGCCCTCGTGAAGACACGAAGAAAACCAGGTCACTGTGCCTCCACTATCACGCACGCGAAGATGAAACAACAACATTCAGTTCTCCATCAACAGTCACTGATTATCAATAGAAATATATTCCTGTATATAAATAGCAGGTTAAATGATGCCACCAAAGCTACGCCGACATCTTTTCTCAACCGAGCACATATGGTCGCCTATCCATCCCTTACCCTCCGATAGCTCTAGGTCTAGTTCCGCCAGCTGTTCACGGATCTCTTTAGGCAGGGCAGAAAGATCCACTCCATGTTCTGCCATCACGCCCGAACACCGCCTGCCTGCGAGAGAGGAAGACGGACGAGAGGGACGATCCTCGGAGGACAGAGGGGATGCCGAATAATAAGCCGTGCAGTGATGCTGAGTTCGTGAGTCAGTCAGATCTCCGCCATAGTGACCGATCCTACTGTATTTATTCGTCACGTGACCAGGATGGAGGAGAGCATTCCGTATGTAAGCCTCACAGTCTAATCCCCAATGAGCCGGTCCTCTGCCGATTCTTCTGTGCTCTGGTGGACTAGGGCAGTAGCCTACTCCTAGCGTCTGATCTGGTGTCAGTGCAGGTTCACCTCATGACAATAACACCAACCACTGGCATCAAACGGCGGATTAGTTGGCTGACTCAATGTAAGTGTCATTTGTAGACATACAGAATGTGGGAAGCATACAGAAAGAAGGAAGCATAGCTTAGCAAGTGTGTTGAAACAAACTTGAACTTGAACACACACACACACACACGCACACACACACACACACACATATACATAAAGACTAACAGCTGTTTATGTGGGTGAGCTTGCATGACATCTTGGCTATACGACTATGCCAGTGAGTATCGAAGAGCATAAAATTCTTATGTGCTGTACAGAATGTGTAGAGAGTACAGAAGACTACACACCACTGACTTAACCCTTGTAGGCCTATTGTGTTAGAAAGCTGTTTACACCTGTGGTGTTAGCGGGTCCATTTGGACCCATGATTTTAAAATACTTGAAAATGCTTAAAATCACCAGTTTTCTTCAAATGTTGTTTTTCAGCTAACTGCTGGCTTAGTATGTATTCATATTAATGGACCCAGTGTATATTATGTACCCAGTATTACCGTGTGCTCCTTGCATTTCTTGCATGTGTGGCAAGTGGTGTTGGATTGAAAACGTAGCACTCTTGATAATACATGAAAGGCTTGAAGCGACATTGTGGCACGAAAAATAGGGTGTGCTGACTCACAATCCGAACAGCTGACCGTCGCTTCATTACAGGATCTGTATACCCCCGCAAGAAGCAACAGTCCCATGTAGGCATCGAGCTGTGTTTTGTCCATCTCTGTCCAGCTATCACCAAACACTCTTCTCCCTTCCATGTTGGTCATCTCAAGTAGGATATTCTGAATAGGCCGTGGAAAGAACAGTTCAAACGCTGACTTGATGTCTTGGCCGTGTGACATAGCGTATCTAGTAGGGCCTGGAGTAATTCTGAGGATGTTTTCTGTCGGTGCCCTGGATTGGGTTTGAAGAGGGCTTTATAACCATGAAATGTCACCTTTTCTTGACTTGAAAACCTCTCTTTGATCATCTGTGACATCTGGGTCCTCCTCATCAGATGTTTGGTCTTGTTCAGGGTCATACTGAACGTTATCCTCAGACACATCCTCCTCAGCTTCACTTTGCCCTCTATCCTCAGGATCACCACCAGCGCCTCATGAACAGTATACCTTTTGCTCATGTTGACTGTTGCTCCTACAGAATTTAACGGATAATATCCCATCCAAACCCTCTTTATATGTGCGAGAAAGTTTGAGTTCACGTGGGGGGTGGTGTGTGTGTCTCTGTCTGTGCCTATGCATGTGAAAGAGGCCTGTGTGTGTGTACGTGCGTGTGTGCATGTGTGTGTTGGTGATGTGGGCCATACAGTAACTGTGCTCATTGGGCCATAACTGATCCTCAGAGCAAACCATAGCTTTTAAGTAAAGCATACAACAGCCAGTATTCTCTACCGGGTCATTTTGGACTTACTAAAATTGTGAAAATTGATTTTGCTGCATTTAAATAGGTGTGTCTGAGGATTAGATGAAGCCTCATTCCAGGACAAAAAAGGAAAGTGTACTTTTTACACAGTTAAACTTGAAAACGGGTCAATTTTGACACTAACACAACAGAAGGGTTAATCCATCCTCTCCTGTAATTGCACAACTGAACTGGTTCTTTGTTAATCCCATCTCATTTCTAAGAGCCAAACATGAATTGCAGCATTTGACAGATGGATAAATGAAGAGGGACAACTGATGTCCCTATCAAGAGGCAAACCCAGACACTAGCATAGATGCAGGGTAAGAATGCACACTTCATGTAACAGTAAGTCCATTAACTCCTGCCTAAATTATATTCAGGGATCTAGCCCAGTCACTGAGCAGCTTGGATGATCTGTCTGCCTTTATAGGCAGAGAGAGGTATAAATGATGTGATCGTTCATCTTCAAAGTCATGGTGTTGCAAAGCCAGTGAAAGTATTGGTACAGTATCATGTAGGTTGCTGAACTAAAATCATATATCTATGGCAAATTTGTTGACCACATTTGGGAAAAACCTTCAATGAGCTTGCCTTCAATCTGTTTGTTGGGAAAAAAACATAGTTCTAGGATATCCATAGTTATATGAATGGTAGAGGCTTTGCTCAAGGAAACATGTTACAAGAAAGAGTCCATTAAATCTGTTGTGATTCAATCCTGGAAATCTGTTGTGATTCAATTCATCTGGTCCACATCTTGGTCTTGTATTAAATGTTCTTTGTCCTTTTTCACACAGGTAGCGCTTAATAACCTCAAACATCAGAGCTGTAGATGATCTGACACCAGGTTTTTACTTTAGTTTAAAAGCCAGGGCTAGGGAGGATACAAAATCGCCATGAGGGGGCAGCAAACAACCAGTCAATCCAAAGAAACCAAAGCCTGACATTCTAAGCTTTTATGACATTAACAACATTTTATTCATTTTATTTATTTGTGACAAGTATGAATTTATTGATGACATAACAGACTTCCAGGCAGAGACCTCGCAGAACTAAACAAGTCTCTTTCTTGCGCAAGAGCAGAACATCCTGACAGACAGATATTCAGATATTCAGTCCAAGGGCATCAGTGCCTCTGTGGGGGTTTACACATGTTCACAGGTCACACACATGGTTGGGGTGTGGCTGAAGCCTGTTATTTGTGTGTGTGTGTGTGTGTGTGTGTGTGTTTATTCTTAAGACTACGCTGCATGTTGACGTTCAGATCCATTCCACTGCTGAGAACATTGTTTGGCAAAAAACAAACAACAACAAAAAAAAAAAAACAACCTGTGACAGGGTGTGGTGTATCATCTTCATTATGTTAGTGGGGATTTGATGTTGGAAGGTGAGGGCATGTCCTATGCCTTGCTGGTTGCCGACGACGACGTTTGTTGGCTGTGTAACTGCTGTAGTTTCATGCTCATGACTTCAACCACCGCTGTACAGAAACAAACATACGCCACATATTTTATTAAAAGTTTCAAAGGTTGCATATTATTCAAATATAAATAATTATTTGGTGAAACATTATTTGCTTCCAACACTTTGGATGCAACTAATAATTTCCAATTATTTTCTTGATTAGCTCATTTTTAATTAAAAAACTGAATGCAATGGGTGACGAGTATGAATTGATGAAGTGAACATTTTACTACTCAAGCCAAACCGTTGTTTTTATCCATGAAGTCAACTGAACACACTTAACAACTAATTCTAGCCATTCTTCTCTACTAGCTTCCATTATTCCCACCAGAGCAAAGACACACACGGCTCTGATTCCTGCAGGGCGTTAGCGCCCCGTAGAGGAATTGTATGGGTAATTCTTTACATCCAGCTTCTATATTCTTTGCTGCAGTTTGTAATTAAAGAAGCTCTAAGTAAGTTTTTGCAACCATTTTCGTGGTCATAAAATCGCTTAGAAATGTTTTTTTCTATTAGACTGGCCTGTTGTGTTGCAAACGGTGATTGAGCACACCGCTCTACAGCCCTGTATAGTGAATACGGAACATGCAAAGTGTGAGAGAGTGCTCCGCTCGCAATACAGATACAGCTAGTCGTACAGTGCTTTCCTTGCAGCTTTGGGACGTTTAATGCATAGTTAAAAAACAGACTTACTGTGCGTGTCTTTAACAATAATGTTGCTTTAGCCCTCTGCAGATGATTATTTGAGTTTTTCTAATGTACAACCCACCGCTTATCTGTCTTGCACACGTTAGCATATCACTGTAAAATCCTTTATCAGTATCGAAATTTTTTCAACCGACAGCTAACTCAATGCTCATTTAAAAACATCTTTAGTGCTGTTCAAATTATAAATTTTAGGCACAGTTTAGTAAGAATATGCAAGTAAAAAATGTATGCTATGAAATTATCCTGAAATTATGTTTTATGATTCATAATTTAAAGGTGCTCTCTGAGATTTTAGCGCAATTTTTTTGTAGACAACACGGGCTGTTATACAAAAAAACGAACACTCAAACAAACCTAAACACAACCAATCACGGTCAACCAATCGACAACAAGATTGCATTAACTTCAACCCCATCTTGTTGCCGATTGGTTTGCCAATGTTTGTTATGTTTAAGTTCAGATCCCCCTGTCGCTAGTGTTTGTTTGAATACACCACTCAGGTTTGGGTTTTGGGTATTGTCTTTCAAGACTGGGTTTTTCCATAGTGTATTTAGGGGGAAGAATGCCTACGATTGAAGGGAAAAAAATGACATTGTGTTAAAGAGGGGCTAAGCAACATTCTGTTTTTCTCTCTCACGAGCTCCCTCTAAAGACCACTGTATTGCATTGTATTGCACTGCATTCTATTGGAGGCGGACCGCGCTGCTGAACATTGCAAGTGCTGTATCTACCGCTATTGGCCATGGTGGCGCATTCTACACCGTTTGTTCGCCGTGTAATGACTAATTTTAGCATCCTAAACAGTATGAAACGGATTAATTAAATGAAAAATGTTAGCATAGTGCATAGTGGGCCTTTAAAATCCGGCAACATCTCATAGAACACCTTTAATGATTTAAGACCTTTTAATGCACACATTCCATATCAAAATAGCTTAAAAATGAAGCGAGCGATTTTTTGACTGCTATTATCATGTAGGGTCACATATTATAAAACCACTTATGCCACTATTAAATAAAAACTAAAACCAATTTGAATCATAGAAATAAAGATTAAATAAATGAGTGTGTGTGTGTGTAATCACCTTGCTTCATGCCGTGCTTTTCCTGAAGGGCAGGTTGAATTTTCTCTATCTGCTTGGTGAGAAAGTCAATTTTTCGTTTGAAGAAATCCTTGCTGTCTTCTACATTCTAAAGACAAAAAAACAAAAACACACACACAAATAAACTTGTAATTTGTACACATCACATGAATCCACAAGTGTACCCCTAAGCCCGATGGTTGTGAACTAGCTTAGCTGAGGCACCTTTCTACACATGGCTAACCGAGATCTGTAGATGCTATTCAAGTACACAGTACCTCAGCTGCCAACTGAGCTAACTTTCAACAGTCTGCTGCTGCTTTCTGAGTTTGGTTAGGAAAGTAACTTTGAAGATGAAAGGACCAGAAAAAAAAAATGGTGAGTGGTAAGGACATTTTGGATTCTCAAAATGCTTGTGAAACTCTAGTGTGCATAAGGGTTAAGTTAAGTCTCTTTACAGTCAAATTCTCTATACTGGACATACAGAAACTCTAGCTATCCCACAGTGATGCGCACGGTCAAGAGGGCCAGAGGCCGCTGCATCTACACGCGCCGCCTGCAATGACATTCACCAAATCACACACCAGGAGCAACTTGGGGTTCAGTGTCTTGCTCAAGGAGACCTCGATGGGGTCAAGTAGAGTCGGGCTTGAACCTGCAACCTTGCAACCCTTTCACCGAACGGCTCCTCTACCACCTGCGCCACCACCGCCCCCATGGGTTCTATGAAGAGAAAGGGGCCACTAAAAGCCATTGACATTATCCAAGTCCCCACTTGCTGCTACAAGTGATCTCATGACTTCATTTTGTTTTCAAGCACCTGCAAGCAATGGGTGTGACTGCACTAGCCTACTAATTAGCAGGGGTCCCTGAATGCTTAGGGCCATATAGTTTATCTATAGCTTATCTGTGGCTTTCCACAGGAAATTCTTCCGGAAAAAAAAAAGTCTTGACGTACTTGAAGCTTACCATTTTTTGTCTCTCTAAAAATATATGTTATGGGTTAAAGAAAGGGTGGAGGTTGTGTGAATTTGAGCACAAATAGGGGGCTTTACAACCAATTTTAACTGTCACAGCAAAATCTTAAAGTACCCATTAACACAACATGGCACACACATTAAACACACATTTTACGCATTTTCTCATTGATGGTGTCCAAAGGTTCAGGCTTGGGGAAGATGGATCACACCTGTACTTTCCAGTTTTTTTTTTTTTTAAATAAGTAAGTTATTAAAGTAACTTCCCTCAATGTTAAGATAAGGAAAAGATGATGTTACGGAAAAAAAAACTGCAGTATTTAAACACAATTGGATATACAAAACTGCAAATAATTGGTTTCACAGTTAACCTGTCTATACCTTTTGGTGTAGACAGTTAAAAATTAAGAGGGTTAAAGTTTCAAAGTTAAAGGGAAACAAGTTAATAAGGGTTTTCAAAAGTCCAAGATCAAGCCCTCAAAAGTCTTTCCAGCCACCAAGAATACCAAACCAACAGTGGCTTTGAACCAATCAAATAGCTCATTTTTATTGCATATGTTGTGAGTATGAACATGAGGGGAATAATGGCATAACCTTTAGCCTAATTTCCTACCTTTTCTACGTAGTATCCTGTTCCCACATCTACCAGTACATTCTCCACATCATTCAGCGTTCCAGGCACATACATCTGAACAAGAGTGTCAAGGATATTACACAGACTAAATCTGAAGTTTACACACACTTTAGACAGGGAGAGCAAAAACCCTTTCTGCTGACGGCTTGCAGTTGCCGTGTGAGAAAAAGGATACAGAGCTTGTGAGTGGGACAAGTAATTCTTTACCTGTGTGAAAACAAAAGGGTTTGGGTCAGACACTTGTGTTATATAATCAAAGGGACTCCCCAAGCTACGCTAGTAAAACTAAGAAATGCTGCAATTAAAGTTTGCAGGAGCAACAGGACAAGGCAGTCTGGCTGTAGATGCAACAGCTTAATTGTTTTCATACAACTAATGAGTCTGAGTATAACATTACTAGACATAGAAGTTCACCATAATAATTAGAGGGTTAGCAGCCTGATATGCTGATCATGAAAGCAGAGCTCAGAATAGCTGTATTAATTGTGCAGTGGTTTGTGTTTGATATAGAGCCTGCCTTGTTTTGGATTATTACGCCGTAAACCACAACCAAACAAGTCAAACTCAGAGGTGAACAGTGGTCACGAAATGCCAACGCAACATCTGGTCCTATTAGACTAAAACAGCCGGCAACTACTTATAATGCTGACTAATTTGTTTGATCCTTGAGGTTATAACGTCAGTTTAACGACAATGTCACTCCAGAATTTACGTACCTTCGTTTGACTTGTTGAGTACACTCAGACTTTCCTTAGCCTCCACATACTTCGTCTGAACGACTTTAAGTTGTCCGATGGAAGACGTCAAGAATTCAGTCTCCTGCAATTAATTATAGAGGCATTCGCGTTTAAATAAGAGTGCCCATGCTTCATCGTTAAGCTCCAGTGTTGGGAAAGTTACTTTGGAAATGTAATGTGTTACAGTTACAAGTTACTCTATCTAAAATATAATAGTAGTGTAACTATTTCAATTACTTTAACAAAGTAATGTAACTAATTACATTTGATTACTTTTTAATTACTTTCCCACATTTTGAATGAATTTTGTCAGCTTTTAATCATTTCCAGTTTTTAAAACCGTGGATTACCCTTTAAGTATTAATCAACACTGACTGCTGTAAAGATCCCTACAAACTCCTTAGACTTCAGTGCATTAACTAGAAGTTGTCTATTTTGTGTGATTGCTAGCACATTTTTACTTTCTGCAATGGGCTAAACCAGGGGTTGCCAACCTGCAGTCCTGGACAGCATGCAGAAATTTGTTAATTTCGCTCTCAAAATGGCAGGGAATAAATGCAAAGCAAAGCGAAAATATGACACAGGACGTTTGAAATTGGGGAATTCGAGGTGCCATGGCTAAGCGGGCTAAGGCGTTGTGCCATGACTCCAGCAACTCAGGTTCGAATCCGACCTGTGGTCCTTTGCCGATCCTGCCCCATCTCTCTCTCCCGTTCATTTCCTGTCTGTCTCTCCACTATCACTATCAAAATAAAAGGCAAAAGAATATATAAAGAAATGGGGGAGTTTATAGTTTTTTGTTGAACGTAAAGGCAAATCATTCAGCCTTACATGGTGGGTGGGTGGGTGTGGGTGAGAGAAAGGGGGGTGATATTAATGTGTGCCCATGTATGATGTGGCCCTTGCGGTAACACAGTAAAAATGTGGCTCTTGGGTCTCTGACTGGTTGACCACCCCTGGGCAAGGCCAACACTGAGCTTCTATCTGACATTGCAGTCATCATCACAAGTGCAGACATGCAGTTCAAACATGACAACAAATGTTTCACTGTGGAAGATGTAAGATGTAAGAAGATGTAACTTGAAATGTAATCCTGAACATTTTCTTAATGTAACTGTAATTCAATTACACAGTTTTTCAATGTAACTGTAACTTATTACTGTTACTTTTATTTTGTACTTAAATTACGTAATTTTGTTACATGTAACTAGTTACTCCCCAACACTGTTAAGCTCACTACAGCAGAGCTGGTGAACCGCCTTTTGGAAATACAAGGGGCGTGGATGTCTAAAAATGAGGTCCAACCGAAGACTGTATTTGGGCCAACATCAATCTCGTGTAGATCCATGTGGAAGATGAGTGCCTATAGATCTAGATCTATACACCATAGATGAGTGGAAACGAATCGCTCCATTAACTCGCCAGTGAGACAATCCATTGCAACTGACTCATTTATGAATATGTAGAAAAAACAGTACTTGCTCAGTACCTTATCATAAGCCCCTCCTTTGACTGTGCTATTAGCTAGCTAGGATGGTTTCGACACCAAACACTTGCTTGGAATGACGGAGAGACTTTTCAAAGTTAAAAGCAAAAGCAGCTTAACATATTGAGTATGGGAGGAATTAATGAGGATACCTGTTCCAGCTGATTTTTCAACCCCTCAAGCTGAGGAAGAGATAATTCTGTAAGATTCACGGCCGTCATGGTACAACCAGGGCACAATGAGGCGAACAACGGAAAGGCTTGATTCACTTCCGGAAAACACATGGGATTGGTTAATTTCAAATTAAAAGTTTTAACCAAAACTGGTCATTTCAGCAGAGGGGTAGGTCTGTTGTGACTGATTTAAATTAACTTGTGTTAAATGCATTTTGAGTCATTTGTGATAGCAATATTCTTAATGTGGACAAAGTCTGTATGGCAATATATACCTGTTTAAAGAAAAAACACAACAGGAGTTGTTTGGCTACTACTTTGGTCAAATGTTTTAGAGCCATTTCTTCTTTGAAGACCTATCAAACACTTACCCAAACTCTTAATCAGAACTAACATTATCTAAGTCTCCTTTCTTCTTGTAAATAAATTATGGTACAGGTACTCCCTGGGCAGGTATGTAACCTTTGGTAAGGTTACATACCTGTCATGCTTACCTCGCTGTCATGAATGTGAATCGTTGAGGGGGTCTCCAACTAATGACAGGCGTAGCAACACAGCACAGCCTAAGGAAAGTGAGTGATAAATCACTCTGCACATTTACAAAATCTGTTCCAGCAGTGTGATTAAATTGAGACTGAAGACATTAATCATTGTCACAATCTCATATGTGTGCCATAATTTCAAAGTGTGTAAATACATTTATCCACCAATTCAAGATAGCCTGCCATGTCCTTTCTTCTTTTATGGACCAAGACCTGTGATTATGGTAGCATATCACATTATTGTCAGAAGGAACAAGTTCAACACCAACTCTTTGACAACTGTCTCACATTTTTTCTGTTTGAGGTATAATAGTAACAATTCCCCACGCAAGAGTATCAAAGTTGATATAATTTGCTTCCCCAGGATAGTGTTAATATAATGAATGTATTTTCATCATTCATCAAGGTCATCATAACAATATTTTGTGAAATTAATTCATAAAATTACATATTATTATTTATTTAGGCTATAGTATAATTCAGATTCTCTTTTTTCTTAGCTAAACAATCATGCTCAATGTTGCCATCTTTTGGACAAATACTACCATAGCAAGATATACATGACCTGCAGGTCAAAATACTCTACTGGGGAATACTCAGACACTGACATTAATAGAGCAACAGACTTTATAGAGAAAAATAAATAAATAAATACACTGAAACAAATTATGCACTTACATCCTTTGTTACCTTTTCTGAGTTATTCGCATCATGTACAATCATAATAATTTGTCCCAACTTGTTATTGAGCAAGGATAAATGTTCTTATTTATACATGTTCTATAAATATAATATATACATATGTTTAGTAGAAAATATATAATATAATCCTGCTTATCCTAGTTTTCAATGTGTAATTATAAAGTGTTTCTCATAATTAAGAACAGTAAAAACCAGATAGTTTTAGACTCTTACTTGAATAACATGCTAGTGGGTTATTTGAAAGTCTACTGAAGGGGGACTTTCAGGTACTTCATACAATACTGCACTCATAAGATGCTATGCATATCAAGTAGGGCTGGGCAATTGATCAAAAAGTAATCAAAATTGACATTCAGAACCTATAACCGATCAGATTTTTCCAGTTCAATTATTTCAATGATGTTCCCTTAAAGGGCCTATAGAACACATTTTTTGACCATCATAAATTGTTCTTTGAGCCTCAATAATAGCGTATGCAAATTTGTGCGGCTGAAAGTGACCCTGGAGCACTGCTAGCTGTTGTTTACAGGCTCATTTAAAAGGCTTAGAACGAAAATATTCGTAATTCCCGCCTCCCCTGGCAAAGTCCTGAAGCAACAGGGGATTGGACCAGAGACGTTTCCAAACAATCTTTGGTTGGACCAAGCAAATATAGGAGGTGTGTCTTAGTGCTGCCGACATCAAGAGCCACCTCGTTTCAGATTGGCCTGTTTCAGTCCGGCCATTTCTAGCTTTAAATTTACATGTAGAACGAGGTGGAAGACGGTGGTTGAAGTCTTGCTATGGTCCATTGGATACTGTAAGCTACCTAAATTCAACGATAACAAGGTGAATGTGGTTTGACATTCAATGGGCACTTTAATAAACACAACCGCAATTGGAGTCATGTGACCCCGCTCTGTTACGTTACGTTATTCCACTGACATTTCGAGCATATAGAGCTTAAACACTGAGACATCTGAGCAACAAGAGCAGCTTGTACCAAAGAAAACATTGATGTTCAATAAACAATCATAGAGAGTAGATGTGTAGTGTTTTTAGTGTTGTTTTTGAGTATGTTTGAGCCTTTAGAGTGAGGGTGGTGGTAAAGGTTAAAATTCGTAAAGATACAGAGAGATGCTTGAGGGAAGTAAACATAAAACCCACAGTTGCCATTTTGACCTGTTTCTATCAAACAGATGCAAAAAAAAAAAAGATTAAAAAAAGTTATAAAAATGATAAAGTATGACAGCCACACTAAATATGAAGCCTCAAGGCTAGGATCGTCAAATGGAGAGGAGAGTAAGGAGATAAGAAGGTGATGAATAAAGTAGCTAATAATAAGGCTAACCCGACAAGCTAAGGTGCCCGCCAGAGGGAGAATACCAAATTGGTTCTGGCTTCCCTGCGTGCATGCTAGCGCTCGTCTGAACGTCCAGGGGAAAAGGCCTGATATTTTTATGGTCCTCTCGGCCTGATGCTTCTCTTTACCAAGTTTTCGGCTATGGTATTTTCAGATTTTTTAATCAATTAATCATATATACCTCCATATCACTGTTAGGATCCGTTGTTGTCGTTCCCTGTATATACAGTATATAGAAGCTTTTACCCAGCATAGGCCTCAGGGAATGAGGCCACCTGCTGCGGAGTCCTCACAGTTAAACCTACATGCTTTTAGATATATTTTTGTATCTGTACTGGATCCCCTCAGAAAATTGTCCAAATAAATGGAAATATATACAATGTCAAATCCTCAAGGTCTTAAAAGTGAATGCTTGACTGACATTTATGATGATTTTTGGTGTCTTGTGCAATGACTATGATTCTGATTTTATATTGGTTTGCACTGACAGTGACAAAAGCACATATGTTTCACAGCTGAGTAAAATGTTGCAATGTTTCCACTTTAGTAATAGGGTTTTGTAGAGGAGAAAAGATTTTCAGAAAGAAATAAATGACAAATTTTTTTACTGAGTGTAATCTAATGCTGCCAATCCTAGAAAAGAGAGGGACCCCTCGGGAGGATTACTCCTGGCAGGCAGGAGATCTGTGGGAGAACGCACAGCTCCTGTGGGCAACTGGGCTGGAGGAAGGATGACGACTGAGGGAGAGAGGAGGAGGAGAGAGAGAGAGAGAGAGAGAGAGAAACATGCTGCTCAAGGCAACCAAACAAGTCTGGACTAAGGAGCAGGAGAGTGCCTGTGACAGCTTGAGCTCCGGCAGTGTGTTTAGCCTGCAGAGAGTCTGCTAGCAGTGGCAGAGCAAAGCACAGCACAGCACCGGCGGGAAGAACATGCACCTTTGAAAAACAAACCCTTGATTTCGCCGAGTTGCTGCTTTAGTTTTGGGTTTTGTCTGGTTTCACGGAGGAGGTTCGGGTGGTTGACTGGACACCTCCGCATGGCCCCAACGCAGCTGTGAACCAGGGATTAGGAGCGGGAGGAGTGACTAATCCGTTTGTCAGGTGAGTGACTTTCTCCGTAATGCAGTTCACTCATCTGCCCTGCTCCTCTTGGCTCTAGGCCAATCCACCAACTCTCTGGCATTCCCTGAGCCAACCTGTTCTGGTAAAGCTGACCCAGTTGGGTTTCTCATTGGACATTGAAACATACCGTATGGCGTCATCATAATCATTATCATAATCATTATGTGTTTAAAACTTTCAGAAGTCATTCTTTATGTGTAAAGGGCAACCTTTGCTTTTGCCTAATGCATCGCTCAGCTGTATAATTGAGATGTTTGATCAAGCATGTAATGATATGTGTGGAAGATTATTATGCATGCATATAACCTGTCCTGTTTGGGAACAACGTGTGGAACCATTTTCAAAGTATGACAGACACCCCTCTCTGAGGGTAAGACAGAGAACCAATAGACAGACAGACAGATCCACAGACACAAAGATAATGATACATAATGGCATGTAATGATAATTAGGGCAACATGTTGATACCAGCTGTATTGTGCAGGCTACTCTGAAAAGCTGACTTTAGGGTTGATGCCTGCACGTGAATGAATAACGACTGTACTGCAATGCATACATTTTGTCTTTAATTCTCTTTTGGCTTTGTTTCTGAACATATTTTGAGTGTATTTTGAGAATGTTACAGTATTAATGTATACACAGGATTTTGTGAAGGTATACGTATGTCCGAAACTGTCTGTCAAGGACTTAGGCTTGTACGACTGTTGTGTGTGAACATGGAGGAATGGTTGTTCTATAAGCACTAATTATGTGAAATGAAGAATTTCAGTGCAAGCTTTTGATCAGTGGGATGAATGTGGGTTTGGGAGGTGGGGCTGGGGGCTGGGGGTTGGTAGGGGGTGGGAGGGTGGGTCGGGGTGGTTGTTAGTGGTGGTGTGTGCTAAGTGTGTGTACACTGTAAAAAAAAAAAAATGCTTTCAGCACAACTTATTATCTCAAATTTGGTTAACTGAAAATAGTTAGGCAGCCCGAACACTAACTTCTTAAACTTTAAACCATGTATTTTTTTACAGTCTGTAGAGAGAGCCTGAGTGAAAAAAATACAACAGCCTCCTCCGTCTGGAATTTATTTTTGTCTTTTTCTGTGTGTGTGGGTGGATGCGTGCATGCATGCTTGTGTGTGAGTCAGTAATAGAGAGAAAGTGACTCAGAGAGAGAGAGAGAGAGAGATAAAGTGACTCACAGAGAGAGAGAGGAGAGTGAGAGAGAGAGAGAGAGAGAGAGAGAGAAAGAGACATGGGGTGGCTAGGCTGGGAGCTGGTGACCCCAGCTGAACTCATTTGTCACTTATAATCTTCTTCACTGTGATTGGCTAAGAATGTTTCATGGGTCGCTGTGGCAACCAGCTGTCTCACTTTCATACATGCAATGCACTGTTTTGTTCCTATATTGATATTTCTACACCATGGTGTTTATATAGAAAATACAACAAATATACAGAACAAGCCATAGATCGCGATGTTGTGATGCGAAGCAGACTTTTATGTACATAGATAGATAGATAGATGATACTTTAATTATCCCGAAGGAAATTAACATTTCTAGTAGCATACACATCAAGGTGTCATCCTGTGTTCAACTAAATGGCAATACAGAGAGATGAGGAGTGTGTGTGTGTGTGGGAGGGGGGGATGTCTTTACTATCCTGAGAATGTTCAGTGTCATGCTCCACAGGACTGTGACGAGATGGGATTATTGGAAGTATCCAATTGTTGATTCAGTGAGACAAGAATCGGCTCATCACCTGTAACCTCCCTCCAGTTCTCCCACAATTCTTTCTCTCCTTTCTTCCTACTTTACCTTCTTCACACAGCTATTCTCCCTCTTTCTCTTTCTCCCTTCCGTACTTTACCTTCTTCACTCTGCACATTATCCCCTCTTGTTCTCTGTCACATTACTTTCCTTATTTACTTTCTTCACACAGCTATCCTCCCTCGTTCTCTCCCTCCTTCTTTACTTTTTCTTCGCCACTCATCCACATCCTCATCATATTAGAACTAGGTGTTGTTTGAGCGAGACATGCTTGTGTTAAACATTATATCGTCGTCGCAAAGTAGTTTTCTTTTCGAGGGGTAACTTAGGTCTGCTGATGTACATAAGACTGAGGAATGAAGAAAGGAAGGGACAGGCGTGTCAAAGTGACACATATTCCAAAATGGCACTCAGAATGTTCTTCTGTAGACTGCTAAAGCCATATTATCTCTTGAGGAGTTTGGGTGGCATTTCTCAGCATGCTCACACATCTGAGCAAGCACTGACATCTGGATACCCTGGATCTTTTACTCTATCTCTCTCCTTCTCTCTCTCTCTCTCTCTCTCTCTCTCTCTGTCTCGGTCTCTGTGTTTTTGTTGTATGCATACTGTACACATACTCAAGAATGTGCACTTTTAACACCCAGTTGCATGCTTTTAGATGGGATTGGATTCGATTATTTAGCTGTGGAGTCATGATGACATTCATATAGCACCATAGATACTATATGTATATAGTTGCCTAGATACCACCTTGGGTTCCAGCTATTGTTGTAGGTAAGTATACACGTGTTGCATCAAGTGCCATGATATCTAAGGTTAGTATCACCTGGCAAACCCCTGTGTTTGACAGAATATGTGGAAAAGGTTGAATCATGTGGTAAAGTCAAAGCTATTATAATGTATGGTTTAGTGGTTTCAATTCCAGAATGAAAAAAAGTCACAAAAAGTGTTAATAGTTAATGAAACAAACTCCAGACAGTACCAAGAAAAGTATACGTGTAGAGTCATATCTCAAAAAACCCGAACCAGAAACTTAAAAATATTGAAACCAGGTGTCGTGTGTCCAGACCACACAAGGCATGAGAGTGAAATGAGAACTTCTCTGGTAGACTCTATGAAATGCTTCCAATCTACACAGATAATTTGTGAGTGTTTGGGAAGTGAATAGGATATACTGCAGAAAGTTGGATGTCAGTCAGAGGTCAGAAGCTAGTTCCTGTTTATTTCCAGCATACAACTAAGGTGGTGCTTTTTGGGGGCGAGAGTAGCTAGCCCACTCAGTCTCACACACCAGGGGTCCAGGGCAATTGTACCGTGACTTCAAAAAAGTACCATGACTTTAAAGAGGTAGGTTTGCTAGTAAGAGAATGCACAGACATAGAGGACATGTTAAAACTTGGTAAGGACCTCAACATGACTGGCATGAGTTTGTGATTTCAGTTGACTGTTTCATTCGACAGCTGTGCTTACACTCGGCGCAACAGCTCGCCCTCTGGTGGGCCATTTGGAAACTGCAGTCTGATTTAAGAAAATTCTTTCTCACAACACAAGCTCTTCATTTGAAGAGCTTCGCAGTTTTGGAGTAAATTATAGAGCTCCAAGAGGCTTTTAGACAAAGGTGTGTGAGATGCACTTGCAATGGCTGTTCTTTTAGACTGCTAAAGCCACTTTATCCCTTAAGGAGTTTGGGTGGCATTTCTCAGCAAGCTCAGACACTGACAGATGGATACCCTGGATCTTCAACTTTTTTCCCCCTCACTCTCTCTCTCGCTCTCTGTCTCTCTCTCTGTCTCTGTTTCTCTCTCTGAATCTCACTGTATCTGTCTTTGTTGTATGCATTCACATACTCAAGAATGCACACACACACACACACATACACACACACGCACATACACACGCAGACACACACCCACAAACACACATACACACACACACACACAAATACACACACACACACACACACACACACGCAGACACACACCCACAAACACACATACACAGATGCAGACACACACCCACACATGCACAGACACACGCAAGTAAGTCTAAACATGCTTATGTTCTTTAGCAAGTGATGGACAGACTTTTTCATCACATGGGTTGAACAAACCACTTCTTGAAAGCTCTGTCAGTCTTGAAATTCTTTTCTCAGGTCAGGAGGTCAGTTTCAGAGGTGATGAGTTGGTGTTTGCTCATCTAGAGAGAGAAGCGTCTGACTCTGATCTTAGGTCAGGCCCGTCCCAATCATGTCACACCCAAGCAGAGAGCACAGCTCCAGGCCTCACACGTATCTAAAAGGCAAAGGCAAAAAGAGAGGCCCCGCCAGTAGAGTTTAGATTATCTTCCCGAACCTGAACACGGGTAGGGTCAGGTGTTTTATTTTTTTGGGTCCGATCTAAGCTCCACACTCTAGGGGAATTGCTGATGCGTTACTGAAGCAGGAAGGAATCTCTAATGGGAGTGTTCCGAGTTCTAAGAGCTGAGCCGATTTATGGGAATCACTTATCAGGAAATCAGGATGGAATGTGGCATGAGACGCTTTCATATGAATGCTATATGGTCCCAAGATACATTTATTCATGTACCTTCAAACACATGCCCATACCTTCCTCTCTTCTCTCTCTCTCTCTCTCTCTCTCTTACAGTACATACACACACACACACACATACACATACATACCAACTTGCTTTCTTTCTCCTGTGTCTCTTCCAAGTAATTTCTACCTTTCACTCTCTCTCTCTCTCTCTCTCTCTCACACACACACATACACGCACAGACACATGCACACACACACACACACACACACACACACACATACACGCACAGACACATGCACGCACACACACACATACACACACACACACACGGCATGCAAATCCAACATGCCTGCCTGGTCATGCAAGGACAGATGGATAGTGGTTTGGGTGTGTCCCAAAAGTTTTCATGGCAACAACCTAATGCCAAAAGGCATATAGAGAGACCGTCATTTCAGCTCTCTATTTTATTTGATCTGTTTGGGTGTTTGTGTGTGTGTGTGTGTGTGTGTGTGAGAGAGAGAGAGAGAGAGAGAGAGAGAGAAAGAGAGAGAGGTTATTCTGGGAACTAGTCTCGCCATATCTACATATTTACAGAGTGACTATCCCCACAATAGCCAAACATTATTAGTTGACGATTTGAATTGTAATTGAAGCATCAGAGGAGACATACAGTGGGGGGGGGGGGGGGGCAACAGAGCCATGTGATGTGAAATAGCACAAAGCAGTTGTAATTCAATGGTGGTTGCCAAAGAGGGCACCATTCAGCCAAAATTATACTTCAGTTTGTTTTCAAAGATTAATATGTTTAACACCATACAACAAGGTACAGTACTCAGTTAATCCAGGCTATGGCCTCTCTAACCTCAGCAAAGGTATAGCAAATGTAGCAAATAGAAACTGTGTACTTAGTTATCTGCATAGCTAAAGAGCTTCAATGGCTCATTACAAGACAGACCAGACCACCAGCTCCCATCAGTAACACACTGACAGCTCTAAAACATTCTCTGTGTTTAGTTGATTTCCAATGGAGATTATGCATATAAAACAATAATATATAGACACACAGTATAGTGTAAAATAAATAGGCTAAACATTTCCTTTTAAAGGCTTCTGATTAGCAGGATCATTGTTACAATCCGTCATTGATATAATCTCCTATGGACTGTATGTGTGAGTGTACACTGTAGATGCTGTTTGTGGTGAAATTAGCCCTGTGTCAATTTGTATTCTTCCTCAGGTAAAGAAGATGTGGGGTGTGTTTATATTTGCTGTGTTGGCAACTCTTCTGCAGGAAACTGCAGCTCAAGGTAACGTTTCACAGCACAGCAACACATTACAGTTTCTAATTCACATTTTCCAGAAAGTAAAAAAAAGGCTTGGCTATAAATCTCTGGTGAAGACTCTACATATCGGAAGTTTGGAAGAGAAGAGGGGAAAAAAAAACTATTAAAATGGGCAGGGCAGAATGGGGTGGATACATGAACTGGGAACAGTCAAGTCAGAATAGCTAAGAACGCTGTTGGCACTTGACTCCACTGATGCACTCCTATCCCCTATCGAATATGCTCTTTAAAGGATTAGTTTAATTTTTAACACTTAGAGCCCCTTTCATATCCAAAATGCTTAGACAAGCCATGAAAGGGGCACAAAGTGTTAAAAACTAAACTCTTCTTTTAAAGGGTTTTACCTATGTACAGTAGTTTGATTGTTATCCTCCTTTGTAAGTTGTCTGGGGGGAAAAGCGTCTGCTGAATGCATAAATGTAAATGTTAAAGTAACTAGTAGACAGTCAGAATTGCAGACTCCACCAGTAATGAAGATTGAGGTCACTGAGTCACTGGAAATACTGACCCCTTTGGATGTCGTCCAGAGTACAGAAGAACAAGATGGGGCATGTATTGTACCACAGCGAAGCCCCACCCTGTCTGCCAGGTGCAAGCAATTAATGCAGAAGAACCAAATTACAGGATACCAGGAGGGGCTGTGCGCAGTCAGGAACACGATGCTCGCTCGGATCATGAATGGAGATGAGTCTTAGAGGAGATCATTCTGTGTGGATCGGACAATAGCAGAGTTATTTCAAGGTCACTGAATGCCGTCTGTAAGAAAAAAGAACCAGACGAATTGACACAGCATAGACAAATAACAAACAAGTAATGTTAAGTTAATGGGACATAGGGGAATATAACTGTTTATATAACTTTAAGTTTTTGTGCCCCATTCACTAAGTGTTAGCTGCCTACTGATAGCACTTGCTAAGCTTGGATGTCTCCTTAAAAGGGGCCATGTCTAAAATCAAGGTCACATGTTGCCTGACCACATTGCATCATACAAACATTTTGGCTAACCAAAAGCTAGTCAAGGTTAAGTGGTTAGTCCAGTCTTAGATTTGATGACACTCTTGAACTCCTCCATTGACCAGCATGTACAGTATTTGACACAATGCTTTTTGAGGTATGCTGTGTGCCATTACAAGAGACTATGCCCATGAAACTATCATTTTTGAGCAAATCAGGGCAGCATAACTCTGACATTTTTGATGTTTTGTAAAATATGATAATTTCTTCATAGTTTCTAAATTGTGAGTATTTTAACATTCTAACACCTAAGCAAAGTCTAAAAAAATTATAGTGTCTATGCATGTTCACTGAGCTTGTCATGAATAGATTTTAAAACTGAATTTGTGTGGAGCAATATCTCTATAAAATGTACTGGCATATTAAAGGGCTTTTAGCTTGGGATATTTACTACCGGTAGTTTTTGCTCTGCGATTTCCGACTGTGCGTTCACTTCCTCATCTTGTCCTTCCAGGCCAGTGCAACAGTGTGCGAGCAGCTGATGTGGTGTTTCTGGTGGACGGCTCGTCCAGCATCGGACGAAACAACTTTCAGCTGGTGAAGGGCTTCATGGCAGGCCTCGTGAAGCCCTTTGCCAGAGCTGTGGGCAGCTCAGGGGTGCGATTCGGAGCCGTGCAATACAGTGACTCCTCTAGGTGGGAGAGTGGCCGCAACCCACATGCAATGTTGATTTAAGACTATAGCAATCTATAGCAAACTACATCAATTCATAGCAATTAATCACAAATTCACACAACATTAATTATTTATGCATTAAGTTTCTTTTGTCAGATGACTATGTATGCTTGCAGGTGTGTATGTTTCGGTTCATTTCTGCTATATTTCATATGTGAAATAACATTTGCCTTTTTCATGTGCACGGCCAGTTTCTGTTTTGAAACACTGCATTGTCTCTAGTAATGATTTAGATCTTTTTATAGACCATTGCCCTTTGATTTCTGTGTGAACCCCTGACATGTTGGCTGATAGGATGGAGTTTCCTTTCGGGAGGTTCACCAATGGAACCCAGGTTGTTGCTGCTGTGGAAAATATCCCATATAAGAACGGCGGCACTCGCACAGGCGATGGGCTCAAATTCATCGTCGACAATTTCTTCAGCCCCTCAAATGTTCGAGATGTGCCCAAGGTAAGATGGGAGTATGCAAGTATACTTGGTCAAATGTTTGAGACGTGCCCAAGGTAAGATGGAAGTATGCCAGTGTACTTGGTGACGGAGGAATGACATTAAGAAATGTCCTGGTGTTCTGTCCCAGACATTCAAACTCCAGCCTCTCTGACACAACCTTATCCCTTTTTTATCTTCATGTGTGTCTCTCTCTTTCTCTCTCCCCCACAGATTGTTGTTCTCATTACAGACGGAAAGTCACAGGACCCTGTAACAGATCCTGTCCAGAGGCTGCATAATCTTGGAGTCAAAATCTTTGCCATAGGTAAAACTCTTATTAATTTAATGTGCTCTTATCTGGTATGATTTCTGAATGATTTCTCCTTCTGTAATTGAGATAAAGAATGCCTACACCCGTGGTTGAATCACAGACATTAATTTATGTGCTACCTACCCAATTCACTGTCATCTCAGAAGAAACAAAAAAAAAAAAACGAATTTTTACATTTTGATTTCAGTTGTAGGATTGATTTGTACCCAAATACCTTTTTAAGAGTATAATGTATATTGACTTGATATTGACATCATATTGGCATCATATTGACATTATTTTCCTATTTTCATTCAGAAATCTTACACAATTACAAAAAAAAACATCATAGCACTTCCCCTTCCATACTCTCTCTCTCTCTCTCTCTCTCCCTCCCCCTTTCTCTCTCTCTCTTCCTGTCTTACCTGTCGCAGGTGTGAAGAGTGCGGACCAGAGGGAGCTGGCTCAGATCGCCTCTTCCCCACAGTCCTACCACTCCCTGTTCACCAGCGGCTTCAAGGGCCTGAGCTCCCTCCTGCCTCAGCTGTCCCCTCGCATGTGTGCCACCAGCGGAGGGACCTTCGCCAGTGACGGTCAGTGTTCAGACCCTGGACAAGCAGATAGACTTGGGTAACCGGTGGGGTAGCAGTGACTGTGTAAACTACTGACCTTACGGTAATTATTTTTGAGGCCATGCCAACACAGAGAAAGAGACTGGACTCGAGTGCTGCAGAACTACAAGTCAAGTTTAAGTTCAGGTCACTTTGCCAGTGACAGTCAGTGTTCACACCCTAGACAAGCAGATGGACAGTGACGGTGACCTTACTGTGTGTATTTTTTAGGGAAAACAGCCAATTATCACAGAGCTACGACAGGTAGGGAAAACAGCCAATCACCACAGAGAGACGACAGGTCAGAACAGAGCAGATACAGTAGACAGTGACTGTGACCTTCCTGTGTCACTTTATGAGACCGTGCCGAGACAGAGCCAGCAGATGGCCGTGACTCAGGACTCAAGAGTCTGAGATGGGACTTTAGTGCTACAGAACTACAAGTCAAGTTCAAGTTCAGGTCACTTTATTAATCCCATGTACACAAAGTGCAACAACCTGGGAAATGAATCCAGATCAACAATAAGGTCTTGTTTAGTAATTAGTACGTAAGCCCTCTCACTGAACCTCTGTAACGTCATTGTTGATATCACTTTCATTTGTCAAGAGATGATATGAACAATGCTAAACATTAGTAGCCTATATCAGTTTTTAGGGCTCATACAGAACATGCTTGTAAAACTAAAGCTGTAGCTTAGGTCTTGAGTCTTCTTAGCGTGCAAACAGTGTGTGTTATCGGGAAACCAGGCAAGACTAAAGCTTGTAGCTTTATGAGTAAATCTAATTAATATATAAATCTGGCATGTATCAGTATTAAGCATTATGAATACTTATAATGTTTGTTGTAAAATCTGTGTCTGTATTGTCTTCCTGTACTGCTTTGTCTCTCAGAGGCTCCCCAAGGTCCTACCACCCTCCAGTTTACAGAGAGCACGACTGACTCATTGCGCTTCCAGTGGTCCCCAGCAGGGGGCCAGGTCACTGGCTATCTCATTCAGTACACGCCCATCTCAAGCCTAGGACAGCCAATCACTGCAGAGTTACGACAGGTAGGGAAAACAACCATACTGTTTGTAGGTCAGAAAAACACTGTAGCTTTTCTAGCAACACTTCCAAAATGTACAGGTTTTAACCTCCAGTCCAGCACTTCGATCTCTTGGGTTTAATTGTTTCTGGACAAAACAGTTTGAATTAGAACACATATCACACTTTGTGCTGTTCTAATAGTACTTCTAGAACAACCTAGTTATTGTGTCATTCTAAAATGACCTACTTATAGTCTATCATTCCAGCTACCTTGTGTCATGTGTAATTGCTCGCAATCAGCTGTGCCCTCTCCAAATTGAGGGACCAAACCCATTTGGCGAATTCATGACAGTGCAGGCAATGGGCAGAGCTGCAGCAGCATCAAAGGAATGCCTTGGGTTGGATTCTCTCCATACACCCAATAGCTAATGTGTCCATGGCTGTTGCCTACTCGCCATAGTCATAGTCAAATTTATTTTTACATATTAGACAGGCAAAGTCTTCATGCATGTACAGACAGAGTAAAGGTTTAAATAGAGGCTTCAGTGAGAGACTGAGTGAGAGGCTTAGGCTTATTCATCCATGAACAGCATTTGTGATTGCAGACCAACATTGATGTACAACTTTATTAGCTTTAGAGCTAGTTTGTGTCTGTCATTGAAACGATTATTGTATTTTTTTCATGATTGATCAAAGCTGTCAATTTTTAGTCATTATTACAATTTTAAATATTTCAATATTTTAAACTATTCAAATACTAGCATTTGATCACAACACAGAAGACATTTTTGCCAGAGCAAATTTGGTTATGTCATGATTATGTCTACTTGGATGTTGGACATAAAGTCCCACACTTAGTAAATACACTTACTGTCTCACACACACTATCTGTTGCCAGGTTACTGTGGGCCCTGATCAACAGAGCCATATTATCCAGAACCTGCGTTCTGGGACAGACTACCTGGTGTCAGTTATTACCCAGTACCCCAACAGTGTCGGAGAGGCTGTGTCTGCTAAATCTGGCACCAGTAAGACTACACACACACACACAAGACGATGAGCTCTCACTTTATAATTACATTTGTAACTCTTTTTAAAGAAGTGTTAATGTTTATTTACTCACAAATTATTTTAAATACAAACTCTCCCCCTCAGAGTCATCTCAGGGTGTGTCCTCTCTCCGAGTGCTACGCTCAGACTTCTTCTCCATCTCTCTGGCCTGGGACCCCCCTTCCAGCCAGCCCCAGGGCTACAGGGTCACCTACTCACCCAGAGGTAGTCACTCATTAACTCACTCACTTGCCCACTAATTAACTCATTAACTCACTCACCCACTCATTAATTCAGTCAGTCACTCATTATTACACACTGCTTCTTTATCTTTCTTTATAAATATTTATATATGCAGTAATTCTTTAACATAATATAACAACATCAACAACAACAGCAACGACATTAATAATAATAATAACTTTTACACAAAAATACTTGCTTTAGAAATACATTATTATCGAATTAAATATTAAATATTAACTAAATAGTGCAACCAAATGGGATTAACCTAATGACATTAAATTGTGTTAACCAATTGCAGGTGTCAGAAACAAATCAATACGATTTTACCTTGCCGACCTTTAATTGAATTAGTGTAGAAATGATGAAACAGAGATCAGCCAATATGGCCAACATACTACAGTTACTACTGTTACTGCCACTGTTACTACTGTTACTACTACTATTACTACTGTTACTGCTACTGTTACTACTGTTTCTGCTACTGTTACTATTGTTACTAATACTGTTACTACTGTTACTGCTACTGTTACTACTGTTACCATATGCCAAGCAATCCCACTGCAATGCAGTGAACATTTACTAGTGCTATACAGTAGATATCCAATATGCTTTTTGGCAATTTTACTGCCTCTCTGATATACAGCTCAGCCAGCCTCCCAGCTGGAGCAGACGTTGTCTGCTGGCGTTACTACGGTAACTATTGACCGTCTGCAGCCGGATACTGAATACATCGTTATCGTCTTTCCCTTGTTTCCTGGGAACACATCCACCCCAGCCAGGATATCTGCCAGGACTTGTAAGTAGTGCTGTCATCTAAGAATTTACAGTTAAGCCCTAAAATGACTATTACTGTTTACTATTTAGGCAAATGTGAGTTTTTATTTGACCAATAAGGAAGTTTTGCCTCATTGTCACACTATATTGACATACGTTCTGGTGCCATTTTCACTTTAAAGAGAATTGTTCAGAAGAACACATTTGCTTGTGTTCTGTAGTAAGTTTAGGCTTAACTAGTCTGTGTGTATGTCTGTTTGTGTGTGTGTGTGCATGTATGTGTGTGTTTGTGTGTGGTTGTAGCACGTTTAGAGCCTGTGAGACAGCTGACAGTTGAAACGATCTCTGAGACGAGTGTTGGTGTTCGCTGGAGAGGTGCAGAAGGAGCCAGATCTTATCGGCTTGTCTGGGGGGCCGTTCACAGGTGATATGTGCGCGCGCACACAGTCATACACACACACACACACACGCAGTCATATACACACAAAGACACACAAACACACACACACTTACACACTCACGACGAACACACACTTATTTACATATCCACACAACACACACACACACACACATACAAACACACACACGTATACAGTAAACACACACACATACCCACACATGCCTATATATCCACACACACAGACACTCACATACTGTCTCTTTCCAACCTTTGCTCCCAGGTCGTGATGTGCAGACAGAAGAGATCACGGCTGAGTCTCAGACCCTCTCGAATCTTCAGCCTGACGTTGAGTACATCATCACAGTCATCGCTCTCTATGCAAACAACACAGAGGGGCCTGCTGCAACAGCAAGGTTCAAAACAGGTACACTCACCCATTAACTCACTCATTAGCTCACTCATCCATTCACTCACCCCTTACTCACTCACTCACTCATTCGCTCACTCACTCACTCACTCACTCACTCATTAACTCACTCACTCACACATTCATTCACTCACTTATTAATTCATTCACTCATTCATTCTCTCACTTGTTTACTCACCCACTCACTCATTAACTCATTCATTCACTCATTCACTCACTTGGTCATCAACCCACTTAGTCACTTACTCAGTTAATCTCTATTTAACTAATGACTTGGTCATTAATGCATTCGCTCACTAACTCACTCAGTCATTTACTCAGTCACTCACTCATGAACTCACTCTGTCATGAACACATTCACTCCGTAATGCACTTACTCATTCTCTCACATATCCATTCAAAACCGGCATTGATTCAAAACAGGTCCATAATCTTATTCACTGACTGACTCACTCACTCACTCACTTAACTTACTCACTAAGTTACCCCCTAACTGACTCCATCATAACCCATCCACTCACTTGATCATTCTTTGCATTGGTTAATAATAGACCCATAATTCCTCTCACTCATTCAATTATGCAATCATTCACTCATTCAATCATTCACTCATTTACTCACTCACTCACTCATTCACTCCACTTAGTAGAGAACCATGGGCTTCTGCTACTACTCAGTCTATGCCCAATTAGATTGAACCCTCCTGGCACATTCTCAAGCATAATTGTTTCCATAAGATTTCTGAAAGGTTAAGCAATCTTGGCTTTATGAAAAGCCAAAGGCAGAAAGTGTGGCAGAAACAGATACTACGTAAATTGCATTTCTACACTAAGACCACCTGCCGTTCCAGGTAAAGTGATATTTAGTGTTGTCAGGTTTAATTATAAGAGATGCCGTAGTTTTGGTATTGCTGTGCCCTTTTACCGCAATGGGCCCGTCTGAATGTCTAACGAGAATAAGGTGATTCAAATGTGTAGCTTATCTAGACTTCAAGACTGTAGCAAAAATGTCCCGTCTGGCTATGACCAATGGGCTGGGCTCAATCTAAAGGAGTTAATTCACTTTCTCTACATGTACTGGACAAACAGAGGAATCGAAATTACGTTTCTAGCTATCCCACAGTGATGCGTCTCCACGCACCGCCTGCTTATGGCATTCACCCAATCACACACCAGTGGAGGGGATTGCAATGCAAGGCTCCAGCCTGCCACCAGGAGCAATTTGGGGTTCAGCGTCTTGCTCAAGGACACTTCAATGATGTCAGGTAGAGTGGGGCTCGAACCTGCAACCTTGCGGTCATCATAAAAAATATGACCGAACAAGACTCAGCATGGACAGACAGAAACAGACCCTTTCCAAAAAAAATTAATCTCATGGAAAAGTAGATTTTTTCCACAATTCCATTATAAATGTTAAACTTTCATAGACTATAGATTCAAGGCATTTGTCCATAATTTGGGCTTCCATTTGGGCTCATAAAACCTACAAATAGACTAACTCAGCTGGGCAGCATTGCACTGACAGCATCTGACCTGTAGAGGGCACTGGTGAGTGTTATAATATGGTGTCAACTTATCACTATATTGGTTGTTTGTTTGTTTGTTTGTTTGTGTTTATTTGTTCTAGAACGTTTTGAGCAGCAGGTGCTCAGAGCCACGCCCACCGGTCCCTCCTCCATCAGGCTCACCTGGAATTTGATCAGATCGGCCCGAGGATACCGCATCGAGTACAAGAGAGCTGGTAGCACACACACACACACACACATTCATACACGTACACATTAATATATACACATATACACATCTGCACACACACACACAAACACACATGTCTGCACTTACACACACACACCTGGAACCTGATCCGATCACCGCATAGAGTACTAGAAAGATTGTAACACACACACACACATCCCTGCACATACACACACATACACACACACACACCACATTGAGTACAAGAGAGATGGTAACACACACACACACACACACACACACATGCCTGCACACACACACATACATACTGTCTTCAATGTCCGGTATTGCCCAGGGGGTCCTGTTGAGAGGGTGACGTTCCCTCAGGCTACGACGTCGCATGAGCTGCGCCAGCTGCGGCCGCAGACTGAGTACGTCATCACCCTCTACACGCTCTACGAGGGACGAGAGGAGGCTACACCTGTGTCTGCTGCTCCACCAGGTACACACACACACACACACTCTCTCTCTCTCTCTCTCTCTCTTTCTCTCTCTCTCACACACACACACACACACCCTCTACACACTCTACGAGGGACGAGAGGAGGCTACGCCTGTGTCCACTGCTCCACCAGGTACACACACACACACACACTAGCTCACACAGACTTTCTCACACATACCAATGCAATTTATCCAGCTGGCTTGAAACCTTTCATGAACCACATCTACACATATAGTCCTGGCATTGACTATCACTGATATTACTGACAAAAAAAAAAAAGAACAAACCAATAAATAAATATATAAATCAGGACTTTGTATTCAGAATTTCTGCAGCAGACAGAATTTGCCTGCACTGATGTGTGTGTGTGGTTAGTCCGCTCATACCAGCCATGCCATAGCATCCAGAGCTGAAATAACACCTGGCAAAGGTGTGGACGTGTCAGCGCATCAGTCCGTCAGTGTGTTTGCACATGCAGCAGCACTGCTTTTGTCTCTTGATTGAGGGTTGACAGGCCGGAAAGGTCTAAAGCTCAACACACACACACACACACACACACACACACACACACTAAATACTCAACCTCATTCATGCACATGCACCATCCTCTTGCTCTGTCTTCCTTTTTCTCTCTCTCTTTTTTGTCACAGTCTCTTTCTTGTGCTCTCATTCCTTTGTATGGATAATGTACACAACAATATGCTTCACTTATTTGTCAAAGTTGTAAAAGACATTTGTCTTTAAACGTTTTTCATCTTTTCCTGAGTAAATGAGAGATGAATGAAAGAGCTGAATATGTACTGAATGCATTCGAGACAAGGGAGTGTGTAAGTGTTAATTCATTTAGTGGCATTTAAAGTCACTATAACAGAAGCCAATGAGTCACACACTTGTTTTTGTGTTTTAACAGCTGTCAAGGTTACAGACTTGCGGGTTACAAATCTAAACAGCCGGCGAATCAGGATTGCCTGGAGAGGGGTATCCGGGGCAACGGGCTACAGAATCACATGGAGACAAGGCACCAGTAAGAAAGCCCCAGTGCTTTATTTTGTCGTTGGTTAATTAATTCAAGGACTCAGGGTTTCAAGGAGTTTATAGTGACATGCATGTATTACAAAAAATGCGAGTCTAAGAAATAGAGTCAAATTACGTTTGTTGCCAGTATATTGTGTATGAAAAAGGTCAGGGGCAAACTAGAGTCTGTCTGTGTGTGTGTGTATGTGGGGGGGGGGGATCCACCCTTCGGTTTGATATTTCTGTGTCTTTGAGGTTAAATATTGGTTAGACATGCATGCAAACTACAGCCCCAGGGCCATATAAGGCTCATTGAGTTTTTTAATCTCGCCTGCCAAACCTGTCTAAATGATATTGAATAATATTATTTAACCTTATTTATTTACCATTTTTCCTGCTATGTCTTTTTTGACTACTTATAAATGCATTTTTATTAAATGTTTTTTTTTCCCAAAAAGCCTTTTTACTTCACAAAACACTATATCCATCTGACATTTCTGTGTCTGTGACTGCCTCCCTGACTGTCTGTATCTGCGTTTCCTAGACGCCGTTCAGTTCCGTGACCTGAGCTCGGACCTCTCCGCCTTCACCATCGAGGGCCTGCAGCCGGACGAGTATGTCATCACAGGTGTTGCCGTGGTGATTGATGGGAACGTGGGTGAGGCCGTTACTCTGAGCAGCAGGACGCACGGCTATGGCATCACGAGGCTCCGTGTCGTCGACGTTGACTCCAGGAGCGTACGCATCACCTGGGACCCTGTCAGTGCAGCCACAGCATACAAACTCAGCTGGCGTCTCAACGGTGGTACAGAAACAAGACAAATATTTAGATAGATAGATAGATAGATACATACATACATAAATACGTATATACATACCTATATACTGTATATAGTGACACTTTCTTTTATTGAAAGTCATTAGGCTAGCATTTAGTCATAATAGTGCTATATACTAGCCACTAGTCATAATGTCTCATGTGTGATATACATCATAATACTATTTAATAAAACTTTAATATAGCTCTAAAATATAAATAATATATACTTTAATATATTTTACTTCTTCTAGAGTTCTAGAGAGCAGTTCTAGAGTCACAATATAATATATACTATATCATAATATGTTAATAGCAGTTCTAGAGTTATAATAATGTTGTATATATTAGAATTATAGAAATAATACGTACTTTAAAATATACTTTAATATAACTTAAGAACTCCTATAACATTCAATGCAAAGTACCAATAAAAATCTAGGCAGGTGTAAATAGGCAGGCATATAAGATAGTAAGTAAGTAAGTAAGATAGTGTGTAATGTCTTCTTTAAGACACGGCAATACCTTTAACTGTGTCTCTCCATGCTAGGTGCGGAGGTGTCCAGGACTGTGTCCTCCACAGAGACATCCTACACCATAGTGGGGCTGGAGGAGGATGCCTCCTACCGCATTGCTGTCTCCGCCCTCATCGGTTCCACTGAGGGAACTCCGGCTACCCTCCGCACTAAGACAGGTAGGGACAGCGTTATGCTTTTAAAGGTTTTTTTTGGGGGGGAAGGGGGGGGGGGGGCATTTTGCCTTTATGCAGATAGGACAATGAAGGGAAGGACAGAAAACAAGTGGGAGAGAAAGAAATGGGGCGGGAACGGGAAATGACCTCGGGTTGGATTCAAACCAGGGTCCCCGGATTTATGATATGGCGTCTTAGCCAACTGAGCCATGGCACCGCCATTATGCAGGTTGTTTTGAGCAGACTTTCAGTCCTGTTTTTTTAAAGTGCCATATGAGATACTGCAGGGTTTTAGCATTACAAACTAAACTGTCTGACTAAAACAGAACAAACCACAGCCAACCAATTGGCAACAAAATGGTTGGGGGGAGGGGTGGGGGTTAATGTATATCTTGTTGCTAATTGGTTGGCCGTTGAATCGTTATGTTTGTTAGTGTTTGTTTGAGGATTACAGCCCGTTTTGCCGTTTTTTCATCATTGTACTGCACAATGTAGTATTGTGGAATGAAAACATTTGACAAAAAATGCAGTTTTTCTGTAACACAATTTTTCTTTTTGTAAGGGATAAGTATGACACAGAGGGGTCTTTAGGGCCTGAGAGGACTGAAAAAAAGATGTGGGCTTAGTGGAACTGGTATCACTGAATGTGCCACATTACCCTTGCCTAGCCCTCCTGGACGGCATGAGTGTGGCTAATGTGTCTATTTTTTCTGTCGGCAGTGCTTGGCGGTGTGGTTGGCACGGTAACAGACCTGAGGGTGACGGCGCAACAAGACGAGCCAGTCAGGGTCACATGGGTCGGAGTTCAGGGGGCGACCTCTTACCGCGTGGTCTGGAAGAAAACCGGCAGTAAGAATTTCAGCTTTGGATCTCCCTATTCACATATACAGTATGTGTGTGTTTGTATATGTGTGTGTGTGTGTGCATGTGTGTTTGTATCTGTGTGGGGTGTGTGTTTGTGTGTGAGTGTATGTGTGTAAAACATGTTGAAATTTGCTTGTGCGTGTGTGTATGTGTGTGTGGAGTCTGTGTGTGTGTATGTGTGCAGGTGTGTGTCTGTGAGTGTGTGTGTGTGTGTATAAAACATGTTCATATTTGTTTGTGTGTGAATGAATGTATGTGTGTGTGTTTGTGTAAACTATGTTCACATTTGCTTGTGTGCGTGTGTGTGGTGTGTTTTAGATGAAGAGGAGCAGAGCCAGCTGGTAGGTCCAGACGTGACGTCAGTGGACCTGGATCAGCTGGAGAAGGGGGTGCAGTATGAGGTACAGGTCATGGCACTGGTGCAGAACCAGGAGGGCTCGCCGGTCTCCGTCAGAGTTACCACACGTGAGCACTGCAAATCTGTGTGTGTGTATGTGTTTATGGTAGCCAAGGACATGTTCAAAGACTCTTTGTTAGAGGGCTGCAAATAGCTGGTCTTAACAAGATAATACTGTATATATTATTTTAAGTGTCTTTCTCTACATATACTGGACATACAGAGGAATCGAAATTACGTTTCTAGCTATCCCACAGTGATGCGCACGGTCAGGAGAGCCAGAGGCCGCTGCGTCTACACGCGCCGCCTGCTATGGAATTCACCCAATCACACACCCATCCACACACAGTCACACACCAGTGGAGGGGATTACCATGCAAGGCTCCAGCCGGCCACCAGGAGCAATTTGGGGCTCAGTGTAATGTGTGTGTTTGCGCTTGTGTTTAGCTGGTGTTGAGGTAGAGCGTGTGTGTGTGTGTGTGTGTGTGTGTGTGTGTGTGAGTATGTGTAGTGTCTATAATCTATTAATGCGTGTGTTTAGCTGGTGTAGCAGTGGAGCGTGTGGAGGGCCTGAGGGTGTTAGAGACGAGGCCAGGTACCCTTCAACTCACCTGGAGAGCAGTGGCAGGGGTGTCTGGATACAGACTATACTGGAGCACTGAAGGTACACACACACACACACATATATAGCACACACAGACACACACACACACACACACAAACACGCACACATACAGTACACACACATGCATACACACACACACACATAGACACACTACAAATAGTGTATCATTTCTATAGTATATCATAGTCTGTATATCATTTTTCTGTGCCAGCTTTCATTTGAGCACACAAACACACACACACACACACACACACACACACACACATGTATGTATTTATGTATTGCGTATACAGACAGTTTCAATAATGTTCCTCTGTGGGATTGTCTATGGTGGTAGGAGAAGCAGAAAGAAGCCAGCTGGTCCGGAGGGATGTGACCACGTATGACCTGGACGGACTTCAACCCAGCGTGAGCTACGTCATTCGACTGGCTGCGCTCTTCCAGAACCGAGAGAGTGAGGCAGTCACCATCAGGGCAAGCACTGGTACATGCTGTCTCATTCTTGCCCACTTTCCTTATAATGTAATTTCCCCAAAAATCATGATTAGTATGGTACTCTGTATCTAATACACTGGTACAATGCACTTTTGTTTTAAATAAATACATTTTAATGAATAATAATAATAAATCAAAGGGTTACTCTGCCTGCCTGTTAATCCTGATTTTTGTAGTTTTGTTAATCTTCTTCTTGTCTCTTGGATAAGAGCCTCCACTGTATACATACATGTGAATGGTTATAACTTTAAATGGATTAACCATCTTTTATCCACCCTATTGCTTTTGTCCAGCGGCTCTTACATCTGTGAGGGATTTTCGGGTCATCGATATTACCCAGAATTCAGTGCTTCTGGGGTGGACCTCAGCAGTGGGTGCCACATCCTACATTCTGCGATGGAGGGAGGAGAGAGGTGACTTTCTCAAGCATTTCTAAACAGATGCACGCATATACCCACACACACAAACACAGTAAAGAAAGGTAATTTTATAGTATAACACAATATTTTCTGAAATGCTGTATTTTGCCTGTCATGTAGAGGTTGTATTCCTTCATTAGTGTAGAGGTTGTATTCCTTAATTCCTTTTGGCATAAATAAGGTATCTTTATCTATTGTAATTTAATTGAATTTTTTTGTGTAGCCCCAGTAGTATAGAGCAGACAGGAAGCCATGTTGGAAAGGCAGATCAGGAAAAGACAGCAGACTGGACTCAACCATGGGTCCCTGTAGGTTTCTATTGTACCTGCAGCCTGTACATGTGCAAGCTATACAATAACATCTGTCGGGATTGCTAAACAGGCAATTTGTGTACAGTATCTGTGTGATAGCGGACTGCTTTTAATGTGATTGTGTACTGAATCTAGTGTGATTCATTGTGTGCTTTATGCTATTTAATGTGATTGTGTGCTGTAATCTATTTAGTGTGATTGTGTACTGTCTCAAGCGCTATGTATGCATCTGTATTGTATTACATACTGTATTGTAATCTAACCCTCATAACAAAGTTGGAATCAGTATTTAGTATTTGTATTTAGTGTTATTGTGTGTGTCTGTGTTTGTGTCTTAGAACAAGGCGAGGGGCTATCGCAGGTTCTGAACGGTTCTGCCAACTCATTCCGTGTGTCGGGCCTGAGGCTTGGCAGACGCTACCTGTTCTCCCTGCAGCCCACTTTCCAGAACCGGCTTGGAGTGGTTGTGTCTATAGAGGAGCGGACAGGTAATACATACACACATACACACATACACACACGCACATACACAAACACGCACACACACATACAGTACACACACAGTACTTTGCCAACTGTTTGTTTTATGCAACACCCCAATTCGAAGTCCATAAACTGCCAGCATATGCACATGGCCTAGACTGCCAAACACTAGGACAATGAATTGCCAAAGTTCTCAATGGCAGAAATTATGCTGATACTAATGCTGATACTTAGGTTTTTGTATAGTAAGAGTCTTCCATATAGATCAAATGCACATGATATTTCAAATACTCTGACCATCTTGTTATCCTGGCAAATAGTGACAATATCAGGTGTATTTGCAATTTCAGAAAAAATGTCAGCAGATGAATTAAACCATTTAGAATAGACAAGAGTAACTTGCTCATTTTCACTACATGTGAAACACACACACACACACACACACACACACACACCTGTAGTAGTGTACAGTTTTTTCCCAGTGTGTGTGTGGACGGGCGTCTGGATGTGGTGTTTGTGGTGCCTGCGTCCCGTGATCGCTCCCGTCTGAAGGAGCCTGTCTATTTTACACACACACACACTCCTATAT
Source organism: Limnothrissa miodon (assembly GCA_017657215.1). Classification (NCBI taxonomy): domain Eukaryota; kingdom Metazoa; phylum Chordata; class Actinopteri; order Clupeiformes; family Clupeidae; genus Limnothrissa; species Limnothrissa miodon. The sequence goes on along the minus strand of JAGFZM010000032.1, from coordinate 343,734 downwards.
ACCAGTGTACTGTTAAAGGGATAGTTCGGACTTTTAAAAAAGTGCTACTCATGGAGTGATTAGTGGCATTTGCTGATGTTCTAACCCAAGTATCGTAGCAAAATACAGTTCTGTCATGTTTTATTTGCCATTTTGTAAGTCCCATAGGGATCTATTTGGTCCTTCATATAAACAAAGTGCCAAATAAAACATGACGGAAGCTTTATTTCGCTACGATACATGTTTTGGAACATCATTGAGCACCACTAACCACTTGGTGAGTAGCACTTTTTTATAACCAGTGTTTTAAGGATAGAAACAACACATGCCCATTGCTAGCCATTTTAAAGGCAGGCAGAGGCGATTCTATATTTCCCAAATAGCCAAGACAGGAGCAATCATCAAGATTTTGGTGTCAACCACTTTATTTCACTTTAGACAACCTGTGAAAGGGTCTCAATGTGTTAAAAACCGAACTATCCCTTTAATTTCCCAGTGTGTGTGGATGGGCGTCTGGATGTGGTGTTTGTGGTGCCTGCATCCCGTGATCGCTCCCGTCTGAAGGAGCCTGTCCTCTCACTGCTCACGAGTGCAGCTGGAACACTCACCACCATTGGCCCCAGAGACTCTCAGGTGTGTGTGTGTTTGTGTGTGTGTGTGTTTGTGTGTGTGTGCGTGTGTCATTTTCGGATTCTGTGAGTGTGTGTGTGTTATATTTTGTGTGTGATTGTGTGTATGTAACTATCTGTTTGTGTTATAACTGTGAGTGTGTTGCAACTGTGTGTTTGTTTTGTAACTGTCTTTCTCTGTGTGTTTGTGAATGTGTTCACTCAGCTGTGTTTGTTTGTAACCGTGTTTACTCTCTGTTCTGTCCAGATGGGAGTCTTAGTGTACAGCGAGGCGCCAAGAGTCCACTTCCTGCTCAGTCGTCATAGTAACAGTCAGACGTTACTGCAGGAGATCCTGTCAACTCCCTTCTCAGCTGGCCCAGGGAATGCAATAGGTAAGCACTATAGTGACATTACAGTGAATGCCATAAGAGTCCATAGCATAGCATAGCACTTGTGTGCTAACATTGTCTAAGTGACAGGAATCAAACATGGTCTAGAATTGTCTAAGTGACAGCAACATTGTCTAGCATTGCTTAGGTGAAAGGAATCAAACATTGTCTAACACTGTTCCTGTCACAGGAACAGTGACAGGAATCAAGGGACAGCATAATGCAATGGTCTATTCCATCTATAGCATGGTAGAATAACATTGTTGTGCTCATAGGACATAGCATAGCATGGTAGGATAACATTGTTGTGCTCATAGGACAAGCACTAACAGCAGATACTGGATACTGACATTTAATACCTTATATCAATTGTGAGTATCCGAAAATTACTGTACAGTAATAAAAATAGCCATTAACCTCACCAGATGGACATAGTTGGCGATAATATGGTGATAAGCATTGGTCTCCTCATTGACTTCAATAGTCTGTTGAGCTGCTCTGGTTTGCATAAATAGGGATTCCTCTTTGTATAATACACTGTACAAATAAAACTGAATCAAAATTAATTGAGTTCCTTAGGGAACAAGTGAAGCATAATGTAAATGTTGCTAGCTCCTGTACAAGTAATATTTTATAAAAAAATGGAATTAAGATTCATTACGATCTTTTAAATTACTTTACAACAAATGCAGAAGAAATTGTTCTGAATCAGCTGTTTTTGCTTTGTGCAGTGGCCTCCCAATATGGCCGAAGAGCAGTTCCATAGGGAAAAAATTAAACTAAATTGAATTGAAAGTCAAGTGCAATGTAACTCTCGCTAGCTCCTGTGTGCTAACATTGCTGTCTCCGTAGGTCAGGCGCTAACATACGCCCAGCAGTACTTCCTCACCGTGGCAGCTGGGCGAAGGCGTGTGCCGGGGGTTGTGGTGCTCATTGCTGACGGCAAGTCTACCGATGATGTCATCAGGGCCGCAAACGAGCTCAAGGCTTCAGGTGAGCTAAAAATGTCACCTGGCTTCAGCGTAAGACGGAGGATACGTTTTTCTAATCATGTCAACTATGAAACTTTGTCATGAAAATCAGGAAAACTATGAAGCTTTTGTGTGATGTGTGTCTGTGTGATATGTTTGTCTGTGTGTGTGTGTGTGTATGTGTGAATGTATGTGTGTGTATGAATACGTATGTGTGTGCATGTATGAATGTGTGTTCATATACGCATACTGCATTATAGGAGTGACAGTACTAGCAGTGGGAATCGGACGAGTGGACATTGAGGAGCTGCGTCGTGTGGTAACGGACGGAAGCACTCAAAACCTGCTCCTGGTCTCAGACACCACACAGCTCAATCGCTACCACCCAGAGCTGGCTGACCTGCTGTGTGGCCTCGCCAGGGGAACTGGAACGGTATGGACCTTCTGTGTGGCCTTGCTAGAACAGTACTGGAACAGTAGGGACCTTGTGTGTGGAGCAGTAGGGATCTTCTTTGTGGCATTGCTAGAATGGTACTGGAACGGTAGGGATCTTCTTTGCGGCCTGCTAGAACAGTACTGGAACAGTAGGGACATTCTGTCTGGCCTTGCTAGAACGGTAGGGACCTTCTTTGTGGCCTCGCTAGGAGGACTGGAATGGTAGGGACCTTGTGTGTGCCCTTGACAGCCGGATGGGTAATGTCCTTGTGTACTGGAAGGATAATGTCCTTCTGTGTGGGCTCGCCAGGGGAATCGGAGTGGTAGGGACCTTGTTTGTGGCCTAGCTAGGAGTACTGGAACAGTAGAGACCTTCTGCGTGACCTTACTAAGTTTGTAGGGTGTGTGTAGTGAACGGTTAGGACCTTGTGTGTGGTCTTCCTAGGGGCACTGTAACGGTAGGGTCCTTGTATGGTCTTGACTGCCAGAAGGGTAATGTTCTTGTGTACTGGAAAGGTAATGTCCTTCTGTGTGGCCTTCCTACGGGTACTGGAACAGTAGGAACCTGCTGTGTCCTTGCTGGTGGGACGAGAATGTTAGGGACCTTGTGGGGGTAGGGACCATGTCCAATAATGTACGCTCTTTGGCCTAGCACCAAAACGCGTACTGTATTTTTGTGGACATGGTTAAATAAATTAGTGTTCTGAAAAGTAATAGTGAGTGTGGTTCATGAAGTGCAAACTCCACATTTGACACCAGGCACTTCAGCATGCAATCCTGTGCTCTGAGTTAGCTGCACAGTTACTTGCAGTTAGGACACGCTATCACAGTGAATGTTTTGTTGTAAAACAAATGCAGAGAACTAATTTCCCTTCACAGGATCAAAACAGTAAGTATAGTTAGGGGCGTCGTGGCTCAGTGGACTAAGACGCCATATCATAAATCCGGGGACCCGGATTCAAGTGATCCGAGGTCATTTCCCGATCCTACCCAAATCTAACTCCCACTTGTTTCCTGTCATTCTCTTCACTGTCCTATATAATTAAAGGCACCCCCCCAAATATAAAATTATAAAAACAAATATAAAAATTATTTATTAAGAAACCCAGTAAATATACCGTTTGTTTTTGCTGTTTAGGGTACGGACATAGAGAGATGCACTGTTCAGTGCCCTAAGGTGAGCTGCATGAGTATACTGTACTCATCATTGCTGAACGAAGTCTAATTGCAAATGTCCATGTTCTCAAGTTCTCATGTCTCTGCATGTGCTGTGTTCATGTTTAGGGTGAGAAGGGAGAATTGGGGCAAAAGGTGAGTTAGCATTGTCGCTTTTAACCCTTTCAATACAGTAACGACTTTACAACTATCAGGTAATGATTCCAGGTGTTGTGCTGATGTTTGTTGTTGATGTCGGCAGTTGTTTCTGTCCTATCTTCTGTTGTTGATCCGTTTGTAGGGGGAACCGGGTCGTGACGGGGTGGACGGAAGAAAAGGAGACGCTGTGAGTGATCAAATTTAGTGTTTCTACAGCTTAAAATTTAGTTTTGCCAAGTTTTGTGGGCGATGGTGGCCCAGGTGGTAGAGATGCCTTTCGGCAATCCAGAGTTGATGACATCTTGATGTCAAATTTTGTGTTGCTCAAGTTGACAGTATTTCTAAGTATTTCTAAGTCATTACCCTTTGTAATATATATTGTGGGATTTAAAGTTAAGAGTGTGTGTGTATGTTTATTTCTGTGATTGTACATTATTCATCATTGTACACATGTCTCTCTCGTGTGTGTGTGTGTGGGTATGTGTGTGTGTGTGTGTAGGGGCGTGATGGGGTCCCAGGAAGAGAGGGCCCTCGTGGACCAGAGGGGCCTCCAGGTCGGAGTGTAGGGCCTTCATCTGGAGAGGGGAGAGGAGAGAAAGGAGAGAGGGTAAAGCACACATATACACCCACACATCTTTAAGCATTACAAGTGAATAGGGTGTATTCCTAAAAAAAGGATATTAGTATATATAAATATTATAAGAATATAATATTGTTCGGTGCCAGTAATGTGCTGTGCTCGGTTCTTAAAGTGGGATATTAGGTCCAATAGAGTATAATATTGTTTGTGGCCAGTAATGTGCTCTGCTTTGTTTCTCAGGGGTTCCCTGGACTGGATGGAAGCCCAGGAGCCAACGGACGCCCTGGAACTCCCGGCACTATTGGAGCTCCTGTGAGCCAATCACAAACCTCTGACCATATACATTTAGAATGTTATCACACAATAACCTACCACAGGCCTCTGACAAAATTTAGAATGCTATCACACAATAGCCAATCACAAGCCTCTGACTAATTATCTTTAGAATGATAGAATGTTAGGCTTTTACATATGCCACAAATGATAATGTAGTGTAATGTATTTAGAAATGTAATATAGTGCATGTGATGAGGTAGTACAGTGTAGTTGATAATGCAACATACTGGACTGTATAATAATATAGTATGCCGCATACAAAAATGTAGTATACTCTACATTAGTGGTCGGGAACTTTTTTGGCCAAGAGAGCCATGAACACCACATATTTAAAAATGTAATTCCGTGAGAGCAATAGAATATGTTTAAAACTAAATAGTAAAGTAAATGTGTGCATTTTGTGTCAGACTAACACTTTTAAAGCACAATAAGTTTCTGAATTCTTTTTAATAAAGTTGTTATGCTGTTGCTAACTAGTGATGAATGAAGTAACGTTACTTTTATTACCATTAATGCGACTGGTGCTGCATGCTGTCTCACGAGCCATAGGTTCCCGACCCCTGCAGTATATGATCATGTAGTAAACTACATTTGATAATGTGATATATAACAGTGATGTCAAAGTCAAATACATCAGAGGGCCAAAAAAACTACATTTTCTACAAGCTGAGAACCAGACTGGTTCAATGTCTATTAAAACTAATTTAAATTATTGCACATAACCTATTGAAACAAGACCATTCCACAGTGTACTGTATATTATTTAATGATTTAATGAATGATCCAATGATTTTTTAAGGCCCTTTCAGTAATTTCAAGTGAAAGCAAGCTCACAGACAAAAACAAACTCTCAGTTTTGTGCTACATATCTATCAAGACATAGAAGAAATGGCCAGCAACTTGCCTGTACATATCTGTAGACCAGTGTTTCTCAAATTTTTCAGACCAAGGACCACTTAGTCCAAAAAAAAAAAAAAATCTTTGACCACCTGCACCTTCCCATCCTTCCTCAGAATATATGTCAGGTTTAGTTAAAATGTATATGATTTTTTTTCATATGATACTTTATTCCTTTATATTTTTTACTCCTTTTTATTCACTGAATTAACATATTTTAACATACACTCCTATATAAGAAAAAGCTTGCAAAATGCCTATAGCCTACACAAGAAACAGTTAGCTGCGTGCTTGTACATCTTTACAATGAGAAATAACTAGCGATCCACCGATACATATCTTTAGATATAATAAATATCTAGCGAGGCACCTGTACAAAGGGGGGTTGCTGAACACCAGCAAAACATCAGCAGGCTGCTGCGGCATGTGGGACGGTTCTAATACTAATCAAATATCATCCCAGGGGCCATAGATAATTCATTTGCGGGCCGGATCCAGCCTTGACTTTGACACAAGTGGTATACTGTATAATGATGCACCATACTGCACACGGAGTAAACTGTATATGATGATGTAGTATACTGTAAATGAGTGTAAGTTTGTATATGTGCTTGCATTCTCTGCAGGGATCTCAGGGAGTTCCGGGGGTCAGAGGAGATCCTGTAAGTTTCAACACACACACACACACACACACACATACACACACACAAACACATACATACACACACAGACACACACACACTCAGTCACACACACACATATAGACAAGTGAATGAGTGTAATTTGTCTGTTTTTGTGCAGGGGGAACCAGGAACTTCTGGGCCTTCAGGTGGGAAGGGAGAGAAGGGACAAAAGGTAAAACCATCAAAACCTGCTGCAACCTACAGCAAACAGTGAGATTAAGCATGATGAAAAGGGTTTAGTGCACTAGCGTTTCTGTGGTTAGTGTGCCTGTGAGATGTCTGTGGTGTTTGTGTCTGTTGTTAGTGTGTCTGTGATGTCTGTGGTAAGTGTGTTAGTGTGTCTGTGGTGTGTGTGTTAGTTTGTCTGAGATGTCTGTTGTTAATGTGTTGGTGTGTTTGTGAGATGTGTGTGTCAATGAGATGTCTGTGGTTAATGTGTATGTGAGATGTCTGTGGTGTCTGTAATATGTCTGTGTTTAGTGGGTCTGTGAGATGTCTGTGGTTAGTGTGTCTGTGAGATGTCTTGTGGTGTGTGTGTTGTGTGTTGATGTGTCTGTTGTTGTGTGTTAGTGTGTTAGTGAAATGCCTGTAGCTGGTGTGTCAGTGAGCTGTCTGATTTCTTAAAGGGTGAGTCAGGAGGAGCAGCTGGATCTGGATTACCAGGGAGGAAGGGAGAACCAGGAATCCCTGGATTACCGGTAATGCATCACACACACACACACACACACACCTATATGGACATGCACACATGTATGTGTGTTCACACACACACTTAAA
>JAGFZM010000032.1:323840-336752 GCA_017657215.1 Limnothrissa miodon | reverse complement strand
TTTCTGTTTCTCTCCCTCTCTTTCATTTCCCCTTTGTTTATCTTTCTCCTCTCTTTTTTCCCTCTTTCTTTCTTTCTTTTTTTCTCTCTTCCCCTCCTTCCTTTCTCTCTTTTTCTTCTCTATCTCTCTTTCTGTCTCATCTTCATTCTCTCCCTCTCTCTCTCCTCTAGGGTCGACCAGGTGTTGATGGGACTAAGGGAGTTGCTGGGACACCTGGACTTGACGGTCGCAATGGGATACCTGGCACTCCTGGTGTCTCTTCAAAGGTCAGAGGGCAAATTTAATTCAAAATAATCTAATTGGAGGAATCTTATTAGGGTGGGTGATGCTATTGCCTTAAATAAATTTTAAAGATGTAAAAAGCTGCCTGTCACTCTCAAGACAGTAAAAGTTCGCCATGCTCGACTCAATTAATGTAGATGATTAAACCCAAACACATGTGTGTCTGAACCCTCTAATCCAAACCAATGGGCTGAGTTATAGAGCAGTATAAACTGGATAGGTACTATTACTATGGACAGCTGGGATAGAGTTAGTGGACACAAAGAATTCAAAACAAGATTCAAAATTCAGGATGGTGTTTATTACATCTCATTACACTCATACAGTACAATAAAATTGTTAAATTGTACTTTTTGCTCCCAAAAAAACTCCTAAAAACAAATGTTCTCACAATGAAGGATTTAAGTCCATTTGCAGTATTATGTTCTCCAAGTTTGTGGCATGTCACGAGAGATGCCACTTCAATTATTGGCAAATGGCAGCTTTCTTTTTTGTACGAAATGTAGGGGTGCCAATAATAGTGGCAAATGAATTTTTGCCACAGCAATATTAATTAATTTAAAAAGTACCATTATTTAGCAGAGTAAGTTAGCATCTTTTCAATGTTCAGAGTTAACTTTTTTTCAGTGTATTTTTCCTTAATGCTTTTTACTTCAAGGGAAATTACTAGTAAAAATAGTATTAAATGTGCTTTTAGCTGACTTTAGCTACCAGGGGTGCCAATAACTGTAGAGGCTACTGTGCCATCTTAGCAACACTATTTAGTCTTGATTTTTAGTCCATATACAATCCCTTGCATTCTGTATGTGTGTAATTCTCTAACCTCTCTGCTGTTTTATAGGGAGAGAAGGGGGACAGAGGAGAGAGGGTAAGCGTGAAGTTATCACATGCTCAAAGTGTATTTCAAAACCATTGTTGACTGTTTGTCTGGTAGAGAAATATTATTGCATAAAAAGAAAACCACTGTCACATCAATGCCTAAATCTCTCCATTTCTGTCTTTCATTTTGTGTCTCCTTTTTGTACCCTACCACAAACACATGTGCACACACACACACACACATGCACACACACACACACACACACACACATGCTTTGCAGGGCCCTCCAGGAGTAGGAAGTGGTGTGGCCACCAAAGGAGATCCAGGCAGATCAGTAAGTGAGAACAAAGCCCTAATTCCCTTTCAGTAATTACGCATAGGGCCCTAATTCTCCCTCATTAAGGATGACACATAGGCCCCTAATTCCCCTTCATTAAGGATGACGCACAGTCCTTCAGTGATGACACACATAGGTTCCTAATTTCCCTTCAGTGATGAACACACACATAGGCCCTAATTCTCTTTCAGTGATAAACAGACAGGGCCCTGTTTCTACTGCATTAGTCAACACATGGGGCCCTTTTCCCCCCGTTTCCTACTGTATTGATGAGCACATATGGTTACTGTTTCCACTGCAGTGATAAACACACATATAGGCACTGTTTCCACTGCAGTAATGAACATGCAGGGCTCTGTTTGCCTGCAGTTTGTACCCAACAAATACTTGCACCTTTGTTGGCCTGGACAGTTGCTTGTCCAGACAATAAAAAGTCTTTAAGGCTTAATCTTAATGGGACTCGGGGGAACAAGAATACTCTACATGCTTCATTAGGAATTGGGCTTGAGTATAAAGATGCACTATCACTGTTTTATCAGTTGTTTTATCAGCACATCAGTATACATTCAGATTGTGCAAACAATAAATTCTGTGGATTTCTGTGGTTTGATTGGTTAATTGTGCGTGTGTTTGTGTTAAAGGGCACACCGGGGCTTCCAGGTCCAACTGGTCCAAGTGGACTTCCCGGACCAAAGGGGTCCAAAGGCGATAAGGTGTGTGTGTGTGTTTGTCTGTGTGTGTGTGAGTTAGGTGGAAAAGTCATTTGTAGATGAAGAAATGAAATGCATGTTCAAAATTTGTTTCCTGGTTCATGAAGAGTTTGGTAAATAAAAGATTAAATGAGTGAGTGAGTGAGTGAAATATTAAAAGTGGTGTGTGTTGAAATGGCTGGGGTTGCATCAGAGCTGAATGTGTGTGAGTTGTTGCTAAATGTGTGTGTTTTAGGGTGAGGGTTCAGTAGGACCTCCAGGAGCAGCGGGAAGTCAAGGAGAGCCCGGTGATCGAGTGAGTACGAACACCAATACTATACAGTACCAATGCTCCCAAACTTACTGCATTTGCACCTAAACCACCATTTATGTCCTAAACCATTTACCACCAATGCTCCCAAACTTTGCACCTAAACCACCATTTACGTTCTTACACTGAAGTCCTCAGAACCCCAGTTCCAGGAAAATATTAATTTTAGATAGACCCTTGGTTTAATTTGTGGAGAGGGCAATGTATGTATATGTGAAAATGAAATGAATTGCAGTAGTTTGTAATGGGAATCATCTCTACTAACCTCATATCTCATGCAGGGTTCAAGAGGCCCCCCAGGGGAGAGAGGAAATAAGGTAAGTGCCCATACGCATGCTCTAGTGTGCACAGCAGATTACTAGTTACATGCAGACACAGTTGTGGAGGCCAGTAGGGAAGATCACGTGCAGGTGAGGTTTGGTCTAGAAAAAAAAAACGAAAGGATTGTGCTACTGACAGATTCTGAGAATGGCTAGATGAACCTGGAGAAAGGTAAGAGTCAATTGTAACTCAAGAAGTTTAACGTAAAAAGTTCTAGAACATCTAGCTAACCCCCCCCCCAAAAAAAGTTCTAGAACACTCTAGCTAGTCCCCCACCCACCAAGTTCTAGAACACTCAAGATAGCCCTAAAAAGATTCTAGTAGACTTTCTTCAATCTCATGCTGCAGTATGGCCAAAGATCTTTTAGAACACAAGATAAAGCATTCTAGGCTTCGTCAGTGTAATCAAATGGATACTTTTCCGGTCTCCTAATTACGGACGTCATAGACGTTATAACATTAACAAATTCTCTTAAAAAGAAGTTAGGCATTATGAACATAATATTGTGTGTTGTTTTTTTAACATTGCTTATGTGTGATAGCAATAACGCATATTTTAAGACACAGGATAAATAATTAGTTTTATCAGTAAACCTAGCAAGCTAGCTTGTTAACGTTAGCACGGCAAACCGATTTGACTGGGTTACTATGGGAATATCGCTAGCGATGCGGGCTAGCTCGCTAGCACTTGGATTTTGGTTAAACTTGAATATTGTTGTAAACAAACTTGAGATGTAAATATTCATTTTAGCTGACAGCAGTAATGTTGTCTAACAAGGTCGATTTTATTGAGACTGTTATTTAGTAATAAGTTGGCTATGGACTCTGATTTCGTTGGTTAGCAATTAGACAGTAATGCATGTTTCTGGCTGTATAGGCTGAAATAAAGTTTGTTTTCTTCCATTCCGTTAACCTAGAAAATATATTTTTAAGTTAGTATTGATCACATTTACCTGCCTGTGGTGACAAGGGGTGTAAAAAGTACCAAAGACTTTGCTCAAATAAGGGAAATTAATGTATTGGTGGAAATTGAGTGAAATCCTACTAATTCCCCATTAAATTTAACCTGAGTCCCTTTTACTACCGGTCTCCTAAAAAGGCGTGGCAGCCTCTCGAACACCACGTCATTGATACAGGAAGAATCTCCTTATGATTCGTCTCGCTTCATCAACCGTCTCTGGTATGGCTTTAGGTCCATAAAGAGGATGGCTACATTTACTTGCACTGAGTTCAAGAAGCTTTGGGATCTATACCGTTAAAGGAGAAATCTGGTGTGAATCAATCCAAACCCTGACAAAATATGACACTACATACACCAAATAGTGAGTTAACAGCTAACTCTACAGTAACTCAATATAGGCCACAGAGACTCACTTTCATTTGGCCTTGGCCACTATTGTTCTTCTGCAAAACATGTCTTGCTTTTTTGTGTTTCCTCACATCTGTGTGTTAACATAAATATAAGTATATGCATACATAATAATTAATATAATTCTAATAATTAATAACTGTATTTTTATACAGACAGCTCCTTTAAGTAAATCTGTTCCACTTTCAGGGTGACCGGGGCCAAGCAGGAGAGCCAGGTATCCAAGGAGACAGGGTGAGCGCAAACATAAGTTTCTTTACTCTGTGGAGCACTGCTTAGCAGTATTCTTCCAATACAGACAGTGAATTGGACAAGCTGCTAGCTAGCAATAGACATTAAAGGCTGCCCAATGCCCTGTTACCTCCCATTCTACTCCAGCAGTCCTACTCACAGTCACTGGAGTAAATGTTGTGTGTGTGTGTGTGTGTGTGTGTGTGTGTGTGTGTGTGCGTGCGTGTGTGTGTGTGTGTGTGTTGTTCTTGTGATGCTGACTGACTATCTGGTGTGTGTTGCAGGGCGAGAGAGGTGTAGCTGGCCCCTCAGGAGAGAAGGTACAGTAAGGGCCCCTAAACACAAATCTTACCGATACTTTAACACACTCCTGTGTCTCCTTTAGCCACTGTAGTGTCTTTAAACTGTCAGACATCTAAAACACTCTTGACACACACACACGTTTTATTCTCTAGGGGGAGCCTGGTAAACCTGGATCAACAGGGCAGCCCGGACCCAGAGTAAGTGTGCAAGGCTTTCTGTACCTCTGAATCACCTAATGTTGGAAAATTGTGTGTGTGTGTCTCTGTGTGTGTGCATGTGTGTGTGTGTGTGTGTGTGTGTGTGTGTGTTTGAGCGTGCGCGTGTATGTGTGTGTGTGTGTGTGTGTGTTAGTGTACTGTATATGTGTGTGTGTGAGAGAGAGGCAGTGTGCGTGTGTTTGTCTCTCTGTGTAAATTATTTGTGTTTGTGTGTATGTATTTGTGTGTGTGTGTGGGTATACAGTATTTTTGTGTGTGTATGTGTGTGTGTGTTTGTGGATGTTTAGTTATGCAGCTTATTATTCAACTGTGTTTGTTTGCAGGGTTTGCCAGGGGGTACTGCTCTTCCAGGAGAAAAGGTCAATAAAATAAAAATAATTCATAAATATTTAATGGGCAGTAAAATTTGACATAAACAAAGAAAACAAAAGAAGACCTAATATTACTTTTTTCTTCTCATCAGGGAAGCAAAGGTGAACCTGGAGATCCTGCAGGTGGTGTAAGTAAGCCACACACAAACAATCTAACAATCTAACAAATCTAACAACACACACACACCATCTAAAATAATACACACACCCAGAACACACATTCACATGCCAATGTGTCACATTACATTCAAATTATCAGAAAGTGAATAAAGATATGTTGTACTGTATATTATAATATGTTTGTAATTATTTATGTTTATTATTAGTATTCTTATTTGTGGTCAGTTATGCCCTGCATTTACATATTTAGTAGTTTGTTGTGTTTTTTTATTACATTTTGTAATTTGCTGTTTTACCATCATCAGTGTCAACAGCTTTTCTTTGGTCTTGTTCTCCATCCAGGGCCCCTCACTAGGAGGGAGGAAAGGAGAGCGGGTATGTGAGCTTCAGAAATCTGACTCTTTTTAAAATATGCATATCGATCAAGAATAAACATGGTTAAATGCATTTATTAGACTTACTTTAAGCATTATTTATTTTGTAATGTCATATGTGATTGTGGGTCAGGTTTTGAACCTGAACATGTGGATATTTTATCTGTGTATGTGTGTATGGGGTTAGTTATTTGTGTGTGTGTGTGTGTGTGTGTGTGTGTGTGTGTACTTAATGGTCTGTGTGTGTGTGTGTGTGTGTGTTTGTGTGTTTGTGTGTGTGCAGGGGGAGAGAGGCCTTCCTGGTGCTGATGGATCCAGAGGAGAGAAGGGGGATCAGGGACAAAAAGGAGACAAAGTGAGTGTGTGTGTGTGTGTGTGTGTGTGTGTGTGTGTGTGTGTTTGGGGGGGGGTTGTGCACTACTTACAATAGCACCCTCTAAATTAGTCAGAGCAGGGGAACAAAAAGTTGGAGCTTTGTCAAAGGGAACCAGATTGTGCACACTGTTTAGTATGTTTAGTAGGTTTATTCACACTGTTAAGTTTGTTTAGTATGGTTGTGTACACCGTTTAGTTTGTTTAGTATGGTTGTGTACACTGTCTAGTTTGTTTACTATGATTGTCTAAACTGTTTAGTTTGTTTAGTATGGTTGTGTACACTGTTTAGTTTGTTTAGTATTATTGTCTAAACTGTTTAGTTTATTTAGTATGGTTGTCTAAACTGTTTAGTTTGTTTAGTATGGTTGTGTACACTGTTCAGTATGTTTAGTATGGTTGTGCACACTGTTTAGTGTCTTTAGTATGGTTGTCCACACTGTTTAGTGTGTTTAGTATGGTTGTGGACAACAGTTTGTGATTCAGGTGCACCCAACACTGACCTACATGTGCCTACTGGTAGCTTCACTTGTGAGATGAGTCTTCAAACCATTGACTGCCAGAAGCATTAAAAAATAGTCACTAGCACTTAAGATTGTGGCCCGCAGTCTCAGTCAATAAAGACATCAAGTAAAGTTCAAGTGCATGGTGTTCATTATGCTTTCCCGTCTGTCTGCCTGTCTGTCTGTTCATCTGTCTGTCTCTGTCTGCCTGCTTGTGTGTCTGTGTTTGTTTTTTTTGTCTGCCTGTGTCTGTCCATATGTCTGTCTGTCTGTCTGTATCTCCCTCTTTCTGTCCCTTCCTGTGTTTGTCCTAAGGGACTCCCAGCTGTTGGTGTGCAAGGCCCTGCAGGACCTAAAGGAGACCAAGGTGATAGAGTAAGTGTTCAGTGTGTGTGCCTTATCCAATATGCTGAGACAGAGATCCTTGCAGTGGGAATACATAAGTAACCATCCGCTTGAAGATTCTAAAGTTCCAGTCCTTGATTATGATTGGCTGAAGTGCATTCTGTGCCATTGTATAATGCCTACAGTATAGCGGTATATTAGGCATCTCTGCATCATTTGACATATTCTCCACTATGTTATACATAACACCTATTTAAATTACTATTTTAAAGTCATAAAAATATATAATATATAATGATATATATATATATATATATATATATATATATATATATATATATTTGCTTACATAGACACTTTCATTTGATTGATAAGTACCATATTGTATCAGTTTGCCTGATAGAAAAGATTTATATGAGATTGAGAGGTGAATGAACCTTGTTATTCATATATCCACAGGGCACACCTGGTCTAGGAGGAAGGCCTGGAGCAAAGGTAAATGAAGCTTAATGAACCTCTCTCACCGGTGTTTGTGTGTGTGTGTGTGTGTGTGTGTGTATGTGTATGTTTGTGTGTGTACTAGGCACAAGGTAATAGGTCCATGAAAATAGGCCTGTGTGTGTGTGTAAAACAATAAATATATCCATCAGTATAATTCTCGGTAAAAGATAACAGGTCCATGATTAGTCCATGATGATTGGACGTGTGTAAATCATTGTGTTGCCAGGGTGATCGGGGTGAATCGGGGGACCCAGGGGAGTCCGGCAGAAACGGGTCCCAGGGACCGGCAGGCCCCAGGGGGAAAGAGGTAGGAGAGGACCCCTTACTCTAATCATCACCCATAAAACACTCATTTAGGCTAACTAAGAAGAAGGCTTAGCTACTGTACGTCCTTAATCAGCAATGAACATACTTATTTGATTTTGGAACCAGCTTTCACTATATTAATTTATGGGAGCTTTTGAAGAGCTCTCTCTTTCTAGTTGGATAATCCTAATTTAATAGGGATTAAGTAACTCTGCCAGCGTCTTTGTATTTTATAGGCAGTCCTTTTACAGAAATATATAAACTCTAAATATTGAGAAGATGTATTCATAGTGAAGGGAACATCCGTTAACATTCTTCAAGTCCGTACAATAAAGTGCATCTTATATAGACATTGAAATGTATAGTAATAAATATGCCATTCCCTTTACATTCAATGGCTGTATAAAATTATTCTTCATTATTCTTTTAGCCCGATTTCAACATTCTTTCTGCTCTTCTAGGGGGAGAAAGGCGACAAGGGAGATGACGGTGTGGCTGTAAGTTGTTTAGTCTTTGTGAGCTGTCCAATTAGCATTTCCTTATTTGTGTGTTTATTGTATGTGTGACACTCTGAATCGCCAAGATGTTTTATACATACTATACTCCAATATACTTCCTATTATACTATACTTACTTCAGTATGTTATAGAGGTGAAAACTGGATACTATTTTGTAAAAGGAAATTTATATTTTTCTTTTTTTTTTCATGAGCGTGAGCTCTGTGCTTGTTTATAATGTTTGGTGTATTAAAATGTTTTTGGTTTATCGTTTGGTATCAAGGGTGAGCCCGGGTTGCCAGGGAAGGCAGGAGATCGTGGTGTGCGGGTGAGTGGCCAATCAGTGCAGGGGGGCTAAGGGGGTGTTCTCATTAGCAGTTTTTCATTTACAGAAAACACTTGACCTGGGGTGTTTTTTTATATAATAAAAAGTCAACAGGGTTTTTATCCCACCAAAACAGCACTGAACATTCATTTTAAACCCCATGACAACTACCGTTCTAGAGCACAAATACGTTAGCGTCAACTAGCAGTCATTTTTGTTATTCACAATGCAAAAATTAGCCCTTGTTTTAGCATGAGATAACGTTGAGGATGGCGGCACCCAACATATTAACCAGGGACGGCAGCAGTCTGGTGCCTTTCACAGCCTTGTTCAAAAGCTACCATTTGGCTTCTTTGTTTTGGACGTCATTTTTTTTTCTGTATGAACTTCACTCAGATATTCCTCTGTGGCGTAAACTCTTGTTCATTGGTCAGCTGTCAGCAAAACACTTGACAGTGAGTGCTTTTCCTTGGAGAGTAGAAATTTTCTCAACTTGAAAAGCACCCAGGGTAGAAAAAAAAACGCTGGCAGCATTGTTTTAAAAAGTGTCCAGGACCTCTCTGTATCATAGGAATATGATGTAAAACTTCCACCTGCACCTGAAAAATAAAGGCCCCAAAGGTGAACACCCCCTTAGACCCACACACACGCTGATCTCTTATCTCTGTCTTCTGGCATCTGACATCTGGCGCCTGAGGTGGTAGTGCTTTTGTCTGCCAGGGTTTTCCAGGAGCACCAGGTCCAGTCGGGGACAAAGGAGACATCGGAGATCCAGGGGAACATGGACGCAATGTAAGACTATACCTAGACCTATACTGTACATGTACACACACACACACACACACATACAGTACATGAAGGTAATGTAAGAATCACACACCTACACATGAACACACACACACACACAAACCTGGGTCCTGGGTCCATGGTAGTACACCACCAAGTAAGCCTCTACACCCCCACAAGCCTACTGTTTTGAGGTCGTCAGTTAATCATTTATATATTTAATATGGTAATGCTTTGTTTATGGTGAAGAAGTCCATCTTATACCTATTTGTTCGGTACGAGTTTACATTTCGTTGATCATTCATAAATGCTTACCTCTTATGTTTTCTCAGCATTTAACCCATAGTAAATACATTCTTTAATATATTTAATCATTATTAGTAAACCATTAACAGTTCATTTGGACTCATCAATATGTCCATACCCAAAATGTATAAAAAAAAAATAAACCCACATCTTGAACAAAATATTTTTCTATTTCCTAAAGGGGTTATTTACTATAATTAACCAGTTAAGCATCTCATTCTTGATTGCAGCCCAGATGACTGATTATGTTGTAGAAAGGTGCAAAAAGGTCCTATATATTTAGAAATTATTAACTGATGAGAATAAACTGTAAAGTGTTAACCAGAATCAGGAGGAGAAATCTTGGTAGTTTGATCAGCACAGGTGTTCTTGTAGTTGTGCAAGTATTACATGTCTTTCCATGTAAACACAAGTAATTTATCAGGTTGCTTTTGTGTGTCTGTGTGTGTGTGTGTGTGTGTTTCAGGGCAGTCCTGGGCCCCCTGGACTTCGTGGAGCTAAGGGAGACCAGGTGAGAGCGCTGACACTCTCTCCTCCATCTATCTCTCTCTCTATACTTTCAGAAACATGTACAGACAGAAGTACTTATAGACATGAGTACTTATAGACAGCACATATACATGTAGACAGGTGCTCATATAAGTAGAAGCACACATAGACAGGATTACTTATAGGTGTCATTTATAGATAGGATCACATATAGACACAATCACTTACAGATAGGATCACATATAGACAGGGGAGACAGAGTTTTCAGTACTGTGTCACTTATTTTATATATGTTTTCCCAGGGTATTCAGGGCCCTCCAGGCCCTCCAGGATCTGTGGTAGGTTTCTCTGCTGAATATATTTATAAAATAATAAAACAATTATAATGAAAAACATATAATTACACAAAGATGATAGACTAGACATGAAAATATTATTCATTTATAAGCTTCCAAAGTACTTATCACTGTCACATACTCTCTTTCTCTGACTCTTTCTCTCTCTACTCCTCTCTTTTTCTCACTCAGACTGCAAGTGATAAAGAGATTAAAGGAGAGAGAGGAGAAAAGGTAAAAGATATCCAAACATTCTACATTTACACTTTAAGGCATGTAATATGAATGTGTGGTGTGTGTGTATGTACACAGTATGTGTGTCTGTGTGTGTGTGTATGACATGAAGGTTGTGTGACATTATGATTGTGTGACATAAAGGTGTGTGTTATGAAGGTGTGTAATATAAAGGTGTGTGACATGAAGGCGTATGACATGAAAGTGTGTGTGTGTGTGTGTGTGTCTGCGTGTGTGTGTATGGCATGAAGGTGTGTGACAAAGGTGTGTGATATGAAGGTGTATGACATGAGTGTGTGGGATGAAGGTGTATGACATGAGTGTGTGGTATGACGGTGTGACATGAGTGTGTGATATGAAGGTGTGTGACATGAGTGTGTGGTGTGTGATGTCTGCTTCTGCCCCTGTAGGGGGATGCGGGAGACCCCGGTGAACACGGGGCCAAAGGTCAGAAAGGAGAGGGAGGAGTGCAGGGACCTCCTGGCGCGGTGGTGAGAATGTAGCCATCATTCATTCATTCTATTCATTCACATCATGTGTGTGTGTGTGTGTGTGTGTATGTGTGTGTGTGTTTGTGAGTGTGTGTGTGTGAGAGAGAGAGAGACAGATAAAGAGAGAGAGAAAGAGAGAGAATAGACGTGGAGGCAGTTGTCTGACTATCAATTAAATTACTTAATTCTGTGTTCGTGTGTGTGAGAGAGAGAGAAATTTACAGATATAGTGGCAGTTCTCTATCAATGAAATAGTGACTTAATTCTGTGTCTGTGTGTGTGTGTGTGTGTGTGTGCGTGCGTGCGTGTTTATTCACACAGGGTGCCGATGGACTAAGAGGACTTGCAGGCCCCAGAGTCAGTACCACCAAGAGCAGTAGACCACACACACACACATCACTAAACATTTTTGACAGAAAAAAAAACAGAAAAAAAAACATTAACACACACACACCCTTTAATGTCAGCTTTTGGCACAAAGACTGTGAGGACACCGCTAACGTTCCTCTTTACAGCTGTCATCATGAATACGATGCCAAAGACGGTGCTGCATATCTGCTTGTGACACCTGGTATAGCAACCATAGTCATGTTAGAGAAGGTGCCAGGACGCTGTCAGCCACGGCTGCTTAGCGAGAGCTTTCCTGTGTCCCCATTGACCAGATTTATCTCTCCATCTCCACACATTCCTGAGCAGACATGCTTCGACCGTCTGTGATCTACTGGACCCGTGCCAGGGTATCTGTGCAGGGTAACAGGGTTGCCTACAGTAGCTGGGAGCTATGATTTATTGCGTAGTAGTATCTGTGAGTAAAGACTGGGATTACATGCTTGCCTACACAGGCTTAAGCAGGCCTAAGCGTTTAAAAGGGAGAAAGATGTCAGACTTCACAGAACATTGGCCCTGTTTTTCTATCAGCAATTACTGGCTTGTACTGTTATGGTACAGCAGTGCTTTGATTTGGACTATTATTGGGACAAAATAAGCCATAACGACCCGCAAGGTGTGCTGTTACATGATATTAATTAACAAGGCGGAGTTTCCGATGCCGAAGGCAGAGTTGCTGACAGGTTTAACTGCTGTTTTGGCAACTGTGATCATTACAGTTCCTATTCAAAATATCTTTCGGTTTCATATAGAACAGTGATTAGACTTTTTCTCAACTTCATCTATCAACTGTTAACTACTTGTACATAAATCATCTATAAACTATAACCATAATAAGAATAAAAAGGAAACTGATCATCAAGGATATTTGAACTGATGCCACTAGTGTAGCACATTTTTAGTGTAGCTGACAGCTCTGACTAGCCCTTTGCCAACAAACTCTATTAGGATGGTACAGTAAGAAATTATAAAGTAGTGTAGTCAGACCTTCAAATAACTACTTTTAACTGTATGTCCGACCACTTTAATATTCATATGTTTACTATTTACTGTATGCTATATCTGACTACTTTAATATTCAAATGACGACTGTTGACTGTGTATCTGACTAATGTTCAAATGATTACTATTTACTGTGTACTGTATCTGACTAATTTAATACATAAGTGTCTATGCTGTTGACTTTGTGTCTGCCCTCTGCACTGCTGTCATGGGTCTCACACACCTCTGTCATCTCTTATCAGGGGGAAACAGGCCTCAGAGGTGGTC
>JAGFZM010000032.1:306265-323440 GCA_017657215.1 Limnothrissa miodon | reverse complement strand
ACACACACAGCAATGCACACAAATACACACACACACATACGCACACAAACACACACACACACACACACACACGGACACAAACACACACACACGCACAAACACACACACACACACACACACACATACACACACACATGCATGTGTAATCTAAAAATAAAGCTCCAACAACTAAGAGAGACGACTCAACATGAGTAGTGGCAAAGACAAAATTCCTCGAGGTTTATTGTAACGAATCCGGGAGCCTGATACAGATTGTAGGTTAGACTGCCGCCGTAGAAACTCAAAATACCATGCAAACTGTCATGTTTAAATATATTTCTGTTGTCCCCCTTTCATCATTTTACGTGAGTTATATTTGTGTCCTTCTGATTTAGCTTTTGTATCCTTGTTTTTTGTCAGGGTGACCCCGGGAAGCAGGGAGATCCGGGCAGAGATGTGAGTGCATTAAATCCGTTTTTATACACAGCCTATAAATTAATCTGTGTGTCTCAGTTCTCTGGACTTGTGCCAGTTATAGTGTCTTTGTCTAGCTAAGTGTGTGTGTGTCTGTGTTTGTATTTCAGGCTGCATTTGTGAGTTTCTGTGTGTGTAGTGTATGTAGTTGATTTTGTGGTTTGTGTCGAATTTAAATTCAAAATGTCTGTTTCTTTTACTCTCTCTCTTACTTATTCTCTCTCTGTCTATGTATCTCTCTCTCCCTCTCTCTTTCTCTCTCTTTCTCTCTCTCTCTCTCTCTCTCTTTCTCTCTCTCTATCGCTCTTTTAGGGTCTACCTGGACTGAGAGGGCCTCAGGGACCTCCTGGACCTACTGGGCCTCCTGGAAACGCAGGGTTACCGGTATGGGACAATACACACACACACACACACAAACACATACAGAGCATACATGTGCACTGGAGACATTGAATGCAGACATTGAGATAATTAATGCAGACTCACCGCAGCAGGCTCACAACAGTTCAAGAGTTTATGTTTCAAATTAGCATAATTAAATTTGTGTCGTTTCCTCAAAGAGGAAGAACATCCATCAGTTCACACACACGTATGCACTCACACACACACTCACACACACACTGAGATGTCTTTTCTGTTTTTCAGGGAAAAGCTGGAACAGATGGAAAGCCGGGAGAGCCTGGAAAAATGGTGAATTATGATGACCTCACCAATGACCTTTAACTGGATAGCTAACTGAGAGCTGGATAGCTCTTTTTAATGGTCTTAATGGTCTCTTTTCATTATATGCCTCTGTTTTTCTTTCCTTGCTGTCTGGAAGAAACAACTTTATTGAAGTATGTCTGAGGTCACTTGTGCAACTGCAACCGTTTGTTTTTAGTTTATAACTGTGTGTATGTGTCATATATAGGTTATAAGCAGGGGTTAAATTGGGATCTGCCATGTGGGGGGGCTCTGGTCTGGGGTCGGAGGGAACAATCTTTGTTTTTTTTGACTGCACAGAATACACACACACTTTACTACACTGTGTTGTTGTGCATTGTTAACTCACTCAGATAGCCTACTATACTGGGAATGTTTAAGTACAGATTGGAGTCAGAATTTGTACTGGCATATGCATGACATGAAATATAATAAACGTCACAGACCTGTCACAAGATAGCCTATACAACCATGATGGTACCAAATCAAATTGCTATTGGGATATTATGGCTGTCAGAACATTTTAAATCTTGTCACAAATACCTGTAGCCTACTATAGAACTTTAAGTGAAAAAATAGCATGTGAAACATATGCAGAGGGGAAATGCTCAATGTGTTAGTGCAGCCTAAATATTGATCCTTTATCAGAAACTTTCAGGCCTTGCATGATCTGGAGTCAAAACAGTTGATTTATTTTTTGGGATAAATGTTGAAAAATGACAGTCAAAATGTCAATCCAACAAATTTATGCAATAAATGCAACCAAAACATGCATCCTAATATAAAGACCACCACTGCTTTTTTATAGAGCACTACATCACTTGTTTCAGAAAAAAAAGTCTAATTATGCATAACGTTGGCTAGTATAAAGTGAAACCAAGACTGTGAGGACAGTTAATTGAGGCTTAGAGCAGAAGCAGACGAAAACTGTTTTATTTGTTTACCAGAGGTAGGCCAACTTCAGGTGACGTTAGGCTTATGTCAACTTCATGTCATTACGTTAGCGTTTCATTCGTAGCTACCTGAGGTATGTTAGCTGGCTCATGTATGGAAACTGAACTGGCCAAATGCACAATGGAATTCAACTGACAGCTACTCTTTGCATCTAAGCACCTCTTCGCACATACCTTGTCTGTCTGCTTCTATCTCGCTGTGTCAACCTCTCGTATATAGTGTACCAGCGTGCGGTGCTCTGTTTGACAGCCTCAACTAACGTTTGACTTGATGAGGAAAAAGCGGCCACGTAACGTTAGTGCTCTAGAATCTCTGATTGCAACTTTTCTAAGCTTTGATAGGTCGTTTTTTATCAGGAAAACCAGGCGGTCTATTAGGTTACACAAAACTCATTGTTTTACTAATGGTTAGGACGATAGTTTAGCCTAATTAATTACACTTAACTGAAAAGCCTGAAAAAAAGTTTTGTTGCTTTTGATGTCATAATGCAGCATGAGCTTATGTGCCAGGGCTCAGCCCCGGACAGCCCCGGCCCAATTTAACCCCTGGTGCAACTGTGTGCATAATACATGTGTTACAACTGTTAGTGTGTAAAATTCATATGTTATAACTGTGTGTGTAATACATGTGTTAGAACTGTTTAAAATACATTAGTTATAACCGTGTGTCTGTATAATGTTGTCTTTGTAGGGGGAGGATGGTACACCAGGAGAGGACGGTAGAAAGGTAAGGTCATATCATGTCTGTGTGAGTGTGTGTGTGTGTGTGTGTGTGTGTGTGTGACTGTCTGTGAGTATGTGTGCAACTGTCTGTATATGTGTGTGTGTGTGTGTGTGTGTCTCTGTGAGTGTGTGTGCAACTGTCTGTCAATATGTGTGTGTGTGTGTGTGTGTATGTGTGTGTGTTCCTGTCTCACGAATGTTTCTCGTTCTCCAGGGTGACAAAGGCGAAGCTGGATCAGCAGGGAGAGATGTATGTATGAGTCCAGCTCAGTTCCTCAATTATTAATTGATGCGAGGTACTTCAAATATGGCATTTCTGACTTTGCCTTCCTAATTCCATGGTTCTGCTTCATCCATTCTGGTCTAAACTGGGTTGTTCAAAGTCAAAGTCAGTTTTATTGTCAGTTCTCTTTCGTTTCGAAGCCGAAACGTACGAATGGTTGATGCCTATCATCTCCTACTTTTACTGAATTCAACTTTAACCAACACTTTGAAAAAGGGCAGTAAGCGCACTGACGCGTGCAGGCAACTACTTAGACAACCCTGCGTGACATCAGAAAGTCTATATCTTGACTGCGCTTCTTTCTGCCCCTTGCATACATTTGACAAAAAATACAGGACATAACAAGCAGCAAAAGTGCACAGACACACAAGAAAATATGTTCTAACAGAAAATATACATGTATTTTAACCACTAGAGGTACAGTTGACAGACAACACAGGGCGAACAAAATGGTAAAATGGTAAATGGACTGCATTTATATAGCACTTTTCTACTCCTACGAGCACTCAAAGCGCTTTACAACATATGCCTCTCATTCACCCATTCACACACATGCATTCAGCATCTCAGCTGCTCTTTGTAATTGTTTGTATCGGTTGCCTTCCAGGGTCGAGACGGTCTAAAAGGAGACAGAGGAATCACAGGACCTGCTGGTTCAATTGGACCTCCAGGTACCCAAGGACCTCCTGGCCCCATCGGACCACCTGGTCAAGTGAGTGTGAGTGTGTGTCTGTGTGTGTAAGTGCATGTGTCTGTGTGTGTGTGTGTGTGTGTGTGTGTGTGTGTGTGTGTGTGTGCATGCGCATGTGTGCATGCTTGTGTGTGTGTGTGGGAAAGAAAGACCGACATGAAAAGAGGGAAAGCACACCTAAGAAATAATTCAATGCTAATATTCTCATTCCTGTCCTGACTTCCTGTTTCCTGTCAGGTGATTTATGTGAAAGGAGCGGAACCCCCGGTGATCCCTGGGCCACAGGGACCTCCCGGAACCCCAGTAAGTTCTAGTGACACGGTTTTGTTTGATTAGTGTTTGTGACTTATCTTTACAACTGCAACTTACCTTGACAATACAACTGTGTTGTAGTGCAGTTATGCAAACATAGTCTCCATGTAGTTCGAAAGCCAGACTTACTGTGCATTGCCCTTGTTGCTCGTGGGCACTCTGCTACGAGACATAACTTTTGTATAATGTGCTGAATAAATAAAATAGAAAAAAAAATTTAATTGAATTGAAAATTAGGGATGGCCTTGTGTAGCTTATATTAGCATAGCATTGTAACTGAAGCACTCACCTGCAGTGACCTCTAATTAATACTAATTAATTTAGTTAGCCTGTTTAAACACACAGATATGGTTTTGCCTCTTTATGTTTCTGTATGTACCTGATGTTTACCTGTTTTTTTGGTCATCTGTAGGGGGTACCTGGCATACCTGGAACTGTAGGAGCCAGAGTGAGTGTGCACCTAGTCCAGCTGTCTGTCTCTCTGTCTGTCTTTCTGTTTGTCTGTCTGTCTTTTTCTGCAGTTTTATGTTTATGTGTTCCTGCCCCTGATTAATATGACAACATGGCAAAACCAGAAAACCTTGAAAATAAATCTGTGGTGGTACAATCTATCTACCAGCCACACAGAAACCAGCTGATCTATCAACACCTACTTGTGGCAGGTAGGATTGACCGGCTAGGTGTGTAATCACCAGAAGAGACATCAGAAAATGGCAACAAAATCCAGCAGCTAAATGAACTTTCAGCTATTTGTAAACACCTGAATTGCATTATTATTTAATTAGCCTAACATTTTCAAAAACATAAGAACAGTAGATGGTATGTTTTGTTAAGTATATTATCATTACTCTTGAGGTGAACCAAAGTTGGCTAGACAAGAACGTAGCTGTCTCAAACTGCCGATTGAGCGTACTGTGTTCTCGTGTTCTTGGAAGTTTGCACTCCCGTTCTCAACTTCTTGAGTTTAAACTTGCAGGAATGCAAGTCCATTCTTCATTGTTCTTTGCATTGAGAAACAGCCACTGTCTGCCAGTCTCTGCCAGTGCCAGGTGTTGGTTGTCATGGTAATGCTAACAGTGCCAGGTTTTGGTTGTCATAGTAATGCTAACAGTGGCAGGTAGTGTTGCGCGGGTCAACCCATATCCCGCAGATATCCGCAGGTTTACCCGCGGGTCGGGCGGTTACGGGTAGAAGTATTGTGTGTGCGGGTGGGTCCGGGTCGGGTTAAAAAGTAAAAATTGCAATGAATTAGGCATATTGCATTACAGAGTTTCTAAGACTTTTGGAAGGCTCATTGTTATGATTTCCCTCTCCTCTCGATGCTGGCAAGAGCGGTGCTTTGCGTTCAGTTCAGCAGGTGGCGTGCTGGAAGCGCGTCGAAATAGGCTAAACCCTGGCCCAGTGGATTCTATTACTTTCCATCACAGTGCTTCCAAACAGATGCCATAAATAAAGTCGGCCAATATTTTCAATTTGGTAGCTTAGATTGTTGAAATGTCATGGCTTTGTTGGCTTTGTTATGCCATGATAATGTTACAGCTTGGAACAACTTTTTCATACACGCTTGTGTCTTGTAGGCCTACAGGAGAAATGTGTTTCATTTTTGGCAATCCTTTAATAAAAACGACAAATCGATTGTTAGTTTTTTTTTGGCGTTGTTTTATGCATAGGCTAATTAATCCTTCATGAAGTTGTATCATCATCTTTAAGGCGCAAATCATCTGGATTCCATTGTTCCAAATTAGTCCTCTCCACTTAACTGGTAGCTAGGTTCCGCGACAGTAGACACACTGGCGTTTTTTTTTTTTTTTCATCGGGTCGGGTCGGATTTGGGTCACGGTACGACCATTTTTTTTGCGGGTTGGGTGGGGCGGTTCGGATCTCCTGATGGGTCGGGTTGGGGCGGCTTTTAAAAAAGCCTGACCCGCGCATCACTAGTGGCAGGTGTTGGTTGTCATAGTAATGCAAACAGTACCAAGTGTTGGTTGCATAATGCTAACAATGCTAGGTGTTGGTTTTCATAGCTTACAGTGGATATTTTGATTGCAGGGAGAAAAGGGTGTAACTGGTGCTAAAGGGGACCAGGTAAGTAAATCTTGTGATTGTACTGGACATGTATGTGTGTATGTACATGTGTAAAAGTCTGTGTGTGTGTGTGTATTTGTACATGCTGTTAAGAAGTCAGCTACAAGCAACCTGAACCCCCTAACCTGAATGTCTGCGATAACGTGTTAGTCAGTATGTACGAAGTCTAGTGGGTGTATTCAAAAGGGCACAGACTTACCAAGCAGCCTCCCTGCCAGCCCAAACGCTGTCTGCAGTCGGGAGAATTTGCGTAAAGCACTGGTCCTCCACAATTTCCCTGCAAAGCTCAGATTTGGGGTAAACCCCGGAAATAACATACAAAGGAAAACGTATGCCCAAAACGAAAATCCAAAAGGGAAAGGGAATCCTCCTCCACGCTGAATTGTATGCGGTATAGCGATTGGTTTGAGTTGCGTCTTCCACGATAGGCCTTACACGATCCTTCCAAACAAATTGTCCACGCAGGCTTATATAGGCCAGGCTAGCCCAACCATCAGTGTAGCAGCAAGCCAGTGCCCCCTTGTGGATATTATGGGTTTGTGTACTGTCTAACTATAGTGCATCTAACCAGGAAGAGACATCCTAGCAATACATTTGCGTCTGTGTCTATGTGTGTGTGTGTGTGTCTGTGTCTGTGTGTGTACTTGTGTATGTTTCTGTATTGTGTGTATGTGTGTGTGTGTGTATATATAAAAGACATTCTACATTATGTTGATGTAGGGAGACCCAGGAGAAAATGGAGCTCCTGGCAAACCAGGAACACTAGTGGTGAGTTCTCAACTCATATCTAGCGTTAATATACAGCATACATATGAATCTATTTAAATGGAACAATACATTGAGACTATTGAGATGAATACTGTGTGTGTGTGTGTGTGTGTGTGTGCGTGTGCGTGTGCGTGTATTTGTGTGTGTTTGTTTTGCAGGATGTCAGGAGGGCTTTTTCAGACATGGGCATTGAGGTACCACAGAGAACTGACTTATTATGATAACTAACTACACTGTAACTACACTGATGTGTGTGTGTGTGTGCGTGCATGTGCGTGTCTGTGCAGGTGAACGAACTGAAGGTCCTGATCAATAAAAAGGATGTGAAGCCTACTGTTGAAAAAGGCCAGAGTGGAGAGAAGGGAGAGGCAGGGCAAAGAGGACCACCAGGACATGATGTGAGTATGTGTGTGTCTGTACAGTATGTGTGTGTACGTGTGTGTGTGGGGTGTGTGTATGTGTGTGTGTGTGTGTGTGTGTGTGTGTGTGTCTGTGTTTGTGTGTGTCTGTCAATATATGAGGAAGGCACACAATTCACAACAAAAAAAGTCGTAAAGTTTCTCTATATCAGTCAAATGAATGGATAATAACTTGTTCCCTCCATTCCTCACACTTCCTCCTGCTGTATCTCTCATTCCTCACTCCGCCTCTCTCTTCCTCCTACTCCCTCTTTCCCTCACTCTTCTCTCTTTCTCCTCCTCCTCCATCTCTCCATCCATCACTCTTCTTTTCTCTTCCTCCTGCTCCATCACTCCATCCCTCACTCTTCCTCTCTCTTCCTCCTGCTCTATCTCTCCATCCCTTTATTTTATTACTTTATATTTCTTAGTCTTATCATCTGTGTTTTATTTTCAACCACTTATTTAAACCACTATTTTGACTTTTTTTTCTCTCTTCTATTCATCTATTCACTGCTGTCAGCCTTTATAGTTGTAAAGCACATTGGACTGCCTCCTCTGTGTATGAAATGCGCTATATAAATAAACTTGCCTTGACATTTTTTATCTGTTCTATTAGCCTTATACAGTATATATAATGTTAATCTATACTATAATCTATTCTGTTAGCCTATATTATACTGTTAGCCTTTACTGCTGATATCATTGTAAACCACATTGAACTGCCTCCTCTGTCTATGAAATGCGCTATATAAATAAACTTGCTTTGCCTTGCCTTGCCCCCCCCCCCTCCCCCCACTGTCTCAGGGTGCTCGGGGTCTCCCAGGTGAGCGTGGGGCCAAGGGGGAGCACGGGGAGAAGGGGGCCCCTGGCCCTCAGGGGCCCACCGGCCGAGCCATTGGAGAACGGGGCCCAGAGGGACCGCCAGGCCAGGCAGGAGAGCCTGGAAAACCAGGAATACCAGGCGTGCCAGGGCGTGCCGGAGAGCTGGGAGAAGCAGGAAAACATGGAGAGAGGGTAAGGAAAAGGATAATGTGAGAGGGGGAAGGAGCCGTGAAACAACATGGAAAGACCAATAATAATGTAAAAGATACACACGTACAAACAGATGCCCATTATACATTATATATCCAATCAATTATCTAAAACTGCTTATTTGGTTCTTGATTGTGATTGGCTGATTCTGCATTCCAAGCTGTTGTAAAATGACTATAAACACACACTGGTGCCTCTTCACTTATGCATTACTGCGCAATCGAACATCAATTAAAAACCGTTACATGACATAGCCCATCTCAGCGAAGCAGCGTGTAGCGCTGCCTGGCAACCACTCTCCAAAAGGAACTATATGTATTCGCGGAAGAATGGTTATTACAATACACAATTTTATTTGTAAAGAACATGGTTATATGAGATTAAGTCTTATAAACAATTTACTTAAACAGTTTTAGATAAGCAATAAGCCACTCGAGTCTGTGCGTATACGCTGGTTTTAGAACAGCTGAGGGATTTAACGGCAACACCCCTCAGCTGTTCTACTACTAGTGTATACGCACGGCCTCTCGTGGCTTATTGCTTAAATAAATCATTTGGAATACAATGAATGATGTTCTAGAAGGGATAGTTCCTGTTCTTGATTGGTATTGAGTTGGACCACGTTCCATGGGTTGTTATTTTTGTTTATTTTTTGTTTTTTACATTTGTTTTAGGGGGACAGAGGAGAGAAGGGGGACAAAGGTGAACCTGTGAGTATCTCTGTTGTCCAGATGTGTGTATGTGAACCTGTGTGTGCGATTCACGGCATATAATGGTATTATGTTATGTGGGTTACAGGGACGAGCTGGTTTGACTGGGGCCATCGGACCCCCAGGACCAAAGGTACAAGACACACACACACACACACACACTCTACTTGTTCTCATTCACAATGCAAATTCAGACACACATACTGTACACATTAAAGGACAGTTATTTACCCCGTGATTGATGTAGCAGTGTAGCATCATTAACACATTCTCTTTCAGGGGGAGAGTCTTGCAGCTCCAAATGGTGTTCCTGGACCACGGGGTCTTCCTGGTCTTCAAGGCATCAAAGGGGAGACTGGACCCACTGGACTGCCAGGAGCTAAAGGAGACAAGGTGGGACAGAACAATGCTTGACAGCGTCATGTAATGTTTATACCTGTAATAAGCATGTTATTACACTGAATAGTTCTTATTATTTAGACCAGCCATTTTAGTAACTAAAACAAACAGGTTATAAACACTCAACACTTTCTCTCCTTCACAAAACTGATGTAAACATATTAAAAAATGTAATTTGAAGACTCTACTAATAATTTACAATGTGGTTCAAAGGCACTGTCATGATTAACACTAGCCATTCCTCTGAGATTAACATTCTGTGAATCTGTAATTACATAAAGTTCTAATTTATAATTCTATGATTCTATCTATGTCTTTGTTTGCAGGTGTTATTTGTCATTCTTCAGGAAAGATACATGTATTTTTAGGATGCCTTAAGTTTTCATGTGTATGTCCATGTACTTGTGTTTTTTAGGGTGCCATTGGTTTCCGTGGTGAAAAGGGGGACAGAGGGGAACAAGGAGAAAAGGGTCGTGATGGTTTCGCTGTGAGTGCAGCCATTATTCTAATGTCTTCAGCCTTTTCAAGACTGTTGTGCTCTCAAACATCTATGTTGGCTTATACACTGTGTGCATGTGCGTGTGTGTGTGCACATATGTGTGTGTGTGTGTGTGTGTGTGTGTGCATGTGTTTGTGTGTGTGTGTTTAAATATTTCAGGGATCTGCTGGTGAGCCAGGAAAGCCTGGACAGGATGGAAAGCCAGTAAGAGTAGTTTAATCTCCTCCCTTTACATCAAGCCTATAAGAATATAAAAGACTAAAAGCCATCTCGATTTTTAAATGATTGATATATGCACAAGTGGTTTAAGAAATTATTCAGTAAAATTCAGTATTCCTTCTTCGTAAATCACTTTAGATCAAATCTTGCGCTCAATGAATATGTAATGTCTGTAAGATGTATCGTAGTCGTTAAGTATAAAGAACTCAGTGGTGTATGAGAAATATCCCACTGCTACAATAGTCTTGCATTATGAAAACCAAAATAAGTGTTATTGGTGAAAATGTGAATAAGTGAAAGAAGTGAAACACATCTTGAAAGGTAAGCAAGAATTCTCATCCTTTACTTATTTTGTGTATTTTATCATCCTGATAGATGAATTATTTATACATGAATGTTGATTTTCATTTATTTCACATAGTGTGAGCATGATATTCATAAATTCACCAAGTCAGATGGACAGAACAATGTTGCTAAAAGAAACAAGACTGTGAGGTTTGTTATTGTTGTCATAGTGTTCAGTTAAAGGCTGGACTTCTCTTTGAGCTTGAAGACATTTTACTTTCCATCCAGAAATAGTCATCAGTTCTTGACTGGAGATGGGATCCATTCTGGAAACTGATGAAGCTTTCTGGATGAAAAGGGAAAATGTCTTCAAGCTCTAAAAGAAGTCCAGTTGCCTTTAACTGAACGCTATGACTACCACAACTTGGATGAATGAGAATCTTCATCTTCACAGACGTTGTTATTTTTGTTTTGGTGCAGTTACTATGGTTACTGTTGTTGCTACTTACCTGTTGTTCTACCTGGACAGGGTCAAAAGGGCTTTGCAGGTCTACCAGGCCCCCCTGTGAGTAACAGTAGCTCAGCAGGCGTCACTATTAATGGATCTGCCAGGGCACGGCTTCAGTAGAGGGAGGGGCTTACTATTATGGGTTGTTCAGTAGAGGGGGAGGCTGGGCATTGGCTGACCAGCGGTCCAAAGCTGGTCCAAAGCTGCGGAGGGCTTTTGAGCGTGTGCACGTGCAGAACTTGCAGGATACATTGCCTCTATTGCCTCTAATCTTCTCCTCCATGCTCTCTCGTCTCTTCATTTCCTTTCTTCACTCCTCCTCTTCCTTTCATTCATTTTAACCCTCCTGTACATCCTTCCTGTATGTCCCCTGGATGCCCCCCTGTTCTCTCCTCCTGCCTCTCTGTATCTTTCTCTCTCTCTTTCTCTCTCTCTCTCTCTCCTTTCTAGGGATCGCCTGGGTACCCAGGTGTTATAGGCCGACCGGTAGGTGACATGGCTGCCTGTCTTTGCTGCTTTGCTGATTTGCGGATTTCTGTATAAACTACTGTATAATCTTTCCTTCAGTTATAGTTTGCATGTTGGGTGTGTTTGGCTTTGGTTGATGTGAGTTTTATGTGTGTGATGTGCAGGGTAATCCTGGAGAACCTGGCATTAGAGGACCAACAGTAAGTGCCCATAACACTGACACACACACGAACACACACACACACACACACACACTATTCATTTATTTCATAGTTCCACATTCCTTATTTGTGTCAGAATGCTTAAAAATAATCCTTATTATAACTAGTAAAGGTTGTTGTACCTTAGGCTCAATGCAAAATTCAGTTGCTAAAATGCTGGAAAAAGCGGGTAGACTCTTGAACTCACAATATGTAGTGCTTATCAGTTATACTCTATGCCCACAGGGTCCCATGGGTGGCAATGGACCTCCTGGGCCACCAGGAGTTAAAGTAAGTTAGTATCTCTTTTTTGTCAATCTTTCTTTCTATTTCTCTCACTGTTTCTCAAAGTTAAAGCATTCTTAGTGTCATTTTACCTTACCAGCAGTGTTGGGGAAGTTACTCAAAAAAAGTAACTGGTTACTTTCCTTTAGTTACTGCTTGATGTATAACTGAATTACTCCTTTAAAATAGTAACCTACTACACAACACTTTTCTTCTTTTTCTCCCTACTCATCCAGATTCCCTTGGCAGAAGCACAAACTATGTCTTCCACTCAGAGATGTAGCCTGGACATATTATCTACCTAGTTTCCAATTGGCTAATAATCTACACTTGTTATAATCATAATGACTGACATCAGTACTGTGCGAATTTTTTTGGAGTGTTTCACAACAAACATATAGATCAATGCGCATAATAGACTGAATTATTCGCATTACACATTAATTCTGTTGGCATACATGTAACCAACTTTATCTGAATGCGCAAACTGAATCTGCGCACAAATATAGTTTTGCTGCGCAAAACGTTGGTAACAAAGAAAAAGTCTGGTATTATTGATAGATATTGAAGTCGTTCCCTTGTAACTCGTTATCCCAAACACTGCTTATCAGGCACTGTTCCAAAAGGTTACTTCACAAATTCTGTATTGATTCCTTCTTTTATAGATTTTTCAAGGTTGCACTGATGGATCCTCTGTGTTCTTCTATTACCCATATTCTTTCAGTTTCCCACCTAGGGGAGATTTCTAGATTCTACATTTCTCAGGAATCTCTATCTAGATTCTAGAGGATGCCATATCTTCCATTGAGCTATTTTCCATAAAGTTTCATCTCCATAGTGTATGGCTTCCAAGGCTAGTGTTCTACCAAGAATGCATTCTTGAAAAGTAGAAAGTTGAAAGTTTTCTTTTTAAGAAAACTTTCAAACATCTCTCTCTCTCTCTCTCTCTCTCTCTCTCTCTCTCTCTCTCTCTCTCTCTCTCATATTTACCTCATGTTGTCTATATTCTGGCTCTAATAATCTATATCTTTTGTCAGACTGCTCATTATAATGAGTATAGGATGACTGTGCTTTTGTCCTTTCACCAAATAAAGCAACAGTCAGATCTGAAATCTCATTCAGATCTAATCATACTGTATGCATCCGTCAGATCTCAGTCAGATCTGATCACGTTTCCATGTGTCTCCCCTGTAGGGCAACCAAGGACCCCCAGGAGTTGGCAGTCAAGTAAGTGAAATGTGTCAACCTGTCAGAGCCTGGCAGTTATATGTAAGATGCCCTTTCAAACATCATTATGATAAAGAGGCACAGAAAAAGTCAAATACCCATTACCAAGGTGTGATTATGACCAATATACCCAATCTGATGTCCAAGATCGCCAGTCCAAATGTTAATTATGACCAAGATGCTCAATGACATGTCGTACTATGTTCAAGATCAATCAAAAGTGTGTCTGGACTCAGGTTATCCCATCAGAAGTCATATTCTTCTCCTCCTCTCTGTCCCTTCCCAGGGCCCCCCTGGAGCTCCAGGGAATATGGGATTGCCTGGACCTGTTGGACCCCCTGGTGCTGCAGTAAGTCATGTTTGCCATGGTTACTCAGGGGACAGAAAGCTAGCCGATAAAGGGGAGATGCCTACAATTTGAGATAAAAATAAAATTGTGCTAAAATCCTACAGAATCTCATAGAGCACCTTTAAGGCGCTGGTGTTTATGGTATCATATAGGACCAGCATTATCCACCTCTGATAGAAACTACAGTAGTGTGTAAACCATACAGTCTATGGTGTAAACTAGTCGTTGCCTTGCAAGGAGCGAATGCTGATGGGTGTGATTTTTTCTTGTAGGGGCCCCAAGGGCCACCAGGTCTGCCTGGCCAAGTGGTGAGTGTAAATAACAACAGCATAAAAACAACAATAAGAACAACAACATCTAATTGCAACAACATCTATACTACATCCCAGTCTTCAATCAATCATTCAATCAATCAATCAGTCAATCAATCAATCAATCAATAACATCGGCTTTAATGGCTATAGCAACAACATAATGCAGTTGAGAAGTATGTAGACCTAAATGATGATCTGATCTCTGTTTGTCCACAGGGGGAGAGTGGAAAACCTGGTGTACCAGGAAGAGATGGCATACCAGGAAAAGATGGAACACCAGGATTACCTGGGAAACAGGTGTGTGTGTGTGTGTGTGTGTGTGTGTGTGTTTATCTGTATGTGTGAGACTGTTTAGTTAAATTGCTAATTGTTTCTCATATCAGAAATATAGGTATGTGTGTGTGTGTTTCTAGGTGTGAGACTCTTTGTATGTGTGTGTGTGTGTGTGTGAGAGAGAGGGGGGGGGGGGGGGGGGGGGGGAGAGTTTTGTTAAATGCTAATAGTTTCTCCCATTAGGGTATCCCTGGGCCATTGGGTGCTGCAGGGCTGAAGGGCGAGCAGGGTGACAGCGGACCTCCGGGGAGGGTGAGTTCATAAGCATTAGCATAAGCACAGGGTAACACAACAGCTACAGTAGTACCAGAGCCTGTTTACGGAGAGCCCCTCCACTCTCTATTCACCCGTTATATTGACTTTAGCTGTAGTTCACCAAGGGGGCGAGTGCGGGCGAGCGCAAAATCAATGGAAATCTAGATGGCTAAATTGCATGTTTTCCCTGCAAATATTATTTTGGTTTCTGAGAGATCAATAGGGGTTGTAGGTCAAAGTGGAATAATCTGGGAGTCTTATCCGTTTCTTTTCTTACAGGTTGGGCAGTCGCCTAGTCTCTGCTAGCATCTAGCTGGTTTAGTATACATGACTAAAAGTCATATTTTTTCATAACCAAGCAACAGAATATGTACCTTTTGTGTCGATTCTGTATTCTGTTTTTATCACACTATTGCATTTGTTTATAAAGAAAATTATATCCAGAGATATGTAGGAATATGAGGTGCAGCTCCATAGGCCCCCATTCATTCAGCACTCGCCCACGAGCTCCCCCAGGATGCTGCAGTACCAAATTGAAGTGTTTGAGAGTGGAAGTTCTCCTCCTAATAAAAGTTCTCTGCTAGTTGTCTCTGTCTGCTATGCTAACTTCCTGTCTCCTCCTCCTCAGAGTGTAGCTGGTCCTCCAGGCCTGAAGGGGGAGAGAGTGAGTTTTCTACCACTGTTCCTAACGTGTACCACAACATGCACACATGAGCCATATCACCACACACATGCCAGCAATTTTACAGTCAATATTACCGCATTTGTTTTCAGTAGGAACTAATTCTGAGGGAATTCGTTAAAAAAGTTTTTTAACAATCTTCTCTGATGTCTGATTAGTGTTTATTGTTATCGATAGAAACTAATTTACAGGGAATTCGTTATTGATTGTTCTAATAATCTTATTTGATGTCTGATTACTGGTTATTGTTATCAGTGGGAACTGATACTCAGAGGGAATTCATTAGTAATTGTTATAATAGCCTTCTGTGATGTCACCTCAAATGACTGCTCTAGGGTCCTCCAGGTGTAACATTGCCAGGCACTGCAGGGGAACCTGGAGCAGCTGGGCAAAAGGTCAGTGGATGTGAAGTCACTCGTGCCCCCTCTCTTAGGCCTGATGTACTGTATAGTCAACACAAGCTCTTGGATGCACACATACACACACACACTTCTATTGACGAAGGGATCCACATGTATTTTTGACACTGCACTATAGACGTTAAAAATTCATGTGTCACACATAGGGGGAATGAGTTTGTCTTGTCTTGTCAGTGTGATTTTCTTAATCTTTAGAACCTGGGCTACAGGAAAATACCAGAGATGTCCAGAGAATAGTCTCCTCCTAGCCCATCGACTATCATATCATTTGCACTTTACATTTTATGTTTATGCTTGTGTGGACTGTGGACTGGCCCTTATAGTAAAACACATTTTGCAGAAATTGATACAGTGTAGGTCAAAGTCAAACTTAATAAAACTTCACAATGCTTTAATTTTTGTTCTAAACTGAGTCCAC
The DNA here is from genome assembly GCA_017657215.1 of Limnothrissa miodon. NCBI lineage: Eukaryota > Metazoa > Chordata > Actinopteri > Clupeiformes > Clupeidae > Limnothrissa > Limnothrissa miodon. Next base: position 307,467 of record JAGFZM010000032.1, on the reverse strand, counting down.
TTTGCTTGTTAGACAACTACTTTGAGAGAAAAACAGAGAGAAAAATTTAGTTTGTTTTTCTATCCTTACTAAATGTTTATGGTCTAAGCCTGTTTGTTAGTGTAAAATTGTTTGTCTGTCAAGTAAATATGTTTAAATGTTGGATGAGAGGCTTTTTTCTGAATCCTAATGTATTTATCTATGTGTGTTTATGAATGGGAGGGTCCTTTCTAAATTTAATGCGTTTGTGTCCTAGGGTGAAAGAGGAGACAAAGGACCTGCTGGAATCAAAGGAGATAAGGTTAGTAACAACAATCTCTGGGATATAGCTTCAATGACGTGGCCTGGAAATAAATGTAATTGATTGATTGTGTGTGTGTGTGTGTGTGTGTGTGTGTGTGTGTGTGTGTGTGTGTGTGTTACAGGGATTGCCTGGAGATAATGGATCACGTGGTGAAGATGTGAGTTTTGTAAAATTAACAAAAAAAGACAAGAGCCCAAAACTGTTAAGCAAAGACCGTTCTTTGACATTTATCTCTCTCTCTCTCTCTCTTTCTCTCCCTCCACATAGGGCGCTGAAGGATCACCTGGACCTAAGGGAGACAAAGTAAAACAGTCCCCTCTTCTCTTACTGTTCTCCTTGTTTTACATTTGTGAAAACAGATGGTACGGGTATGACAAGAAGTTAGTATCCTAGCGTACCACTGTAAGAGTTTAATGCTAACAATAATCTTTGTAGTCTCACAGTTAACATAGACATAGATACATAATACAGAGCACTGCTGCATGCTGAGTTTAGTTGCTTTTCACAAGCCTGTGAGAATGTATTGGCTTAGAGTCAGTATATTTATACTATATAAAACAAAACAATAAAAAAAGTCTGTCATGACGCTTTGGCTTTGGGTCTGCAGCTTTCATTGCAGATATTTTTCTCTAAGGAATGTGATGATCCAGTCATTGTTCTCTCAGAGTCATGAGTGTGTATTATATATTAAGTCACGAGGGGGGGGGGGGGGGGGGGGGGGGGGGGCATGAGTGTGTGTGGTGCTCACTAGTGTGTGTTTGCAGGGGGAGAGAGGAGTGGGACTTGTTGGCCCACCGGGACGGCAAGGACCTGTGGGACTGAAGGTATTTTTTACACACTGCCGTACACACATCACACACACTGTACATACACAAAGCTCAGATAGCCAAAGTGCTTTACACATATACCAAAGTGCAAC
>JAGFZM010000032.1:241572-289066 GCA_017657215.1 Limnothrissa miodon | reverse complement strand
ACACACACACACACTCGTGCACTGGCCCTTTGTGTACAGTGGGTGTGAGGACAACGCCAACCGTTTCCAACAGTTAGAGGACTGTGAAGAGCTGTGTCTTTAGTGAGGTACACACACACACACACACTTTATATATGTAGTAGAATGTGAAGTGTCACAGACAAACACACACACACACAGTACTCTCATGAGTATACACACACAAACTAATATGCATAAGCATACACATGCTTTATACACACAGGAGCACATAGCCAGATAAGTGAATAAGTCCTAATCTAAGTCGCACATCCAAAGTTTGAACTAGGTGCTTCAGTCAGAGTAATTACATGTCATAGGAAGGGCAGTATGTCCCAAAACGTTACACTTCAGGTGACACACTGTCTTGAATCTAGTCTGTGTGTGCGTGTGTGTGTGTGTGTGTGTGTGTATGTGTGTGTGGATAGCCATAACCAGACACCCAGTAATGTCAAAATTAGTTCTATAGACACCCAATAATGTATTTTTTAAGACAGTGTGTGTGTTGTGTTTTCTTGCAGGGGTGGAATCGTCTGCATACAGATGATAGGCCTAACTGGTTCTTCTCTCCTTAAGGTGCTACTGTGTTTGAAGGAGCTCTACACTACATCAGAATCTTCAGAACCTCCAAAATTATTTTGCCTTTATTTATTGTGTCCTTTTATGGAAATAATACCATTTGTTCTACAGGATGGCCTTATATGGAAATACTGTTTCTTCTACAGGATGTGGAAATAGTACAGTATATAAAGTCAATACAATTTATGAATAACTTGAAATATAGACTTGAGAGTTCTCAAAATAGACCTAAGTGACTTGTAAAGTTTAAAATATTTGGCCTTTGATGTCAGCGGTGGGGTTTTTTTTATCTGGCATTTGTGTTTATGTTTAAAGTGGAACCAAATTATCATTGTGCAAAAAAGTGGGTCAATTTAAAAAAAGAATTGAGGCAAATTGTTGTAAATAGAATCTGTAATGTACATAGTCATTAACAGAGGGGATGCCTCATAGGAATATTTTGAATAATAAAATTTATAATTGCATGATACATTTTTTTATTAAAAAAAAAAAAAATTTCAGATGTTATTTTTGCATTGATGTGTTATGTGAGATTTTTTGTTAAAATATATTATGATGCATTCAATTTTTTACTTTTTAAAAAAAGTGCAAATTTTGGGCACTCAATAAATAATGTATTTTGGACATTTTGATGTAAACCCGGTCTGTCTAGGAAATTGATCAACTGTACAATATTTTCAGCAAACACTGAGGTATTGTTACTTTATGTGCTATACAATGAAAACAAAAAAAATATGGCATTAGTGCAAAAGTTTAGGCATCCTAAGAATTTTACCAGGTTTCAGACCTTAATCAGCTCTTTACATCTGATACATGGCAAAATGTCATTAGTAAATGTCAACTGGTGTCTTCAAACCTTGTGTACACATTTGTCGATACTAAACAACCATAGGCTCCTCTAAGCAGCTGTGTAAGACAGCTATTCAAAGGAAAGTTATTGATATGATGCCTGCAGTCATTGATGCCCACAATGCAGAAAGCTACTGTACAAGAAGACAGCAAAGCATTGTCAACTTGCAGTTTCCACAATGACAAATGTAAAAAAGATGGCAGTCCAGGGGAACTCTAGTCAAGAAGTCAAGATGGGGTCTGGAATACCAAGAGAACTGCTTGTATGCAGGTCAAAAAGACAAAACAGAAACCCCATTTGACTGCAAAAAATCTGCAGGGAGATTTATCAGACTCAGGAGTGGAGGAGCACTGTTTCACTGTACAGTGATGCTTGCACAGACGACACTTAAATGGAAGAGTCAGCAAAAGAAAACCTTTGACCCTGTCATAAAACCCAATGTCAGATTTATGCAACAGAATATCTACAGAAGCCTGTGGGTTGATGTCAAAAGACATCAGCAAATTTTGGAAGCAAACCTCACACCACAGCTGTTGAAAAGAGGATGGCTTCTACAACAGGACCATGGACTGGCCACCACAGCATTTTTGTTATTACCTTATCTCTCCATCAGGGGGCACTAATCAGTTTCAGGTTTTGGGAGTCAAGGAGGTGTCAATGAAGAAGTTGACACCAGATGATGTTTCTGTTGCATGGGATTTTATAGGTTCTATTCAACATATTTTTAAGACAAAGCATTTTAGCAATGTGTCATAATACATATCGAACATACAGATTTTTATTAAGAGGGTTAAGAAGGATTTAGAATTATTTTGCAATGACATCTATTATCCAAATAAAAATAATGATAATAGAACACACACTCAGTTCCACCATATAAAAATTTATTGTCGTTGTCTGTATTACCACAATCACAGTGGATTCTAATGTTTTCATTCACAGGACATCACTGATTTGATGGCATTTACCACGGGTGAAATCTGCTTCCTCTAGCTGACTTTGTGTGTGTGTGTGTGAGAGAGAGAGAGTGTGTAATTCTTCAGTCCTCCTCAAGACCTTCCAGCTCCCCCAAAGCATCTGTTAAACTGAAACATAAATCCACATATTAAATAATCAAACACAAGTAGCTTGATCTTCAGTACTGACAGTAGTCCGCCATTCTGAGGTAATTCTCAAACTCCTACATTCTTCTGAAAACAGTCTAAATGACACAAGACTAGCTAATTTCTCTTCAATCCTCATCATGTTGCTGAGATGAAAGTCTGGGACATTTTGGTGAATTTGTCAGCATCATTAAAATAAGTCATATTTTGGCTTCAAAAATCAGGAATAAAGTGGGTGTGCTTTTATTTTACTTGAAGGGGACAATTTTGGTGGTCAGTTCCCTAAATAGGAGAGCAAGCTAAAAATCGGTTTCCCTTAGAGATTTGATGTTTATTGTTTACCGGTGATTGTGTTTGTAGGCAACTTAAGTAGAGTTAATAATGACAGCAGTAATCACAAACAGATTGTTATCATGATTTGATAACAACTGTGATTTGGGGTTTGATGTTTGTTTCTAACCGGTGGCTGTGTTGTGAACAGCAGTAAAAACAAACAGATGATTATCACAATTTGATAACAAGAGGAAGTTTGCAGATGATTATCATGATTTGATTACACAAGGATTTTTTATAGATGATTATCATGATTTGATAACTAAAGGATGTTTGTAGATGATTATCATAATTTGATAACACAAGGATGTTTGCAGATGATTATCATGATTTGATAACGGGAGAATGTTTTCAGATGATTATGATGGTTGTTGCCGAGGACTCACTTGAACTTGGCTTTGCCCTGGTGAGGCTGAGGGGGTTGCTGAGGTGGAGGCCTGACATCCTCTCCATCCAGCAGGTGGCGGTAGGTGGAGATTTCAGCCTCCAGCTTCATCTTCATGTTGAGGAGCACCTCGTAATCCTGACCCTGCTGCGTGACCTTTGACCTCAGCTGTGCCAGCTCCGCCTCCAGCTGCCGGATGATGTCGTTGAACTTCTCCATTTCGGCGTTGGTGCGGAGCTCCGTGTTACGTAGCGTGTCATCAAGAGATGCTTTCTGCAGTAACCAAACACAAAGAGAACAATCCTGCAACGTTGGACTAACATTATGTTTGAAATACTGTTTCTTTATATTCTGATTCTAATATTTCAACAGCCAATCAAATTGGGTCTCTACTGATGGGAAAGTATTTATTGTGGGAAAAAAAAAGAATTTTAGTCCACTTTCATCTCCCATTTACAAAGGCATTTTGAGGGCACAGAATGAATGCATGCCCATAGAAATGGGTGTTTTGAAAGCACAGAATAAAGGCACACCCATTGAAATATGAGGAGAACATCACTGTGTAGAAGAGAATCAGAGCCCATAAAACATGACATTTAATATGTTTGACATATACAGCAGTAAATGGACAAATGTGTGTGTGTGTGTTTGTGTGTGCATTGTTGTGTGAGAAGGATCCTTTGCTCTTGTCATTCAGATCATTTTGTTCTCTGCACCTTTTTTGTCTGTATCCTCTTTATTTTATTTTGTCCTGTTTGGTTGATGGATCAAAAAAGCGTGTTTGTGTCGGTGAGTGTGAGTGAATATTTGAGTGTGTGTGTGTGTATATATAAATATGTTTTTGTATCTGTGTGTTTGTGTGTGCGTATGTGTATGTGTGGGTGCATTTGTGTGTGTGTTTGTCTGTGTCTGTGAGTCAGTGTGAAAATGTGTGTGTGGTGTGTGTAAGTGTGCATGTGTGCGCATCCGTGTACGTGCATATTGTGTGTATGTGTGTGTGTTTACCAGGCTGAGCTGTGACATGAGCTCTATCTTTTCTGTGTCTGTGTCAGTGTGAATATTTGATAATGTGTGTGTGTGTGTGTTTACCAGGCTCAGCTGCGACGTGAGCTCTATCTCCAGCGTCTGTATCTGCCTCCTCAAGTCATTCTTCTCCATCTGGGCTCCCTGCAGGGCCTCTGTGTTCTGGGACACCTGCACCTGCACCTCCGACATCTGAGACAGACACACACAGAGGGACAAAGACACAGGGTGGGACAGGTATCCATCAAAAACAGACACACACAGGATGCAGGGGGACAAAGAGACAGGCTGGGAAAGGTGTCTAAGGACAGGATGATTCAAAGGACAGGATGATGTTCAGAATGTATTTAAAAACCGAGGTGTAAAAAGCATTGTGACGTGTGTGTGTGTGTGTGTGTGTGTGTGTGTGTGTGTGTGTGTGTGTGTGTGAAACAGACAGAGAACCCACCTGGTTCTCGTGCCACATTTTAAGCTCCTCTGCATTTTTTAGCGCCATCTTCTCGTAGTTCGCCCTCATGTCCTCCATGATCTGGGAGAGATCGTGACCTTTAGGAGCGTCTACGTCCACCTGCACACCTGACTGGGAGATCTGCCTCATCAGATCTGACACTTCCTGTTTTCACACAGACACACAGGGAGAAATGTAGTTTAAAACTGAACGATGAAAAACAGCTAGATGCATGTAATGGACTAAACCTACTATAGATTCATCCAAGTCATGGTTGTCATAAAATTCAGTTATAGGCAGCTGGACTCTTCTTTGGAGCTTGAAAACAAATCACTTTCTATCCAGTAAGTTTCAACAGTTCTAACTCTTGATATTCTTATCTCCAGTTAAAAAGTGAAACATCTTCAAGCTCCAAAAGAAGTCCTGAAGGAGAGTCCAAAAGGCTTACTGTTAGTGTTAGAATTCCTTTACATTTATTACCAGAGGTGGGGAGGTCCAGCTTCATTTAGAGTAAGATGCACAATACGTAATATACTTGCATGCTGTCTACATCATTCAACCCCATTGCTGAACATGAGTGTCAAGCTAATTCACATAGCATAGACTGGTGTGTGGAATTTACTAATGTTTAGACCAGTAGAGTTGTGCTCTTTAGATAAGCTCTTAAGATAGCAGTAGGCATGTAAAGTGTCTATTTGCATTGAAGTTGCCTGTATTTGTGAGAGGGTGATGATTTGGGGCAAAAGTCTCTTGTACAATATCAATCTATTGATCTTAGCTGTGACCCCCTCTGAAGTTGAGGACAAAAACAGGAATGTGAAACCCCAGGGGTCTGTTGTTCTTTAGTGAGTAACTGCTGTTGTCAGTACCCCCAACAGTAAACAGTAATTTGGTGCTTGTGATCATCTAATCAAGATGACCCATCAAGATAACCTACGGCTAGCCGTTATATAAAGGGATTATTCATGTGGGGGAGGTCTTAACAAGTCTTAACACGTGTGCGGGACAAATGGGGAATTTGTGCTGGTCGGGTCAAAGAGACAGGGAACACTTGGCAGAAAAGAATTAAAACAACTCTGGAATCAACAAACTAGTACTAGAACTGTCCTTTGACTGAATGCAGTCAATGGAACTGGCAACCAAACAGTAGTAGAACTGGCAACCATCAGTACTAGAACTAGCAACCAATTAGTATTAGAATTGGCAACCAACCAGTAGTAGAAGTAGTAGATGGCCTCTGGCACCTTAATAAGCTATGCAAATATTGCAAGCAGAATGAATGCTTGTTAAGAGAGTGAAAAATTTCCCAAGGGTTTTTTTTTTCAAGTGGCTCCACGGAGTGACACAGCTAGATTTATACCCTTAGAGGTTACCGTGGGAACTCACATTCTCATGGTTCTTTTGGAGGAAGGCCAGCTCCTCTCTCACTGACTCAATCTCGCCCTCGATGTTCATGCGGCCCATATTAGTGTCGTCTATCACCTTCTTCAGCCCAGCGATGTCGCCCTCCACAGACTGGCGAATGGCCAACTCTGATTCATACCTGATAGCACATGCAAGACACACACTCAGTTTGTCCACACTGTATGCACATAAATATACATCTGTACAGTAGACAAAGTTTTCCATACATGCACAGACGTGAGGTCAGTTATTCAAATACTATCTACTGAGTCCAGTGTTGTGTCTACACAAACGAGTCTTACATAAGCATCCCAGTACATGCAAATACTGCACATGCAAATAAATACATGGCAATGGACAACCGGGAAAGTATATTTGCATACTATGAAACTCACTTGACTCTGAAATCATCAACAGCAAGTCTGGCATTATCGATTTGCAGCACCAGTCGAGCGTTGTCCAGAGTCACATTAAACACCTACAAAACACAGGAAAATACTTAATGTCAATACACATACAACCAATACATAAACATTCATACATACATACATAAAAAATGTAAGTGTGAGGATTTATTTATATTTTGAGGTTAATTTGACTAAGTTAGTTTGACTTTAGTACCATTTAATTCTGTTGAAATCTGATACATAACTGTTCATATGAAACTAAATCAAATGAAAATGTTCTTTAATTATGTTCTGGAAATCTAGTCGTATCGTAGTGATAGCAAATAGATTTTCTTCGCAGAAACATCTAGAAATGAACTATAGGGCCTTAGTGACTGTTTTCATGAGTTTGTTTGGGCCAATCACATCTCACTTCTCATATTTTTCCAGAGCATTGCCTAGACCTGCCCTAGCGGCAGCTTATCACTACTGTGTGCAGAGGCTGTGTGAGAGACAACCAGTCTGCCCTTGGATGATTCAGGCACAACTTAGAGATAATATCAAATCTCTGGATTCTCTACATGTAAATCCAATCAAAATTAACTGGGACAAGAATGTTTTCTCATCACTTTAGTAAGTCTCAAGGACTGCATGTGCATTAACATGCTGCAATTTTATCCCTGACTGAGGTGGGAGGCCAAGTTAAATTTCCAAATGCACAAAAGAGGCAACAAAGGAAAGAGTTGCATAACTCTGAAAAACTTTGAAAATGAGTATGTATACTTCAAAACCTGCTTCCAGACGTTTCTGTAAGAGATCATATGACCATCTGTAGCTGTGCGTGTGTGTGTGTGTGTGTGTGAGTGTTGTGCACGCTTGTCTTGTTCCACATCTGTTTGGCATTACAACAGTTAGTCAGAACTTCTGCATTAAACAGACAGAGCAATACAGCAAATGTTCTTAAGAGGATTTAGGGAAAAACAACTTTGTTTGCTTGTGTGTCTCTGTCACCATGGATACATGATCAAATAAAGAGGAAACTGACACATGTCTGTAAAGATTCTCATTCATCCAGGCCATGGTAGTCATAATGTTCAGTTAAAGGCAACTGGACTTCTTTTTGGAGCTTAAGGACGTTTCAATTTCTGTCCAGAAATCTTCATCAGGAAACTGACTCATTTGTGAAATGATTGTGACATTAGAGAAGCAAATGACTGGGGAGGAAGAGAGAAACTTCAGGCGAACGCACAAAGGCAGAACAATGGCCACCACACCCTACATTCACTAAAGAGGAAATATGATAGCTACCACCAGTCCGTCTGTCCTCTGAGCATTTGGAGTGAACACCTATGCCAGTCTCTGAAAGACCACCTTTCACCCAGCACAGGACTTCGCTAGACTCCTCATTAAACAATCATTAAGTCATTATCTCAAGTTTTTTTTTTTAAACTAAAACAAGAGAGTAGACAATGGAGAGTTTTTTTGTAGATGCCCTGTAATTTGGTGTTAAATTGTGGTGAGTTTTTAAGGTTTGATATTAGGTAGGACACCATGTTCAATACAGCTCCATGATGTCTGAAAGTTCTTTCTTGTCTCGCTCTGTTCATGCACACACACACACACTAAAAGAGTCATATTATATGCAGGCACATAGACTGCCCTAACGCATATGCACACATGTTGTAAACATTAACACACAGATCTGCAGGCAAACACTCTCACCCCCAACCCTCACACACACACACACACACACGCACACCAAAGCACTCATATTACATGCAGGCACACAGACTGCCTTAATGCACATGCATATACTAGTACACTTAAACATTCACACACAAATTCACACCCCCAACCCTCCCACACACACACACACACAACCAACCCTCACACACATACACGCACACACACACCTGCTTCCTGAGGTCCTCTAGTATGGCGCTGTAGCGGCTGAAGTCTCTGGTCTGCGGGCCGCTCCTCTCCATGGCCTCTCGGATCTGGGCCTCCAGCTTGGCGTTGGCCTGCTCCAGGCTGCGCACCTTCTCCAGGTAGGAGGCCAGACGCTCGTTCAGGTTCTGCATCTGCCCCTTCTCGTTGCCCAGCACCGCACCCCCCACGCCCCCCTGGACGGAGCCCGCCATCCCTCCAGACCCCGGCGCCGAGCTCCGCTGGGTGAAGGCCGAGGAGGCTGTGATCCCGCTGCCAGGGGCCGAGTGGAGCGAGGAGAAGGAGGAAGAGGAGGAGGTGGAGGAGATCCGAGCACCGAAGCCACCCGCACCTCCGTAGATGCTGGCGGCCCGGTAGGCCGGAGCAGAGCGCACGTAAGAGATTCGGTCGGACCTGTAGCTCATGGCGACTGTGCTCGAGGAGGAAGAGAGAGAGAGGAACGCGTGAGGAGCAGGAGGATGGGAGAGAGCACAGGGTCACTCAGCAGGACTAGCAGAGAGTGGGAGAGGCCTAGGGGAAGGGCCAGGGTTTTATGTCTACTTCCCCACACCCACTTCCCCTCAGCTCTCTCTCTCTCTGTCTCCCTCCCTCCCTTTTTCCCTAAGTCTCCTCCCTCCCTCTTGCTCTTTCTCTCCTCTGCCAAAATACTCACAAACTGCCCCGTTGCCAAGGCAATAACTGCCCACACTGCAGAGCACAGTTTCTTTCCTCTTTCTAAAATCCCACCAAGCTCCTCATAAGTCATTGCAGTCCGAACCCTCAGGAGGTCTGGAGGGGGGTTACAAAAGTTACTGGTGGTTAGAAAGGTTAATTTAGCTGTCATACTGTACCAAGATGTGACACACAAATGTTTAAAAACTAAACTTTCATTTATCTTTTTATTGTTTTTACTTTTATCTTCACTTCACAGGATTAATAGATAGGCTTCCTTCAATATACTTTCACAAACTCCAACATAAGTTAAGATAATAAGATAGATCTCTGGAATAGACTCTAGTATTAGTGTCCCTGTGAGCTCTGTTGACCAGATACAGCCACTAAATAAAGTATCTGAACACAGATACATTGGCCTGCTTTGATTGTTGTTTATGTTGTTATGTTGTTGCTGTTTTTCAGTTGTATTTGTTATTCCTGATAGGCTGAGGTTAGCCACCAAGTCATTTGCTTGCACATATACAGACATACAGAGTGAGTGAGTGAGTGACTCATGGCCCTTGTGTCATGAGATTTTTAGTGTGTAAAATGAATGGGCCTATTTCAAAACTCAAAGACTTTTTTCCAAGAAGTTACCAGTTGAGCACAGGTGTTATTACTGACATCCAATGGGATCTGATTCTGCTCAACTGAACACTGGACACCTGTCCCTACCTTGCAATTTCTTGGAAAAATGGCTGCTATGAAATGGATCATTTAGCCCATACACAAAGACACACACACACACACACACACACACACACACTGTTGTCCACACATCGCTGTTTGCCAAGCTCACAGAATGTGTACACAACACATGCACTCTTAATAACATCTCTCTCTTAAGAAAACAGCCTACACAGCATTATGTTAACCCATACCCCAAAGCCCATCTAGTCTCATCTCAGCTTTTCATTGTTGACTTACCATCAGTGAAATCGCCCACAGCTGTGCTACACTTCCTGTTGCATGGTAACCATAGTAACATACACCCATAAAACTTCTTGTGACTGCAGCCGTTCAAATTATAGTTAAAGGGCAATCATGTTGGACAAATATTATACAACAAATTTGTTCAAGAATTATGTAAAAGTTTCTCTCTTCAAATGCTAAACCAAAGAGTGAAACAAAAAACGAGTAATGTTAACATGCAAATGAGTGGTGTCTGGGGTGGTTGCTGGGCAAGGGACAGCAACTGTAAAAAAAAAACTGGTTGTATTCTTAGTGTTTGGAACTTTTTATTATTTATTTATTGTTTAAAATGCAACATGTATTGCCAGAAAACAATACAATCTACAGAAATAAATATTTGTAATCTAGCAGCAAATATATGTACTACTTAAAACGACAAAGATAACGGATAGACGGGGAAATCATTATGTCAATTATTTTACAGTTACAATTACTCTGTCTACAGTGAATAGTCATGATGCACAATAAACACAAGCACAAAAATACCACTTGAGCAGTCTAGCCAATATTTGACTCCTCCCACTAATCCCCACAAACCTACGTTCACAACCCCACCCATCCTCTTCCCCCTCTCTACATGGTTCCATGCACTGCTACATCACAATAAACCTTCTTTCTAAAACTTGTCACAAAGCTGCCAACTCTGATGACATTGAAAGCTCTGTCAAAATTATAAATTTAGGCAATTCATTAGGCTATTTTCATTTAGGCGTAACCTAAAACACTGCACTGATATTTTTTGATTCTGTTCAAAGAGCAAGTTAATAATCTATTCTTCATATTATACACGGTGTCTAAAGATTCCCTGAAATCTGATTTGTAGACTTTGTTTCTACAGAGATGACCAGAACAAAAGAGGCCCAAAAGGAGCTCAGATGAGCGAAGGAAAGAAAGGGAGAAGAGGAGGGGAAAAGGACTGGACATAAAGAGTGATTTTTTCTACACCACACCACAGGAATTCCAGCTGCCCTCCCCCACATCAACACCAGGGCAGTGATGTCAGCTGAAGAATTTGCTGTCTGTTTGGGGCTACTCGTATGGAGAAGACATATCTGTTTGCACATGGTGTTAATACAAGAAGGAGTAAACCAGACAAATAGTACTCCTCCCAATATAATCTAACTTTACACTCAACAAGTCATCACAAACATTGAATTGAATTGTTGAATTTGATTAAAACATTAACGAGTAATGATGTCATAATGCCACACATTCTACAGAACTTGGTCTACTACCTGCTGTTGATCTGCTACAATTATTCCCGATTATTCCCAGCTGAATGGGTGCTGAGTTGGGACAATGAAGGACTTCATTAGCCAGTCTGTATACGAGACCTGAGATACGAGTCTGTATTCTGTGGTCTTGTCCTTCTTCACTTTATCTACTTCATATCTACTGTATGACTTGCCGTTCGGTGCAAATGCATCTTCTTTTTTCTTTTTTTTTTAATTAGCCAGTCTGTATACTAGACCCGAGATACGAGTCTGTATTCTGTGGTCTCGTCCTTCTTCACTTTATCTACTTCATATCTACTGTATGACTTGCCGTTCGGTGCAAATGCATCTTCTTTTTGCTTTTTTTTTACTTGCACTATTAAAGTTTGGAGGGGACAAGAAAAGGGAAAGATTAAAACTGTCTGAGAAAAAAAGCGAGAAAGAAAAAACTTGTATGACGTGTGTTGTATGAGTCACACTCCCCCTTTCTTTTTTCCCCAGCTGCAAACATTCCTGTCATATAATTTTATGACTCCCTCATGATTCCACGAGGAAGAGAACGATGAACGCCAGCTATTCAAGCCATACATAATTTCTGTGGATGGAGTAATGGAGAATAAAAGGGCTGGCAATGAAACAGTTCACTGATTGATGTTGCCAGTCACACAGTAGGCCTAACTATATGGCTATCATTGGCCTCGGACACTAGACAAAGGCCTTATCAGTGAGTGACCAGTAGGCTAGAGTGGCAGAGGCTTTACGAGACTGAAGGACCAGGGAGGTGGCGGGTGCAAATCTGGGGTGTAGTCAGAGCAGAGAGAACAGGAAATGGTCATAGTTTAGGAAGTAGGGGAATGTGGGAGGCCAGGCCAGGGTAGTGGGAGTATTGGAGAGATAGGTAGTCAATTTGAAACTGAAGGTTTGAAGATAAAAGGGACAGTCTAAATCAAACAAGTGTATTAAATGTGTGTCCCCTCCATCTTGGTTCCTTACTTTGTTACAAGCAGTGGCAGTGTACATGTGCAACCATCCATTGCCATCTATACCACCGCCTGGATTTACAGTCATCATCATGTTATCATGATGTTTTTTGGCAGTGCACTCTAAAGCCATGCAAACCAATGTACCATTCAGAATCAGAACACTCTCTACTGTGGCTAAAAAAAAACTTTCACTCATTTAGTATTTCCTCCCTTATCGCTCATATAGAGACACGCTACATTCACACTCAGACACAATGCAATAAACAAACGAACAGAAAATTATACTGGTGTAACATTCTAAATGTGTGCCATTTAGATGTTAGTACTGTGCAGGATGTTAGAGGCTACCCCATTACATCAAAGTGGTAGTGCAAATAGGCTACAATTGCAGTACAAATAGTGGATCAAAAAGGGTAGATTTACTTGTTTTACAATATAAAAATAAGACATTAGCATGGCCTATACAATAGTTTGTTACAAGAAGTTTAAATTGACGATGTGAGGTTTCAGATTCCACCAGTTGGCAATGATAATAATATATGACAAAATACCTAAATAAAGATTCAACCTCTGTACAAAATAAGTAAAGAGAGGAGTAGGCTACACTGGTGGAGGTTTTTCAAACATTGCAGCATCAGTTGAAGGGTATTATCACTCTATAAGATGAAAGTCAAGTGTTGTTTTATCTGGGTTTCAATAGGTTCAGTAAGTTAAATGAACATGTTTTAGACTAGTATTTTGCACTATTTTTTTATTTAGCCTACATTTGATCGATAAACATCAGGATGAAGTAACACACATAGGTGTGTAGTTTTCAGTTAGCTCTCTAGCCTTGGTGTCCCTCTGAATGTTTCTAAAGTTACACGCAGTTATTTTTTTATTCTCTGGGCTTTGGTCCTATATATAGTCAATGTTTGGTCCAGAAGATAATGGTGTAGTGGAGCTAATCACCCTGTAGGTGGTGGTAACGCACTGAATGGTGTAACTCTTAAGAAAACGAAGAAAAGTGGGTAAAAAAACGGAAGATGCGAGATCGCGAGACTTGCGCCCTAACCACAAATTAGCCAAAGATCACTCACTGACGCTGTGAGTGAGTTTAGTTTATTACTTTGTAGGGTCCACTTAGCAAGAAGGTCGAGAGCATGGGAAGGCAAGTTTTTTTTTTTTACTTTTAAACAAATGCATTATCTCGCTTTAGTTACCTTGCAATAAGTGATTAGATAAAAGGACTAACGTTAGCTGATTAACGTTACGTCCGGCTGCTGACCTACTTATGAAATGGCAAGCTAACCTTGGCTATCAAGAACTACCGAAACTAAATGTCTACTTTGCCTAGCGTTGTGGTTTTTCGGTGCATCTGTTGCGTTAGTCTTGTTTAAAAAAACAGCCATTTGTTTGTTTGAAATTTACACGTTCTGTTAGGCAGCGGGCCTATATCCCAATTCAGCTAGCTTGCGTAGCTAACGTTACTTTCAACTGGCTATTGTTTGCAGCAAGCTAACGTTATGGCGTAACGTTAATATTTTTTGTTTGTCGCCCTACTAGAAAACAACGGAGGATTTGGAGTAGGTAATGTGTGAATAACCGGAGAGTACGGTATACAATATGTAAAGACATTAGTTTAAGAAATATTGGAATTAATGACGAACGTAGAATTGAACCGGGTAGTTTGCGGAAAGGGCAAATAGAAAGCCTAACTAAAGACCACAAAACATATAAAAAAAGAAATAAAATGTCATTTTAACATAGAATGGAGAAACCAGGAAATGCTGCAAAGAAGTTTAAGAATGCCTCCGGTGCTGCGGTCAAGGTAAGGCCTTTAACTTGTGGTATTCTTAATTTAAAGGAATAGTTCGGCAACACTTTGAGCCAGCCGCAATCGTCAAAATGTCGGTGTCAACCACTTTATGCATTATAGACAACCTGTTAAAGGGGCTCAAAGTGTTAAAAACCGACCTATACCTTTAAGTTTTAGGCTAAGTTTGCTAAATGAGAGTTGGATACTTACTTTTTCGTGTGAAGGAATACTAAACCAATATTAAAATCAGAACACAAACATCTGCGGATTTCCACAGATGGTGGTTCAGCGAATGATGCATTAAACTAGTGTAATTGGAAAGCAAATCCACCTGCATGTAGGATATAGACTGCTGTGCTCTTGGCGCAGTTGAGACTTTCTGCTGTTGCCCAGTTGCCATGTCACTACGCAGGGTCATTTCTCAACCTTGGTCTCAAGTTATCAGTATTCATGGCCTTCCCATGTAAGACCAAGCCGTTTCAAGGAGGAGATTGTCAATTTCCTCTGCATTAAGAGCTAAACCAGCAAAGGACATTTTGTTCTGTTGCTGTGAGCCATATGAATATTTATGCAATGAATGACCATTGTCAGGCAACTAGAGTGGCTGGCTCTCCTGGGGATGTGATTTTCCAGAGCCTCGAACTCTTAATTCGTAGGGTAACCTTTTCTGTACGTGCAGTTTATCTGTGCCCCGGGGCACAAGAGAACTAAGGACTGGTAAGTTTTACCCTATAAAGGGTAAAAAAATATTTTGTACCTTCTCCTTTGAAGATGTCTATCCTTTAGAATGATCAAGGCCAATAATTATTCATTTTTGGCACTAGTGGTCTGTATGACAGACCATTGGTTTCAAGTCGCACCATTTGCGATGATGTCTCTCCATTGAGAGTATAGCTCTCTCTCTCTAGAGTGGAGGAGAGAGAAAGAGAGAGGGACGTTCTTGTCCTCATCTTGCGCTGTATCTAACGCCTGTCTGTGTATATGTGTGTGTCTCTCTGACCTCTTGGGTGACTGGCAGAAACGGCAGCAGCGGTTCGAGTCGGAGATAGGTAAGTCCTGCCCTCGAAACATGGTACATGGTTCATGCTTCTGAGGGGGCAAACTAATTGACCTTTCTGACCCTCTGGTGACTCTGTAGAGGTAATCAGAGAAGTCCCAGCATCCCTCACCCCACTCCCTGTGCACAACCTTTCTCTAAGGTTAATGTGCCAACCAGGCTACAATACCAGAGGGTGCTTTGGTCTGGACATGGGGTTTGGGGGGGTGGGGGTGCTGGCTGGATCTGTAGGTGGGGGGTGTGGGCTGATGCCATGCTCTGTGCTGTTCAGACAATGTGGAGAAATGGGGTAACGTATCTCAGTTGGCTTGTGCGCCATACCATGAATCTGGGGAGTTGTTTTGAGTTGAGTCGGTTGTAGTCCGATCTTAACCCATCTCTTTCTCCCACTCGCTTCCTGTCATTGTCTTTGCTGTCCTATCCGATTAAAGACAAAGCCCCCCCCCCCCCCCCCCAAATCTTTTTTTTTTGTTAGTTTTTAAATGTGGAGAGTTATGCTTGGAGCTCCTGTGTTGGGCCTCTGGACGTTGGTAATGGGCTGTGCTTGGATGAGTCGTAGTGCTGGATGAATGACGCCTTGCAGACTTGCCTCCACCACATGCTCCAGCTCAAGCCGACTTTCAAAGGTGTGATGCTAACCTGAGGCGCCACTAGCAGTCAAGGTTTTTTTTTTTTCACTTTACTAACACGCACACCTCCCAGCACAAGGTGCTCTTGGTGTGCAGAATTGACCCTGGACGGAACAAAATGCAGGTGAAACTCACTGAATGGTATCTTCACAAGATGTGAAATGCCTGCTGTGTTCAGATATGAAGTTTTAGCCTTGCGTTATAGGCTCCTTGTGACCCCACTGAGGGCTCAGTTTTTGCTGCAGGTCTACTGAACACAATTGATGCCTCACTATGCTGATATAAAAATGCATACCATTCTGCAAGTGTGTGTGTCCGCAAAATGTGTGAGTGCCCCTATCCTTTTATTTGTGTACACCCTTTAATAAATCACCATTTCTAGTTGCTGCAGGTCTGTTGTGATACACCTAAAGCATTGTCACTGCTGCAGGGCAGTCATTGGTATATCTCACACGTTAATCCACACACAACCCTGCAAAAACAATTCATTAACAGCCTGGGAATTCTCCCGCTTCACAAACAGTGGTTTTGTGTTGGAGTTTGTGGGTGCTTCCCCTCTGTGTTCATAGGACAGCCACGTCGGTTATAGGCAAAATATTCTGAGTGAGCAATGGAGTACTGTCAACCTTGTATGAAAATCTTGCATGCTTTGTTTGTTTATTTTTTTAAATAAATGAGCCACAGCTAGTTCCTTGCACATTTAAAAAGTCACAGCCAACAAGAGATTCCTCTCCACTCAGATCTGAGCATAAAGAGCATCATGGCGCCCTCCTCTGTCTTGGGGGACCCTCTGCTCTCGTTGAGGGTTTTTGGGGGTCCCAATGCATTAGGGTATGCTGAGGAAGTAACAATACCTCAAAATACCGCTTGGCTGTGTGTGTGTGTGTGTGTGTGTCATTGTGTATGTAAAAGAAAGAAACGAGGCATCTTCATTTTTTGTTTGTACACACCTGTGCCTGTCTCCAGTGTTCACTGGCAAGAATGGCAGCATTCAGACCATCTCGTCTCTGCAGAAGAAACTGGCTGGACTAACGGAATGTGTTATTGGTAAGTTCCACCATACTTGGAACAAGGTGCAAGTTTTCTCCTAACCGATTTAAGTTTTTAATACACTCATTACAGAGTTATTAAAAGAATGCTGGTAAGATAATGGACTAGCATTAAAGAGCCCCTGCATGGTTATTTTACTTCAGTAATTTTCTCTGACATTTCAGTACTATCCGCATGTCGCACCATGAATGTCATAACGTATATCTAAGGTAAAACTTTGAACACTGAAACCTTTTTTTGAAATCTGTGCGTGTAGGTCTTCAGTATGTGTGGGAGTATAGGAGCCCCACTAAATCTGTGCCTCCACACTACCAGTGTCGCCTGTGCAAGGTGACCAAACTCCAGTCTGAAATACTGCAGCACATCAAGGGATGGAAGCACTCCTTCAAGTACCTGGTGAGCATCTGTAAAAAGTTGAACTTTCATGGGTCTTAATCTGCTTACTGGCACTTTACTAGCACCATCTAGTCGATCGATGTTCACATATGCTTCCAGTGGTGTTGTGGACTAAAGTCATATGCTCCGTCCTTCCCAACTTTAGAAGCAGCACCACGGAGACAAGGTGACCTGCACAGAAGAGGAAGTTACAAACGACAAGGCCGTGAGGAAAACTATAAGGGACTTGGCCCTAGAGGTGGAGAAGACAGAGGGACAGGGCAAAGTTAGGGTAAGGCCTGCCGTGCCACACAGGGTTTGATGGCCAATGGAGTACTGGGCAGGATTCCCACGGTAATCCTTAGCCTGGGCCCGCCCATACTTCCTGTGATGCTACATTTCAACTTCGCGAGCAAAGTCAGTCGGCCAAGCTGGCGTAATAGAGCATGTCTGTTCCCCCCCAAAAATGGGAACCAATGAGAAACAAGCTTTGCCCCCCCAGTGCCAGTGAGGCATCTTATAGATGTAGGTATAGCCCGCCTCTCCTGTGAGCTTGTAGTCACGGAAGACAGGCTAGGAAATCCTGAGTCATGGAAATCAAAAATGATTTTAGGCCTGGAAAATGTATGGAATTTTGTAAATTCACTGAGTTTTGGAAAAGTCATCGAATTTTAGTTTCTTGCAAGTACAGCGTTCTGTGAAGTCATCATAATGTTGTTATGACTACAGCCTACAATAATCTTTGCAAAATAGTCTTTGCTCACTACTACTGCTAGAATAGTCTTTGCTCATTACGATCTCTTATTTCTCTTTCAGGTTGTACTGAAGGAGCCAAGTGAGGTGCCAGCCTTCCAGGGGATGAGTAAGTGAATCAGACCAACACACACAGTGATGCAAAAGATTAAACGAATTTTGTGTTTCATGCACACACACGCACACAGTGATGCAAAATATCACTCGTATTGTGTGTGTATATGTGTTTCATGCATACGCGCACACACACACACAGTGATGCAAAATATTACTCGTATTGTGTGTGTGTGTGTATGTGTTTCATGCACACACACACACACACACACACATTCAGTGATGGAAAATATTAAACACGCATATTTTGTGTGTGTGTGTGTGTGTGTGTGTTTTGGTCAGACTCTGCTAAGCCCAAGCCTTTCGTAGCCCCAGGAGGAGGAGGTCTGGGGGGGCCTAGAGCAGGACTGGGGCCTCTTCCCCCCTCAGGTGGGTGTGCAAGCTAGGGTTAGCCATTAGCACAGAGACACGTCAGGTGGGTGAGCTAGGGTTGGCCGTTAAAAAAAAATATTTAGTACAATTAATTGTGTGATATAAAATGTTTATTGATGTCTAAAACAGGTTTTTTTTAATGGGGATTATTTTGATTATAAAAAGATTCAGACTATGTGTGTGGTGGTGCAGTGCAGATCTTTTCCCCAAAAAAATAATACATTGGTATACTTACTTTTGTGATTTTAGACATCTCTCATAAAATGGAAAATGATGATGGTTTATCCTTACTATTTTAAACATTAATTAGAATTATAATTAGTGCTCATTAATAGTGGGCAGCCCATTGCTCACTGGAATTGCATGTCTCAGTCCCTTCATAACGTGACAAAATATGTTTCACTAATTGTTGTTGGAAAACCTGGGAAAATGAAAACGCATTAGCCTGTGTTGGTTAACTGGCATTGCATTTCAAGGCACTCTCTAACTGGGGAGTTTCCAGCACTGAAGGTGCCTCCAGGATTTCCAATAGTCACTTGTTGCTTATCAGTGTCCATTGCAAACCAAAAATAAACTTGTCCAGAGATCGGATCCTTTCAGCGAATTGTTTTAACTCATTCATTTTATTTATTAATTTATTTTTGCTGCCTATGATTTCTCTCAATGTGCCTCATGGTCACGTTTCCAACCTGTCTCTCTTAGGTCTGTATGGGTATGCTGAGTTCCCATGTGGTGGCAGCATGCCTGACTTTGCCATGCGCAGCATGCGGGACCTTCCCATGAGCCCGCAAGGGGCGGACATGGGTTTGCGCCGCTTCTCGGATGACGGCTCCAGAATGCCATCGGACGACTTTGGCATGAGGAGCCCTCGTGACTGTTTGGACCGGTCCCCTTATATGGACAATTTCCACCGAGGTCAGGGCAGTGACCTCGGTGACATGATGACAAGAGGCGGTGTGCCAGAGGGGAACAGTATCCCAGCCACGTTGCTGAAATATTTGGTATGTGACCCAATCCTCGTTCTTCTCTTTGGCTAACACAGCCATAACACTTGTTTACTTGTGATAAACACGCGCACACAAACACACTTTACCGGAATAACATCACAACACCATATTCCAGCAAGGTGTGCTGATATTAACATACCTGAGGTTAGTCCCGAGATGCAAAAACCATAGTTGACCAGCAGGGGCAGGCTTTCAGCAGCATTTAAAAGTACAAAAAGTCTAAACTAATTAAAAAAAAAAAAAATAGTTGAAGGCTTTTAAGTGGTAAATGTAGTGAAATATTGTGCTATTAGTCTTAAAAAAATATTACTGCTGCGGATGCACTGATGCATTTTAATTAGGCATTACTACTTGCTTCAGCTGTTCCGTTTTTTTGTTTTGTTTTGTTTTTTTCTCTCCATGTGAATGCGGTAGTATGTCCTGTACACCAGTGGTCCCCAACCCCCGGGCCGCGGACCGGTACCGGTCCGTGTATCAATCAGTACCGGGCCGCACAAGAATTAATTATTTATATCTGTTTTATTTATTATCTGAATCGAGCGGTCTTATTTTGAAACATCTTTTATTGTGAAAGGACCGTATTCTCCTCTCTGTTACATCTCCTCATTTGAGCGCCAAATTTCCTCATTTCCTCCTCATTTAACCCAGCAAAATGAGTAAACAGGTGTCTTTGGAAAGTTTCTTTGTGAAAGGGAAAAGGCACAATGAAGAGAGAGAAGAGCAGCCTACGACTTCCAAGAAAAAGAAAGGTTTTAGCAGACAGTACCAAGAGTCCTACTTGAAGTAGGGATTTATCGCGACAGGTGATTCCCACACACCAAGCCCGCTCTGCATAATATGCGGTGACCGGCTCTCAAATGAGGCAATGAAGCCTTCAAAACTGCATGTAAACGCCACCATAGCAACCAGTATCAGCGCGTTAGGGCCGTGGTCGGTAACACAGAGGTGAGGGAGAAGGGAAAGGAGAGGGGAATGGAGAGTTTGTGAGTGTCGGGCACGCAAACATACAGGAGATTCATTCACGGGCGACCAGAGAGTTTGATGTTATAATTGCGTTATATTGTTGGAGCATTCCCCCCCGGTCCGCGGTAAAATTGTCAAGCGTTGACTGGTCCGCAGTTAGAAAAAGGTTGGGGACCACTGCTGTACACGATGAATCTATAGATTTGACTTACCTTGAACCTGTGCGATTTCTGGCTGTCAACATTTGACAGTTTCACTAATAATGGTCATAAAGTCTTAAATTTAAAAATGATGAAACTCTAAAAGTGCTATATCTTCTCAATTTGCCCCACTAGTCTGTGCAGTGCATCAACAACTCAACTGTGTGTTTGCAATGTTTTCCTCACTAGACTGTGTCATCACCAACAACTCAACTCTATGGTGTTTGAAATGTTCCTCCTTGGTTGTCTGGCAGTAGCTAATGGTATTTTCTCTGCTGTGTTTTAGGATTCGTTCCGGATCGAAAGTGAGAGCGATGCCCAGATCGTGCTGAAGGTCACTCAGAAACTCACAGATGTTCTAATGGAGTATCGACTCCGCACCGTGTCCCCAGTAAGAAGAACCCCCATTTTCCACATATGTGCTGTATAAATATCTTTCATACACAAAGGAGTTTCTCTGTGCTGTACGAAATGAAAGCGAAGTACCGTAGTGGTAAAAAAAGAAGAAAATGTTTGCTCTCTTCTCCATGTCAGGTTAAAAACACACCTCCGTCCCTTGGACCGATGAGCTACAGCAATGATCGTTACTCCAGTGGCTCCATGGGAGGTAAGAGCGAGAGAGAGACACACACACACACACACACACACACACACACACACAATGATAATGAACGTCTAATTTCTGAGAGCATCCTCAGTAGGCCTGGACAATACAACAGACAAAACATCACAATTCAACACATTCACCCATTGACTCCACCCCCCAGCTATATATCTCAACGCATTTACAAACAAACAAATCCAAACGGTATCAAATCCATCCAAATGTAACGGACGTGTGTTTTGCCGCTGATGAAGGGCACTCAGGCTGAATTTCTACAAAAGGTTTTATTCTGGACAAACACCATACAAACACAATGAATTCACAGCTGCGTCTCTGCATCTCCAGCAGCGTAAGCTCTCTCTCTGCTGTGATCGCAAACCATTCACACGCCAGCATTCTAAATAGACATTCACTTGCTAGCATTCTAAAACAACACGCTAACATTCTAAAGCAATAAAACCGAACAAAGCCTACCTGGACAAACACCATACAAACACAATGAATTCACAGCTGCGTCTCTGCGTTTCGTTTACTTTCGTGTGCAGATGCAAACGAAAATTACAATTTACACTTAACATAATCAAACAACATCAAGCAAATCGTGCTGCAGCATGGAGCACTAGCAAGGGCAGACTAGCAGTCTGCAACATGGTCAGAATATCTTTACAAAAATAGTTATAATCTAAACATAAAATAACATAAAACGTAATAACTACAGAATAACATTATTCACAACCACACTGCCAGCCATTAATCACAGGTATATATAATTTTAAAATATTAAAATCAAAAACATAAGGACAGCTGTATTACAATGTACTAACCTCTAGCAGCGTACGCTCTTTCTCTGCTGGAGGTAGTAATGTGTGCAGCTGCACATAACACCACCAGGAGGCTCCATAACTATATCTCATAACTATAACTATAACTATACCAGATCTATTCTGTTGAAATTCATACACAAATTCCTGACTCTGTTACACAAACAGTCCAATATGTCACTAAAATAAAAAGGTAAAACTTCATACTGAATGTCTCATGTGAAGATCTCCTATAGTAACACATTTATTTGGTGTATTTGTTTATCTCTGACTGCTTCAGGTCCTTCAAGATATTACAACTAAGACTCGGAGGGAGTTGTGTGCACCCAACAGATGGGCATCTCCAGGGATGTCTGTGACTGACTGCTTTTGATGAGCTCACTCTGTTGAACCAAACGCAGTGTTGTTAATAGTTTTCCTTCACTTGATGTAAATGTCTTGAAATGAAATGCCATTCTTCTTTTAGTTGATTTAAAAAGTGTGTGAGAGGAAGGTTTTTGGACATTATATTTGTTGCTTAAGAAATGAGAGAACCTCCATTTTCTGGAATGTGCATGATACAAGTTTTCTATACGGGTGAAATAAAGATTAATCTCTGCTTTCATAGACTTTTCTTCTTTTGACAGTTTTACATTTTCCATCTTATATATTGTGCACCATAGACCTGGGGCCCATTGCACATAAGTTGGATTAAGACATCCAGGATAAGTGAGTAATCGAAGCTCATTGAATCCAAAACAAGAGCGTCCAAGACAAAGGCTGAGCGAGGATAAGCAGACACGGATTCATCAAGCCAGGTGTAACCTATCCTGGATAAGTGCGCGATCACGGCTCCCTCAGATAGACCCCGCCACTGATCACAGATTCACTGATTTACCATGGCAGGTAGAGCGGCATTGGCTACTTTTCGCAGTCACGTACAAGGAAGTCAAATGTAAACTGGAGTATTTAAATCGTTGGAAAAGTTTACTGAATGAGCTAGAATTTTAAAATGGTTAATGCTTACCGGTATGTTAGAATGCAACTAATACAAAGTATTGTTAGTTCATCTCTAAACCAAAGATTCTAGAGTGAATCTTTGCTCGTAACTGTTTAGCGTGTGATGTTGCCATGGTAACGCGTGTAGAGAAAAAGTAAGCAGAGAAGGTAAAAAGTTGTTCATGAGCACGTCCCAGTTCATTTTAGTGAAGATTCTGTAAACGAACCGGAGAAGAAAGGCAACATCGCCACAGTAATAAAACAGAAAAATCGTGGAAAGGTATTGCTGACCGCCTGCGTAAGTAGTGCACAATTACACACACCGGTCCGTTGAAACATCGCAATTGCAATCCAAATAGGCTAGTTAAACATCGCAGTTGTAGGCTACTCTGATTATCAATCATTTGATTTTTTTAAATTGAGAACTGCAGATATAAGTGATATGAGTGAAACTGAGTAAATGTAACTCCTCAGATTGTAACTGATAAATATATGAGCTAATAACAATAGGCGTATTGATAACATGAATTTATATAACTTCTTTAAGTGGACCTAAGTTCGCATGTTCACTGACTGACATTAGGCTACTTAAGCCTACATTAAGTTTTTCTTTTCTTGTGTTTGCTCTACATCTGTGTAATGTAGATTAAACATGACTGGGCCAAAGTCGACATGGCAGAAAGTCAAAATTAAATACAAGAACATTGTCCAGAATAGTTAGGGCCCTGACTAAGACGGACTTAAAGGGATAGTTTGGTTTTTAACACATTGAGCCCCTTTCACAGGTTGTCTAAAATGAAATAAAGTGGTTGACACCAAAATCTTGATGAATGCTCCTGTCTCGGGTATTTGGGAAATATAGAATCGCCTCTGCCTGCCTTTAAAATGGCTAGCAATGGGCATGTGTTGTTTCTTTCCTTAAAACACTGGTTTTCAAAAAGTGCTACTCATGGAGTGATTAGTGGCGTTTGCTGATGTTCCAACCCAAGTATCGTAGCAAAATACAGTTTCTGTCATGTTTTATTTGCCATTTTGTAAGTCCCATAGGGGTCAATTTGCTCCTTCATATAAACAAAGTGCCAAATAAAAAATAAAATAAAAAAAAAACATGACGGAAGCTTTATTTCGCTATGATACATGTTTTGGAACATCATTGAGCACCACTAACCACTTGGTGAGTAGCACTTTTTTAAAAACCAGTGTTTTAAGGATAGAAACAACACATGCCCATTGCTAGCCATTTTGAAGGCAGGCAGAGGCGATTCTACATTCCCCAAATAGCCGAGACAGAAGCAAGCGTCAAAATTTCGATGTCAACCTCTTTATTGCATTTTAGACAACCTGTGAAAGGGGCTCAATATGTTAAAAACCGAACTATCCCTTTAACAATGCTCAAGCTTAATATTACCCAGATAGAAGCATATAATACCCAGAAGGTGCAGGCTCACACACCGTCTATAGCAGGCATGGGCAAACTAAGGCCCGGGGGCAATATACGGCCCGTTTGGCTTTTTAATCCGGCCCGCCAAACCTTTTGAAATTATATTCAATAACATTATCAAACCTTTATTTAGTATTTTCCCTGCAATTTCTGCAAACTTTTGTTAAATGCATTAAAAAAAAAAACAGCCTTGCATACCCATGCTTTACCACCTATTAAAGGCCAAAACTGTGAAATATAATGGTCATTTATATTACTTCACACAAACACTACATCTATCTGCTCCTGGCACGGCCCCTTTATTAAATTTTATAACCCACTGTGGCCCTCGAGTCAAAAAGTTTGCCCACCACCTGTGCCCTTAAGTGAACATACGTTTTGATTTTGTCGATTGATGAACACTGTAGCCTACATTGCTTGTGATGTGCATTCATTGGTTTAATAGTCCTCATGTGATTCCAGATGGTCGGCAAAGCTGCCTGTCAGATCAGTAATGTTGTGGCAAAATGGCCCGGATACATTTACATCATGGCTGTGTCAAGAATGTCATTCTGTTTATGAGGTTGTAATGATGAGACTTTTTCTTGACAGGTGAATTTTCTGGTGTGTTACTGGGAGACAGGGCGTATGCCTGCCAGCCTTTTCTCCTGACACCTCACACAGACCCCCAGGAAGCACAGCAGGCCTACAACCATGCCTATGCCAGGACCAGTGCCAGGGTTTAAATGACCTTTGGCCTCCTGAAGGCACGATTTCGGTGCCTTCCCAAATTAAGGGTCAGCCCTGTGAAGGCATGCGACATTACTGTAGCATGTGCTGCCCTACACAATTTGGCCTGCTGAGGAAAGAGAGGGCCCCCAGAAGCTATACTGAAGTACAATTCCACAAAATGCTCCACAGCCCTCATTTTAACAACTCTCCTTACTCTCCAACTCTCTTACGATGTTATGACTTTATAAATGTATATATGATTATATGAATATTAAAATATACATATATATTAAAATGTGTGTGTGTATATATAGAGAGAGAGAAAGAGAGAGGCTAATCTAATGATTCCAACAAAATAATTGTACTAAAATGACTGAAATTAATAATCACAAACATCAAAATAATGACATTGAGTGTAGTTACATGTGATAACAATGTGTAGTGGTGGGCTTCAGTTCAGTTCAGTTGAGCCTGAGATAAGGGATAAGATTAAATCAGTCCTGGAATTTAGCCTGGTCAGGGGCAGGCTTACTCCACAGAATAAATCTCCATGGTAACTGTTATACCATAACATATCCTGCTGCCCTATCCTGCTTTTGTGCAACTGGATCATGGATAAATTGAGCCAGGATAGCCAAGGTTCCCGGATTAATCCCTTACCCTAGTTTTGTGCAATAGGCCCCTGCACTGCATACAAGGGGTTTGTCGACACTGCTCACTCTCCCCTCATGAAATCGTGATTTCAGGAAATGGCTCGTCATGAAGTATCTTGCTCCGCCTGCTTTACCATCTCTAGCATATTTTCTACACGGATGGAAAGCGCTGCGCGTCTGTTGAACGTGTGAGGTTGCATGTGTCACTGTGATTTGGAAATGGAAGGTAAGCTTATTTTTGCATAGTTTGCCTTTAATATTGTGATTAGCTTTAGCTATCTTATAGGTTTAAATAGACCAGTGAAGCAGAAAAAAACGAGTCTGCTTTGCATGTTTGCTTTATGTTGAATCGTTATGTGATGACAAACAAAGAGTTTAGTAACGTAAAGGCAACACGATAATCCCCGAGTTACACTCCTAACGACCAATAAATTTTACAATTTCTGCGCATAGTCCATGCACGAACAGAAAAAGGATGTAAAACCTAAACGCATTGCAACTGCAAGTCATGAAGTTTAACGTTAAGTGATTCAAAATAGTTTAACGTTAGCTAATTAACGTGACTATTTCACTGTGACTATGGAACTAGAGTTAACGTGTATATATGTTAATGCCTTCAGAAGTTAATGTCAATAAGAATACTATTTTGTAATTTTTACTAAAGTTAACTTAAATTCGTAGGAGAAGTAAAAGGGTCAGCTTTTAATTCACCTATCTAACGCTTTAGCCCCTGTATGGTAACATTATACGCTTGTTTTGGTCTTCCTCTTTCGCATGAAACCATTAAATTTTATTAAAAGGCATAGTTTCTTTTTTAATAGCTTATTTATTTGTTATTAATACAGAATAAAAAAGCAGTTTCGCTCAGTGTAAACACTTTACTATCTACATTTTAGAAAATGTGGGACTTGGGTAGAAGCATATTTCGAAGCATATGAAGAGTGTGACTTAAACAGTATAGAGTAGGCAAGTGAACCACGTCATTCTGTATGCAGCGGGTTAGCATTTTCCAACTTCCGGTTCCTAAGCGAAAACCCCTATGGGAAAATGAATGGCTCAAATAACAAAACAACATATACAAAAAATATGGCAGTGTCTGACCTACGAGGACCTAGGCATTCGTTTTTCATCAATAAAATGAGTAGCAACATAGTCCGTGTGTGTTTTTTAGACGCATTGTAACGATGATAAATGAATGTTGCTATCCCTCTGCTAACAACGAAAAATTAAGGACTACATGGAGTTGTCTCTTTGACGTCATTTTCAAAAACGACGGTAAAATGATTTAAAATGCAATATGTTCTTTATTTACAATGATTCAGTGTAAATTACAACGGTCAACAATTGGCAAATCTTTCACAAAGCTTGTTTTAAAAAACTGCGGGATGACATGTTGTTGAGCGCAGTTTTGTATAGCTCTGGTTACCATGGCGTCCGTGCTAAGCGCCGCTAACTTGTAGTCAAAAGGGCTCTCTGCTTTAGCCTAGTGATAGCAACATCTTATTTATTTTGTCATTAGACTGCAAATTTGCAAACCCATCGCCCATAACATGTTTTTTTAACATCCTCCAACGAATGCGGAGGTCGTCAACTCACGTGCTTTTGCTCACACCTTATTTGAGACGGAGCTTTAAAATTAACATTGGATTTCCCATAGGGGAAAAACCTTAGGAACCGGATGTCGTGAAATGCTAACAAGAAAAACTACAGGCTTCCGGGTCACTTGCCAACTCTATTGGCCATTACAAAATATTGCATGATCAGTGTCAATGCTGTGTTGCAGATGGAGTGAGGCAGTGTGGATGGAAGTGAGAGCTACAGAGATCATCGTCATTCCTGTCAAGCCCATCATTCTAGTGCTGCCCTGCCCCTACAAATTGGTTGTTTAGGTGCCTGTTGTGTAGATGACTCTTGTCACACAAACAAATACACATTAATAGCCTTGTGTATACACTAGAATGGCACATTTCGCTTTTGCCGCTTTCTCTCATGCACAGTGACTCGTATACACAGCCTACAGTTGTCATGTTTGACTTGGCAAAGGAACATGTGACAGATATATGTGCACTGGTACTCACACTGACACGCGTTGATTGTAGACATGAATTAGTTTAGATCCTTAATAATCTGAAGACGCTAAATTGTATTTTTTTTAACCATATTTGTCTGTATGCACATTCTGTCACATTCTATGGGTGTGACTTGTCTTTCCAATATTAACTATGACAAGATTTCTTGTCTGTTTGTTCTAGTATCTAGCTGCAGGACGTCAAGAGAATTCTCTGTCTAGTTAACACAGCATTGCATCCATGTAGAGAAATTGACAATAACTTTATCCCTCAATTTAAAGAGGGGCTAAGCAACATTCTGTTTTTCTCTCTCACGAGCTCCCTCTAAAGACCGCTGTATTGCATTGTATTGCACTGCATTTAATTGGAAGCGGTCTGCGCTGCTGAACATTGCAAGTGCTGTATCTACCGCATTCTGGCGCATTCTACACCGTTCGTTCGCCGTGTAGTGACTCATTTTAGCATCCTAAACAGTATGAAACGGATTAATTAAATGAAAAATGTTGCATAGTGGGACTTTAAATCTAAGGACCGATACACTCGCACCACTGTGCATATTGTAATGGATTGGTTGAAAAGTTGTGCAAGGAAGACATATAGTATATTTTTGTGACCGAACAGAATACTTGTTTGTTGTTGCAAACTGGTATTTTAATTTAGGAATTCTCACACTTGTTTGTTTTTGCTGTATTATTAGAGCTACAGCCAGGGATGCCTCACCAAACCAAGATGGTGGATTGAGCCAGGATATTGGATTATTTCTGCATGTACTGCTGCCTACAGCTGCCTATATGCAGTTTTTCTGGGGAGAAGATTTGCTAAAATCTAAAATCAACAGTTTCAATGGTATCATATGCGTGCAAACAACAGAGATTGTTTTTCCATTGAGGTGATGGTGGTTAACACCAGGAACTATCTATACGTCATTTAAACATTTCATTTGTACAATGGATTACTTTGACAAGTACCAAAAAATCTTGTACTTTTTGAAAAATGACACTTTTTTACAAGTCCAAAGACCGCCTGAGGATGGTAGTGATGAACGCAGCGGAGAGAGACGAGGCGCTTCGAGAGTGCCATGACTCCGGAGGTGGTCACTATGGCTGTCAGACTACCGTAAAGAAGGTGTGCACTTTGTACTTTTGGGATGAAATCAGAGGCGACGTTCAGAAGTGGGTGGCTGAATGTCCCCAGTGTCGGTGTAAAGAGATCAGAATAGTTCCCCCTGTGGTGAGCCCAGCTGTCGTCAATGCTCCATGGTCGGTTATAGGTGTTGATTTGATTGGGTCCCTTCCGTGCACGAAAAATTCTAAACAGTATATACTGACTGTAACAGACCTGTTCACAAAGTGGGTCATTGCCAAACCCCTGTGCAACAACTCAGGTCCAGAGGGGTCGCGGAGCATAGCAGATGTTCTGTTAGATTTTGGTCTTGTTGAAAAGATAATCACGAATGTGGGACCGGAGTTTGTGAACGGCCTCAACAAGGGTGTTTTCAATACTTTTGGAATTGAACATAACATAGCATCGGCTTATCTACAATCGAATAGGCAGGATGAGTGGATAAACCCTACGGTGAAGGAGAGGCTTTCCGAGTACTGTAATGATAACCGAGATGACTGGGACATTAACCTCAGAGTGTCTCTGCCATTAACTGTACACCTAAAAGATCCACAAAGTATAGCCCATACTTTGCCATGTTTGGACGCCACCCACGCTGCCCTGAGGTGGTTAAAATGTCTGTACCCATGGCCGAAGACTTTGTTGTAGTTGATTTGGAGGACACTATAGAGCAGGGTCTTTCAGACATTGCTGCTACCAATGCCGAAATTACTAGGAACTTGACTCTGCCTAAAGGAAAGCAAAAGAGAGTTCGGGAGCAGGAGGAAATGTGAAGTCCTTCATGGGCAAACATCATTTTGACACTTGTTGTCAGGACAATGGTAATTGAATGTGCTGCATTATTAATGTAGTTCCATGGGTATGCCTAAAATAGGTAAAAAAAAAAAATGTTGCAATAGATGCCTTTGCTTGATTGTAAGGTACCTGTATTATTTGTAATAAACATAATTTCAGGCCATCACACCATGAAGTGAGTTTAACATTTGGGGTAATGTATTACAGTGTATCTGGAAAGCATTTACAGCCTGTCGCTTTTCCCCCATTTAGTTTTGTTGATGTATTAAATTCTTTTTTTGCCCTCAAAACAATAACACACACACGCACAACGCCCCATAATGACAACATCAAAAATGTTCACTTGAGATGTTTCCAAATGTATTCAAAATTCAAAAGCTGCTACACAGCTTGAAATTGAGCTCCGGGGCATGCTGTTTGGCCTGATCATTCTTAAAGTGTTTCTACAGCTTAATTGTTGAATTCAGTTGATTGAACATAATTTTGAAAAGCACATACCAGTGTATGTAAGGTCCCACAGTTAACAGTTCATGTCAGACTACAAACCTAGCAGGAAGTTAAAAGAATTTTCTTCAGACCTCTAAGACAGGAATGTCTGGAGGCACAAATCAAGGGATGGTTACAGAAACAGTTCTGCTGCTTTAAAGGTGCCAATGATCAAAGTAAAATTAAATCTTTATACACTACACATTTTCATGCAATGTTTTATTCAACCCAGTGAAGGTCTGGGTTAGGCTTAAGCTGCATCTAAAAAAAATTTCATTTACATTTATTGTAATAATGGAGACAACAAAAACTTTGCAATTCTGCAATTTGATGCTTCACTTGAAACCATCAATAGTCTTACCAACAGGGTGCAGGTCATGTCTTGTAGGTGAGCAGCACTCAACTTGACTCCTGCAGTTTCACAAGCAAGCCACTTGCTGGCAGTTTTGCTCCAGAACATACATTGACTGATGCATTTAAGTCTGCTCAGTTTGGTGGCTGCCTCATTGACTTGAGTTGTTTACTTCAGAGTCCAATGCAGCAATTCCATCAAGCGTTGAACACAGTATACCTGTATGGACATAGTCTTGTGGTTCCTTAAGGGTGTTTGACTGCATCTTACATGACGGCCATTCTGTAAATAAGCACACAGCTGAAGGGAGCTGATAGATCTATGGCAGCCTTGCCATTCTGCCGAAGACTACACTACACCATTTACTTTAGGAAGAAAGCTTTTTGAAAACGATCACTTAGGTGAATAAATCTGAAAACGCCCAATCGATGTTCTCCACAGCCTTTTGTGTTTTATAGTCAAGTGTGACACGAAGTAGGCTAACAATTCAACTTCATCGTCCGTCCATGAGGAGAAGCCTGTTTTAACGCCACTCCTTTGTTGAGCCATTCTGCCACAATTTTAATGTCGTCCCGCTAATGTTACTTTTTACCTCTGTAAAGTCACAACTTGTCGCGCGGCTGTAATCAAACAGAGCTGGCCCGGCAAAAGTGACGTAACAATGACGACAATAAATTCGGAACCGGAATGTTTAATAGCAGCAAATTCTGAATACGATAATGTGGACGGGGATAGTTTTAACTACGGATAGGCGTTTTTATATCTATCCGGCTTAATGTGTACAGGGCCTTAGTTAGTTCATAGACATTTGAAATGAGCGGGGGAAAAACACTTAGTTCCAACCTCTGTAACTCTGTGTCCATATGTCACAGAAAAATACATATTCTTCTAGAAAAAACTTGAGGGTGTCACTTTTCCAATGGTATGAGGCACATCCCTGAGTCTAAAACTATGTAGGAACTGTCAAGCTTTTAATTTGGGTATGCGTTTTTTTTTTGTTTTTTTTTTTAAATAGGGGCGTGCATTTACAATTGGAAAAGCGACCAAATGTTTTTGATAGGATCAAAAGAATTATGTAGAAAACTGGTGTGAAGCAATGCTGGTGTGGAATTTTCTAATCTGTTTCTACAATAGACTACCTCATTGTAGAAACCTTTTCTCAGTAAATAAATACTATGGGTTTATAACTTTTTTGGATTATGATGATGCTCAGTCGCCCTAAACCATCGACAAATAGTAGTCTGTCACTTATGGTACAGATTAACTGTACTTTTCCTGCATCATGGCAGTTGGGATTCCCCTTCAGCCATCAATCTGCCCAGTGATTATTCCTTATACCTTGTGTATAATTAATATTACATAATAAATGGTTTTGCCACCTTCATATTTAAAGTAATAATTTGATACCTTCCACCTTACTGATACTGAATGATACACTCTGGGATGTTGCAAGAAATTTTGGGCCCTATGACAGAAAATCATCTTTCCCTCCCCTCCCAAAAGAAAACATGCTCCACAACACATGAATATATGTTAGATCTCAGATTTATTTGAGTTTGCTGATGGTTTGATAAAAAATAAACCTGGTTACAACAGAGCTTCTGTTTACTTATTAGTTCTCATGAGCACAAATACAATTGACCCATTTTTCCACCCAAACATGTAAAAAGTACCCTGAGAACAGACTAGTCACCTATCACTCATATGTGGCCACACCCCCTATGGGCAATGGAGGAGGTCACATAATGACCCCTCCCTCATCAGATGGCCTCTGATTGGCTTGATCACTTCCTGCTATGTTGCCATGACAACTTCAATTGGTGACATTGGGGTTTGTAATAAAAACAAAACAAGTGGGATTTCAGTATGTGCAATGAGAGGTTAGTGGCCGGTAATAAAAGGGAAAAGGTTAAAGGTCAGGAGGAAAACTTGAGGATGGTGAGCGAGGGAGTTTGGATCCTCTTCAGAAACGCCGTGAACTGCTGCTTGAGGTCACCACCGACTTGGTGATGGTGGCGCTACCTCCACCCATACCATATCCACTGCTGAGCCCAAAGCCACCACTACCCATGCTTGAGAGATCTGCAGAGGGACAGAAGGGTTTGGATCACTCACATACAAGATTATAAAAATGAAAATAAATAATAATATGTATTTATAAATATTTCGTGTCCAATGAAAAGTTTTGATTTGATAGAAGAATGAATTAATGAATATCTATCTTTATATGTCTGTCTTTATTCATCAGTAAGTAAGTAGTCAAGTAGGCTATAGCTTACTTCCACCGCTGCTATGCTGAACGTGGACGACAGCATTGGAACCACCTGCGGACAGTCTGTTAAAAAAAAAGAAGCACAATTTGCATTTTCATTTTTTATATTACCATTTTTTATCACCATTAACACAACGAACCAATAACAGACAGTTTGATACTGCAGACAGTTTAGCATAGATATAATCTATTGAATAGAAACCCCTTCTGACCTGTGCTCCTCTCCTTCCAGCAGCTTTCTGTAGGTGGCGATCTCGATGTCCAGCGCCAGCTTGACGTTCATGAGCTCCTGGTACTCGCGCACCTGCCGTGCCATGTCCTGCTTGGCGCGCTGGAGGGCCTCTTCGAGATCCTTGATGCGGGCACGGGCATCTCTCACTGCCAGCTCCCCGCGCTCCTCTGCCTCTGCAATCTGGCCTTCGAGGTTGGCACGCTAGAAGGGGAACAAGAGAGCGCCAGTTGAGGGGCAACGAGGGAAACACTGAGCTAAACAGGTGTAACCATACGCTAGCACATCATTTGACTTAACTGCTCTCTGGGAGTGATGCATAGTAGCTGGGAGTGATACAATGAAGCTTTAGCAAGTTTTAATTCGGATCAACTGCTTAATTGACTATTTGAGTCAGTCATATTCATACAATGGCACTAACAGTATAATTGTCTTGTGTGCCAAATTGCTAACGTCTTATCTGAATGTTAATAGGATTCCTACACCATGTGGTGGCTGATACTCACCTGTCCCTTGACGGCTTCGATCTCGTTCTGGAGACGGGCGATCATGCGGTTAAGTTCGGCGATCTCGGCCTTTGTGGTGCGCAGGTCATCTCCGTACTGCCCGGCTGATGTCTGCATCTCCTCATACTAATGGAAGGAAGTGGAACGCGTTTAACTCACAGGTATGCATGAGCGCACAGGTCACTAATGGTATATTAAGTAGTCTCCTGATAGCCAGGTTAATACCTGATGTAGGAGTCCATTATACAATTACTGTACTATGTGGATGTATGTTTTTCATATTTTTCACATAAACAGAGAATACAAAAAATAATTGCTTGTGTGTGTGGGAAAGAGAGAGAGAGAGAGAGAGAAAATGAGAGACGAATGGAGGGAGAGAGAGAGAGTGTGTGTGAGAGAGAGGCCTGTTTGTACCAGACCTCGGCCTCAGATTTGCTGAAATTATATTTGTGTGTGTGTGTTGTAAGTGTGTTGTGTATACCTTCTGTTTGTACCAGGCCTCGGCTTCGGCTCTGCTGCGGTTGGCGATGTCCTCGTACTGAGCACGCACTTCGGCCACAATGGAGTCCATGTCCAGGTTCCTGCTGTTGTCCATCTCCACGATCACAGAGGTGTCCTTGATCTGAGCCTGCAGCTCACGCAGCTCCTGAGAGACAAACAAGAGGAGGAGATGAAAAAAAAAACTGAGTATGACAGAGGCTTCGAGCAGTAGGTGCACATAACACATGGGTGATGAAATCTATGATTGCTCTCTGGGTTGGTCTGTCTCTGTCTGCCTTTCATATAACAAAACAAGCACACTAAACCATGCAGTCAGCAGGATGCGGTAAAGGGAGACCAAACAGGGGGAAGACTTTGACAGAGAAACATGACAGAGGCCTCGAGCAGTAGGTGCACATAACACACGGGTAATGAAATCTGTGATCGCTATCTGGGTTGTCTGTCTCTAGACCGCCTCTGTCAGTGACAGACAGACTGTCTTTCATACAACAAAAGCTGGCTGAAACATGCAGTTAGGAAAACACGGTGAAGGTGGGCCATGAGGTTCACAGTGCAGCTAACTTACCGCCTCGTAAACGGCCCTGAGGAAGTTGATCTCGTCCTGAAGGGCATCGACTTTAGCCTCCAGCTCAACCTTGTTCATGTAGGCGGCATCGACATCCTGGGGGGTAGACATAGGGAAAGTTGAGATTTGGCATCTCAAAAAAAGACTTTTGAAGGTTTCAAAGTGTTGTAAAGGAGTTTGCAATTTAGTGTCTGACCTTCTTCAGGAGGACAAAGTCGTTTTCTGCAGCTGCGCGCTTGTTGATTTCATCTTCATACCTACGGTGCAGACCATTAAGTTAGCTTTAGCGTTAAGTTACATTTAGCATTTAAATTAGCATTACATTTAGCATTATCACTAGCTTTAGCTTGTTAGCCATTTACAGTTCAAATGAGCATCAGCTTCAATGGTAACAGCTCAACCTTGGATGGACATCAACAAGCATATTTGCTTACTTCTTCTTGAAGTCCTCCACCAGGCCCTGCATGTTCTTCAGCTCTCCTTCCAGCTTAATCTTCTCATTGCCCAGGTTGTCTAGCTGGCGCCGCAGGTTAGCAATGTAGGCCTCGAACATGGCATCGATGTTGGAGCGCGTGGTGGTCTGGCCCTGCAGAAGCTCCCACTTGGTCTCCAGCATCTTGTTCTGCTGCTCCAGGAAACGCACCTGAGGGAACGAGCAAGGAGGGACAGGTGAGATGGACAGGTCGATGGATGGACGGATGAATGGATGTATAGAAGGGTGGTTTAATGGATGGGTGGATGGATGGATGAATAGATGGATGCATGCATGGATGGATAGATGGGGGAGATTCACACATGATCAGTCACCTGTTAGGGCACCGCGATGAGTTTTTGGATCTTTCTAATTAGGAGACCTGTATCAGGAAGTGTGCATTAGTGTGTATAATTGAACTAGGCCTACTATGAAATATTTGTCAGTGAATGGGCATAACCGGTACTCTGAAAAGAGAAAGTGTGTGTGTGTGTGTGTGTGTGTGTGTGTGTGTGCTTGTGAGTTGGAGAGAGAGAGAGAGAGAAAGAGACAGAGAGAGAATGTTTGAATACATCTTATAAATGTCTTAAGTAAACTGTTTCTTTGTGATGGTCCACGCCCTAAAGAAAACATTGTGATAAGAATCTGTGTGTGTGTGTGTGTGTGTGAGTGCATACGCATGGGACATGCCTCTATACACAGACATAGTGTGTGTTTGCACATATGGGCGTGAACATGCAGGCAGTAGAGCTATGTTATTACCCAACAGAATTAAGGGAAAGTACCACAATGCTATTGTGCTACCCTTTAGTCTCTCTCTCTGCAGCTGGCTCAGTTTAAGGCAGTAAATTCCACAACTGTTTGCTCTGTCAAGCCACGGCATTTACCGAATTTGCAGCCATTTATTTAAAGGTGGATACAGTGATATCAGTTGATATTTTTTTTCTTTTACCGCAGGCGAAGCAAAAACAAGGTTAGAATCTGAATGATTAATTACAAATTTGTTGGCTAATTTATTGCTTGAGCTGTATGACTAATTCAACCACTATGGGCAGGTGTGTCTCATGATCACATGATCACACACACACACACACACAATGAAAGGGGGTGTCCTCTGACCACACATACAGGCCCTAATTGAGTTTTCACCTAAGGGTGTATCTTGTTGTCTGCCCCCAGGCAAGTTGGGTGTGTTTTGGTACAACATACTGACAGTGCAACCAAAAAATAAAAGATAGTGTGGCCAAAGTCACACACACACACATGCACACAAACATACTCACACACACAATTAGACTAACCCAGACTAGCTCACAGACAGAATTTGAATGGAGCTGTTTAAGCATTGTCCATACATAAGGTACATGTCATGAACTTTACCTCCCCATAACTGTCTCTTTACACACACACACACACACACACACACACACACACACACACACACACACACACACACAAGATGAGTCACAGTGATCTCCAGAGCTACACCCATGTTTATACAGGTGTGTCTCTGCCAGTCACAGGGTCTGGCCATAATATTTTATGTCTACACAAGCCTCTTAAGCCACCCAAAACCCTTGCAGCCTGCAGTGGGCAACGAGCAGGGCAGACCAGCCCATGCCAGCCCTGGACACGAGCACAGACATGTGGCTATCACTCAGCCCAAAGCACAGGAGTACTGTAGCTCGACTGCTACCAAATTATGCATGCACTCACATAGCAGATGGTAGCTTCTGTGCAGAATAGGTGGACAAAGACACACACAGACACTCAGATTAACTTTGACTAACAGACAGACACACCATTTGAAAGTAGCTGTGGAGTTTGAGCGTCGCGCATGACACTTCAAACATGAAAGACATTATCTTGTTTCTGTGGCAGACTAGACCCCATAGTGACAGTGTGAGTGATAAACAGAAGATGACAAACATAAGTTTGTTAATGAATGGGGAGATAGCTGTGTGAGTGTGAGGAGGTGTATCAGTGTGCCGCTCGTCAGAGTGTGTGAGAGATGACTCACACACTTCACGAGCGGCGGTTGGGAGAGAGGGCTGATAAACGGAGCTCACCTTGTCGATGAAGGAGGCGAAGCGGTTGTTGAGGGTCTTAATCTGCTCCTTCTCCTGCGTCCGCACGGCCTGGATGGTGGGGTCGATCTCCAGGTTGAGGGGCGCCAGCAGGCTCTGGTTGACCGTTACCGCGGTGATGGGTGCCGCCGCCACGAAACCGCCGCCGTAGCCACCGCCGATGCTGCTGCTGCTGAACCCGTAGCTGCCACCGCCGATGCTTCCCCCGAACCCTCCGCCCATGGAGGACCCAACGCCGGAGCGGCGCACCGACACGGAGCTGACGCGGGAGCCGGCCGACGGGACCACGGCGGACTGGCTGGTGAAGCTTCTCTTGACCACGCTGGGCCCGGAGCGGTAGCTGGTGGATCGGAACTCCATGGTGCTTGGCTGTGTGTGTGGGGGGTGAGTGGCTTAAAAAAGCACAAGTGCGAGAGATGTGTGAGAGAGAGAGAGAGGCTTTGGAGATGACCGCGGACGAGGCGGAGGGCAAGCTTACTTCACAAAGGAGAGTCAAAGTCCCTCTGTGTGTCAGTACACTGTCCATAACGGCCTTTTAAGCACACACTGACAGGGGAGGGGACTAGCGCCCGCTCACACACACGCCCCTTCTTGTTGTGCTCACACACACACACACACACCCTACCTGTTCGGCAGGTACAGAGGGATTTCAGGAAGGTGAAAACACACTGGGGACACGCCCTAATAAAGTGCCAGTGTGTGCAGGAGAGAGACACTTATATGACACAACAGCTGCTCTAGATGCCTGCATTTATAGTATATGACTGAGCAGGTACCTAAAACACTAATGCAGAACCTGTTCTGCAGTATAAAGAGACAGCATAGCAGGGGAATATGTATGTGTTGCCTGAACACTTGGTAGGGAACTGAGGGCTTCAGTGAAAGTAAAGCGTGATAAGAAGTGTTCCATTCCAGGGGAATGCTGTGGGTTCTTTCACACACACTCCTTTAACTGTGACTACAGAATGGCGTGAAGGTGTGTGTGTGTGTGCACACACACAGCAATGTGGTCATTTACCGAATAAAGGCAGGCGGACCGCATGAGTCACCCCACAATGATTTCATTGTTTTGCAAGTTGGAGCAAGGGCCAAACAGACACTCACAGATTCTCAGGCAGGAGCTTCGAGTTTTCTGTTTGGCATTAAGACACAGTCACCTGGATAACAGGTGTGCATGAGAACTCTCACTTGTTCAGGTGTTGTTACACCTTTCCCATGGCCAAGGGCTAGGCCGTCAGCAGACAGGGGAAAGGTCCAGTCTGCAGAGTTTTATGGCCCTTTGTTATTACAGCAAATTAACTCGATGAAAACTGCCAATATGTCAAGTGGACTTTAGGGTGTGTATTTTAGCATGTCTCTATGTGTGTGTGTAAGTAAGTGTGTAGAAAAAGGAGTGTTCCTCTATTAGAGTGCTAATGTTTCTCTATAGAGTGCTAATGTTCCTTAGAGATAGTCTTTGTGTGTGTGCGTTTGAGTATAGAAGAAAAGAGTGTATGTTCCTTAGAGATTGTGTGTGTGTGAGTAAGTGTAGAAGTAAAGAGTGTATGTTCCCTAGGCATTGTGTGTGTCTATGCATCTATCTACAGAAACTGAATGCAGTTTATCAACTTCGGTATCACTGATCACTGTCTCCTCTGTTTTTGTGTGCATCCCGTTCCCTGGCCACCATATGCACCGTAGTGTTTTCTATAGACTGGTTTTAGTAGCGTTTAGTAAGGACGTAAATGCTAGAGCCTGACCGATAAAGGATTTTGAAGGCCGATACCAATACAAATATTTGTTGGTTTAAAAATCCGATATTCCGATATATCGGTCGATATTTAAAAAAAAAAAAAAAAATCAGAAACTCGCAACAAAACATTAAAAGATTTCCATAACATTAGCTATTTGTAGTTATTTATGAGTTTTAACTAAAATAATGATAATGCATTTTAAAAAAGAAACTTGTTTATTTTATTGTCACAACGGAACATCAAATTCAAAATATTGGACTTGATAGAATTTTGTCACGAATTTTGTCATGCTTATCTGAGTATATAAAACGCCAACACTCATGTCCATCGTAATATTATAAATGCCGATACTGATAGTTTGGAAAATGTCTAATATCGGCCAGCCGATATATATCGGTCGGGCTCTAGTAAATGCCTGCCATGCCCTGACTAGAGAACCTTTTCTGTATTTGACCGAGACTTCTAAGTCATGAGGTCGGGAATTAAGGTGGAGTCAGCTCAGGTAAGTGCCACCTCTGCCTCACCTGGGGCAAGAACAGGTGCTCGAGCTGCACAGGTGGCACACAAAGGCACAGGAAACGGTGAGATGAAGAGTATTGGAAAGCGAGGTGGCAAGAGCCTGTCAGAGAGGCCTAGTGTGTTTGAAGAGAACAGCAACAAACACTAATCACGCAGGGTGGGTCTGCAATCAGGCTGAACAATGGAAGTCTTTAAAGGGCTGAGAATGTTTGCCATTCCAAAGATTGTGCAGCAAGTTGAATGATCATGACAGGAGGGTTTGCATTTGGCTGCTTAAGTAACAAAATAATATCTTATATTTTTGGATATTAACTATAAATCACATGCATATTTAGTGGCGTTTGGTTGGTCAATGGGCTAAGGCAGTGTCCAGCGACAATACTGCTGCTGCAAAATGTTTCTTTTTATTTCGCTTTTATTGATTTAGTGTGTCTTTTTGGTTTCCATAGACCATGTTCTCAACCTATTTGCAACAACTCCTTAGATCCCTTAACACACTCTTTGCCACCCCTAACAACAATAACACACACACATTTAAGACTCAGTAGTGATCTGACTAAATAAAGGAAGTGGAGTCGTTATATTCCTCCTGTAAACCAGTGAGCAAGCCATTAAGATTGTGTTTTGTTTGTCTTTCTGTTATGCTGTCTTTTTATTTTGTTGTCTTTGCTACACTTGTATGCAGCAACCTTCCAACCTCCAACCCAAATATCTCCCCAGGGAGATCAGTAAAGTAACCTCAACCTTTGACCCTGACCTTGCTACCAAACTGAAATAGAGAGATCAGTGTATTGTCAAAATCATCATTGCTTATAGCGAACTCATGCCACATAGAAGTATAGGACAGACTCGTCAGCATTTGGGGCATGCGAATGAGAATCATCCATTGTGAAGTGCTCTGAGTGCTTGTAGGAGTAGCAAAGCGCTATATAAATGCAGTCCATTTATATTAATGCAGTTCATTTACCTTTCCCCTGGTGTTCTATCATGTAATTAAACGAAGCTCTAGTCGGATGGCACTTGGGCCATTATTTAAATTAGAGCCATACTGTAGCAGTAATGCACCTCTTATTGACCCACAGCAGAGAAGATGCAAATAGCTTTTACCACTCACTTGCTTATACACACTAAATTAATTTGCAAAATAATACGCCATTTAAATTCTGTGTGTGCATGTGCATGGGTGGTAGTGGATTAGGTGTGTGCATGTGTGTGGGTGGGTGGGTGGGTGGTAGTGGGTTAGATGTTTGTGTGTGCGTGTGGGTTAGGTGTTTGGGTGTGGCAGTGTGGCCATGACAGGTATGGCAAGGAGCAGATGCTTATCATCACCCCTTGTGGAACATGCCGTTTATCTCTCTCAACGAGACTCCAGGCATGGAAGAAACCGAGATGCAGCAAGGAATGCAGGCATGCGAAGGAGCCGCCTCGAAAAAGCTGCAGACCAGGTTCTGTGTTGTGTTTGCAAGGCGAATGGAGACTCCTAGAAGCGTATCGCTGGGGCCAAGGAGTGCCCCAGGAGAAGCTCTATATGCAAATCCTACTGACAATGATGCTACATATTTCACTCGCTTCATTTATTATTTGTGATTTTTCTTTTACCCAGGGCCATTGCGTGTGTGTGTGTGCAGGATGTCATGTTCTATCAAAGGCCATTTTCTGTATTTTTAGACAACAGGAATTAAGCTATCAGCAATACTCAAACAGGTTTGGCCCCTCAACCTGCAGAACCATTTAAAAAAAATACAGAAAATGGCCTTTGATAGAACATGACATCCTGCACACACACACACGCAATGGCCCTGGGTAAAAGAAAAATCACAAATAATAAATGAAGCGAATGAAATATGTAGCATCATTGTCAGTAGGATTTGCATATAGAGCTTCCCCTGTCTAGACATTAGTATCTCAGCAGACTTTGCATTATAACCAGGAAACTGCAAAAGGGAACATGATATTCTGTGAGAATCGTTTCATGCCAAGCAGCGTTATTCCACTTGAGACTGAAACTTTGTAAAGATACTGAAATGCATTATTAGAGGAGGTGGACTGGAATGAAACAGATGAACAAGTACTCTAAAAGGAACAGTAATAGTTATGCTTTAGTCAGGTGCATTCAAACACAGAGGTGAATAGCAGATGCCTTATATGAAGTTACTGCGGGCTATATACGGGTGCTGAAAAATCCTAAGATTGAAAGCACTCTTATTGTGGTGACTAATTTAGTAAACATTTGGACTTCAAAAGCACCAAGCAAATAGCCCATACAATCATTCAAGTGTCATTAGTGGTTCATAAACAGAAGAAAAATAAAGAACAGTGCAGCATTCAGAGTTTATCATTGTTTTATCATTACCATTGTATATTATATAGATAATTTGTTAGTGACTGAATGCAAGTGGACAGGATGTCAGGAGTGCTGACCTGCATGTATGATCAAAAAGATCTGCACTCTTTTATGATTTTTTTATCCAGTCTGGCAACAGAACGCATATTTAAAAAGACTGAAAATATGATGCCCTGCTCTTGCAATTTTCACAATTTCATATTCTCTTTTTACTGTATGTGAATCAGGACCATGTGAACAAACAGACATGCATTTATCTGCAGAAGGTTGTAATGTTACTGGTGACAGTAGCAGTTTCTTATCAGCAGCAAGCGTCTTTATAGAGTCAGCTCACAATATAATCATGTGCGGGGAAAAACATGACATCTTCATGCACTGCCTATGGAAGGTTCA
Organism: Limnothrissa miodon; assembly: GCA_017657215.1. Taxonomy (NCBI): domain Eukaryota; kingdom Metazoa; phylum Chordata; class Actinopteri; order Clupeiformes; family Clupeidae; genus Limnothrissa; species Limnothrissa miodon. Next base: position 246,757 of record JAGFZM010000032.1, on the reverse strand, counting down.
ATTCTATAGATACCATACTTGCCTACAGTATAGATATATACTACTGTAGTAAAAAAATGCTATATAAAATATATTATTTAAAAGTTATATTAATTTGGCCTACAGTATCATTTCCAATGCTATACTGTAGACAATGTACTCTAGTATAGATATAGAAAATAAATTAAAGATTATATTATTTAAAAGTAATTAACATTTTCTGAATCATTCCCCATTTAGTTCTTGGCCTTTCACCGTGTAATAAGTGCAAATGTGCTTGATGTGTGGATGGTGCCTTCTTTGTTCCTCCTGCATAGCAGAAGGCAGCGTGCATCAGACCAAGGTGGGGTTTCTTTAAACATGCTTAAATAGGCGTTGTCAGGTATGCCATTTGTCTAACTGGCTCAAATGACATGTATTCCAAAGAAAAGGAAAGCTCAGACTGATTAGAGTGTAGACAGCGTTAAAGATTCACAAAGATAGAGAAATTTAATCTAAACCTGGTGTGCACTCAAGGCCTGAGGTTATGGACTGGACACTATTCTGAAACCTTCAAATTGGCTCCTCCACTCGTTCAATATAAAAGTCACAATGCGCTTGATGTGTGCGTATTGGTTTTGAATTTACATCATTCTTTTCATGGTAATTTCATATAAATACCATCCACATGATCATTTGAAACTAGCCACTCGCATGTGCTAGTTGCTCGCTGCTGCTACTTGCAAATGTGTTAGTTTAGCTCAGATTAGGTAGAAAATGAATATTACATAATCAAAATCAACATTATATTTACTGAGGATACTGTATCAGAATCAGAAATGCATCATTTATCCCCAGAATGGGTAATTCTGTTTGACAGTTGCCATTCTCATACAAGAAATTGTAGATAGCACAAGATTCAGCTGCCAACATGCAACCCACTTCACATTCTGTCAGTGGTATGCACACAACCAGGTGTGTATATAGCCTGCACTTGCATAAGAGGAAAGTCCTCTTCAGTTCAGGGTCCTAAAGAGGTCTGTGTGTGCGTTACATCTGTCATAAACTATACATTTAACTCCACATACCTCATTTTACAGTGGTGATTAGTAAAACAGTCTCAGGTTTGTCATTACACTGCGATTTCTCTTGAACTGTATAAGGCGTAGGTGTCAAATTCTGGCCCTCTGTGTAATTAAATTTGGGCCACAAGATCATATCACACATGTATAAGAGAACTGGCCAGCCAAAGTGCATACACCTCTAATACTAAGTCCTTGAATGCTTGTTAGTGCATTGGAGGCAGATTGGCCAGCGACATCGTCCCTGTTTTTAATTTTGGCCCACTGTGAATTTGACTTTGTATTAGGTTTTCGCAAAGTCTGACTGTGGGGATGGTTGGGTGCTTCATAGAGTGTGGGATGCCCCTGTCTTCCTTCTTCCCTACTTGCATTGTTTACCGCCTCAGCCTCGGGGCAGTTGTTCTCCTGTAGGAATTTGTAGGGTAATTTTGGGATCATTCACTAATCTGAGCTGACCCAGCAAACCTGCTGCCTAACATGCAGTTAAACTGAAAGGGAGTTTTGGGTTTGTTTAGTGTTAGCCGACCATTCACACAGCTATGTTATGTCCCTCAGTACTCACTGTAGATTCATTCACTCTGGATTTTTCCTTTAAAGGGATAGTTTGGTTTTTAACACATTGAGCCCCTTTCACAGGCTGTCTAAAATGCAATAAAGTGGTTGACATCGAAATTTTGACGATTGCTTCGGTCTCGGCTATTTGGGAAATGTAGAATCGCCTCTGCTTCCCTTCAAAATGGCTATCAATGGGCATGTGTTGTTTCTATCCTTAAAACACTGGTTTTAAAAAAGTGCTACTCACCAAGTGGTTAGTGGTGCTCGATGATGTTCCAAAACATGTTTTGTAGCGAAATACAGCTTCCGTAATGTTTTATTTGGCACTTTGTTTATATGAAGGAGCAAATAGATCCCTTTGGGACTTACAAAATGGCAAATAAAACATGACAGAAACTGTATTTTGCTACGATACTTGGGTTGGAACATCAGCAAAAGCCACTAATCACTCCATTAGTAGCACTTTTTTTAAAACCAGTCTTCAAAGGATTGAAACAACACATGCCCATTGCTAGCCATTTTAAAGGCAGGCAGAGGCGATTCTATATTTCCCAAATAGCCGAGACAGGAGCAATCATCAAGATTTTGGTGTCAACCACTTTATTTCATTGTAGACAACCTGTGAAAGGGGCTCAATGTGTTAAAAACCGAACTATCCCTTTAAGTGGCACTAGTTTACTAAACATAAAATTTCACACTGGCTACAGCCTCAAAAATGGAACGGTTGCAAACTTAGGCTGGAATGAAACTGAGGTGTGGTTTGGGTTTGACCAGGTTAGACATGAACAGGTTACTGCATGAACTGATTAATGGATTGACAACCTTCCCTTGTCAAGATCTTATCCTGCAAGTGTCAAAGTAATCATGTCCCAGAACCACTGCATTGCTTCTAGCACACCTGAGAAAATGAGCCAATCCAGTTATCACCTCGTAAACATTTTCTCTTTGTGACTGTGAAAATGTCCAAAACTAAATAGTTTTTAGTCATAAAAACTTGGCTCTTTAAATTTAAAAGAGTTTTCTTGAACATGCACAAAAGCGAAACAGTTTTTTTTTTTTTAAACACACAAAGTGGGTGTGTCTCAATTAATTAATTTACCCCACCAACAGACTATTATGCAACTAATAGCCTGACAGACATGCAAACATGCATTTTTTTAAAACATTGTCAAACAACAATGAAGATAGCAATCAGCATCTTCATTGTGACCTCCACTGGAGCCTCCTCTTGCATGGCCAGCTGTCTCGGGGAGAATGGGAGGGTGAAAAAAAAACATACATTTCAAAATTAACTTGCAAATTAAAGAATAGGTGTAAGTCTAGAAGAAGGCTAAAAATAAGTCATTAAAATGACAATAAGCAATCGCAATAGCAGGTACATTGTCTATCTAGGAATTTTTATTTAGCTTTCCACGTCACTTGACTTGCACAATAATGTAACACACAGCTCATTGCCATGTCAGTATCAAATACATCCCCCTCAATTACTGCTAACGAGAAAACTTCCATTTTTAACATTTGAAATTTTTATTGTTGACTTTGTTGTGCAACATCTGGGTGGAAAAGATGAGTCGATGATCAGCTGGAAGGAATTCCTTATGTGCATTGGGAATGGTCAATTTTTGGGAATTAGCTTCGCTGGAAGAGTGACCATCCTGAGCATCTGTAACCTTGCATATGGCACACTGTAGCAAGCTAGTGTCGCTGTGTTTCAAATGCATGTGACAAATGTTTCAAATGGAAAGTATAAAGACAAAGTGCTTGTGTGTGAACGATGAAAGACTCAATGCTTGTATGAACCTTGAACGTATGAAACCAGACCAGTAGGCCATCAACCCGTCTATGCCGTCTACTCAGAAGTCACATTAAGATCATCTCTGGGAGGCCTAAAGTCCAATTCTGCCAATTGTATGGCAACAATATTTGACATGTTAACGAGTGTTGTTAACTTTGATGTTATTTTGCAAACCAAAGGACACTGTCTAAATAGGTGTTTTATTTAATTTTGTTACACCTGTGGTAAAAAGTGACCAGATCATAATAAAATGAATGGGTGAGATCACAGTAAATGCACAGAAATTGATTCCAAGCAAATCCTGTCTTACATTCAGGTCAGATTGACAGTACCAGTGTGTTTGTGTTCACTTACACAAACCTAAACACACACACTCTCACCACTCATGCTACTGTTGGTTTCCAGGGACAGCCCGCATACTGTCCTGCTTTCCAATAAAATCCCTCCTTCACAGAATTGCATAGGCTCAGTGAGAGCTGCAGGCCAAAATGAGCAAATTTAAAGGAGAGGTTAGGGGTGAATCAATCCATAGCCCTGCTTTTCAAGGTCACTGAATACTGTCTGTCGGAAAAAGAACTGGAACATTTGTTGCTGCGCTGGGGAAGACTGGGACAAATGAAGCATTGTGATTTCCTTGTAAACCATTCATAATTGAAACATGACATTTTTGTCATCACATACAGTTTGCAAGTCTTGCCAAACCTGGGGAAAATCGTGTTGATACACCTTACTGACCTTGAAACAGACCTGGAGCCCATTTTGAAGTAAGAAAAATTAATTCTTATAAACATTGATTTAAAAAATAAAAAAAGTCAATTTTTCGTGGGTGCCAATGGATCAGTTGGCTAAGGCGCCGAAGTTGTTTCCCGATCCCGCTCCGTCTCTCTCTCCCACTCGCTTCCTGTCATTCTCCGCTGTCCTGTCACATTGAAGGCAAAAAGCCCTAAAAAAATATCAATTTGTTTTGATTTACAACTTCATGTACACTTACCACTTTCAAGCAACATATGAATTGATACTGTATCCTACACTTTATTATAAATTTTACTTTATTATAAAATTCATGTCTAAAGTTTGGGAGAAATATAAGCCATGTCAGTAGGGAAAAAAAACTGAAAATATGTTGCCACTGGGGAAGTGCATTGCGGTCAGTGCATTCAGTCTATGTTTAAATTATCGTTGTCTTACTGATAGTACTCAGTAACCTGGAACAAAAGGGTTATTAACTGATTCCCAAAGTACTGCTTTAAGTTTAAAATGTGTCTTTATCGAGAGAGGATAAGTCAATAGAGATGTCAAAAAGAGAACACAAAATCGTTGTTAATCTATAATTGTTGATAGAAATGTGCGGGGTCAGTTTTGACTGGAACACTTTTTTTTTGTATGTATATCCGCCCACTTTTCTTCCATTGCCTTTTGCACTTCCTTAGTATCAACAACAACAACAGGTAGTAGAGGGTGGACTTCATGACAGGGCAGTAAAGAAAAAAGCCAAGAGTTGATAGCGGCAGCAGAGCAGCAAAAACAAACATCTGACACACACATACACATAAACAGATATATGCATGCCCACATACACACCCAAACAGATTGGTGTCTGTCTATGGACCTGTTCTCAGACTAGACACTGTTGTCATCCTCTGAGCTTGCTCCATTGTGATTAGTGTTCATGAGTGTGTGAGTGTGCGTCTGATTTTCTGTGTGTGTGGTTATGAGGGTGGGAGTGGTGGGAAGCTCATGAGCCCGCTGCAGGAAAGAGCATGACTTAGTGGGACAAGAGTGTGTGTGTGTGTGT
>JAGFZM010000032.1:224456-236572 GCA_017657215.1 Limnothrissa miodon | reverse complement strand
TGTGTGTGATAGAGAGAGAGATATACAGAGGGGCAGATGGTGGGTGAGAGTGTTTATCCTTATGTGTGTGTGCATCTGCGTGTTTCCACATATCCCACTGTGATATGAGTGACCTGAGTGTGATACCCGTACCTGCTCAACAACCCTTCCTTCTTGCACCAACACACACACAAACACCCACACCCAGACACACACACACACACACAGAGACCTACAAAAGGAGAATTGCAGAATTGTGATTTTTGACGCTTGCACGTAGCTGCTACACACGGCTCTCTCTCAGCTAATCACTCAACAGCCATTCACTGCTGCGTTCTACATGTCAACCCACCCTGAAACACAATGCTCTAAATCAGACTCCTATGCATCCCATAATTCACCTCCACACAGGCCTATGTGTATTTGTATGTAGCCTCTAGATCAGGGCTATTCAATTAAAGGCCCACTATACAACAATTTTCATTTAATTAATCCGTTTCATACTGTTTAGGATGCTAAAATGAGTCATTACACGGCAAACAAACGGTGTAGAATGCGCCACCGTGGCCTATAGCGGTAGATACAGCAATGTTCAGCAGCGCAGACCGCCTCCATTAGAATGCAGTGCAATACAATGCAATACATCGGTCTTTAGAGGGAGCTCGTGAGAGAAAAAAACAGAACGTTGCTTAGCCCTTCTTTAAAATTTCATTTAGGCCACATTTCAGAACCAAGATCTTAAGTTGGGACGCACATTTTCAGAAGTCATTAACAATTCTTTAACAAGTCATTGACATTTTTCACAAACTAAAACCATTTTTATTTTTTACCCTTAAAATTGACGACATTCTAAAAAAGAGACAATGAATGCAATTATATATCTCTAAAATGAGGTGGGGTGGAGGAGGAGGCAACTAGCTAGCTCTGATATTCTGGGTGCGTTGAGAAATAGGCTACAATCTGCCACTCTGATAATGGAATAACACTCCACAGTTTGATAAAGACGAGCTTATTTTTCTGTGACTAAACAAACGGTTTCTGATAGATCAAAATGAACATAAACCAGCAGGTTAAAATAGCGGTTAATGTATCAGGTGCTTGACAAGTAAGGACCATGAATGATTTTAATAGGTTTTTTACCTGCCAATTAGGAACTTTAATTCATAAATCAATCCAGAACGAAAAACTCTATCTGCTGCTCTCTCCCTTCAGCCGGAGTGGCCGGTGTACGCTCTAAACACTTCGAAAGTGTGCCGTTCTGAATAAACGAACGACAATTCTATCTACACTCAGGAAAGTTTTAAAAGACCAGAGTGTACTCGGAGAGCTCGGAGTGTCAGTTTACGAATGCACCCTCTTACGAATGGTGTTTAACTTTTATTGCTGCAGCGTCGGCCGGGCCGCATGTGCACCACGTCTGGGCTGCATGTGGCCCGCGGTCTGCCTATTGAATAGGCCTGCTCTAGATAAACATACATGAGCACGATGAGGAATGTGTGTGGAGGTGTTTGTGTTTGTGGGTGAGTGTGTGTGCGTGCATGGGTGTGTGTGCGCATGTGTGTGTCTGTGTGTGTGTGTAAGAAGAAAGGCCTGTTGAGCAGCTCCAGTCTCCCACTCAGGTCTCTGTGCAGCTCTAACCAGAGAGAAGCCGATAAATGCAGCCCTAGAGGAAAGGAGAAGGTAGTGCTGTGAGCGGGAGAATTCTAAGCGTGCGATCCCTGAGCTCGCTAGCGCCATTAGAGCTCTCAGCAGCTAAAACTGAACCCCTAAAGCCATATGTCTCCGTCTGTGTCTGTTCACTGCAAAGCAGCCGCCACGCAGAGCAGCGTTAATGTTCATAGCTGGAGGAGAAATAGCGCTTTGTTGTTGTGCGAGTTGTTATGTAAAGCTGTAAAGTTTGGGGCCTCATTTAGTTTACCTTTAATAATTCAGTTAACCTTTAAACAACTTCACTTCAGCATATTTTATATCTAATAGAAATTAGAAATTAGAACTAACGTTTAAGATGTGAAATAATGTCTTCAAGGCAGAAACTATGCACCATGCATTAGGTCACTGACTACTGAAATTTCATGTCAGTAGTCCAATCTGAAATGCCTGTACTGAAAAAGCGTGCATGTTCCCAGCTGAACATAAAGTACTGTAAAGTTCTGATGCACTGGAGGGAAAGGGGTGTATTTAAATTTTAAAATTGTGGGGGTACCTAACCCTACTGGTGGGCTATGGGAGGACAGAAGAATGGGGTGAGTTATTGTGTGTCTGCATTGTCTTAAATAATAATTGTTATTCTTTTTAAACACACCTTGAGGATTGCGATCCAATTTCGTTGTATTCTATGCAATGACATTAAAGTATTCAATTAAATTCAATACGAAAGCTTTATCGGTTCAGAACGGTTAAACACTAGGGGTGTTGAAATTAATCATATAATCGATGCATTGCGATGCAGACGTAGACGATTAATCAATGCAGTGAAAGAACATAATCGATTATTTCGTAGTGACAAAAATAAGTTAAAAAAATAGTCCCAGTGGGCTGCGCCATTACGCTCACGTAGCACAGTGCATGGACCGTCTGTAGCAGGCATTTTTAAATCATGCTGTTCTGCCTCAGCTACACCACTCTAGCCTCCACTGTATGTAGCCTACTGTTCATGATATTTTTCACATTGTGACTCACCACTATTTACCACAGAGTACTTTGCTTAGCATTCCAGGGTGCAGGGAAAGGCCTATGTTTGCGTTTCAGTTATGTGAAATGTTCTTTAAAGGACATTGTCATTACGCATCTGTATGATCTTTGTCTGGTATTAACAAGTTAAATAATGCACACTGGCTGTTAAAAACTTTATTTATTGGTTTCAACTTTTGTAATAATCAATTCACTCACCGGGAAACCAAACGCCAAACTTACCTTGAGGAAACAAGTGGTTTGTTCCACTGAGAAGAAATAGAGGGGGTTTCCGGGTTCTTGGTGGGGTAACCCATTGGCACGGGGGTGTTTCAGTAGTTTCAGGTTAAAATGCAATTTTGTGTGTTCATTGCGTTATTTTGGTGCATGTCAATTATTCCTCTTTGTACAGCTTTTGTTTTGCACATTCTCTATATATTTGTAAGTGTAAATAGTAGCACTTTGTAAATAATTGCACTTTTTTAGAAAAAAGTTAAATTCTACTTGGTCTCCACCGTCTTCTCTACAATCAGAAATGTGTCAAATGATCAGCTTTTAAAATATTTTGAGTGTTTTTAATTGCTCCAATTGCATTCATGGAATGCATCGTGATGCATCCAGATATCGAATTATCGAATCAAATCATTGACATGATAATCGTAATCGAATCGAATTGTGAGACCAGTGAAGATTCACACCTCTTTTAAACACCTTCAACTTACACAAAGAAGTGCAGTTGCCTATAACTGAACACTTTGCATACAATTAGCTGGATCAACGAGAATCATCACATACACTTATATGTGGGCCTACTGTAAAACGCATGTCCTTAGGAGGTCGGTAGGTCTGAAACACTGGCACTGATCCTACTGCAGTCAGACAGGTGAGGACTACTGTATCAGATTTAAGATGATCTCAGATCAGCCCACACCCTAGCTGTTCATTCTTCGGGAAAGATCAAGTGGGCGTCAACTGCTGTGACAATGATGCAAGTTTACGATTTGGCAGACTGTGTCCCCAAGGATACAGAATTACTGGGCACTATTGAGTCTGTGTGACTTTTTCCTTTGAATGTGTGTGGCTTTGTCCTGAACATTGTGAATAAAGACTAAAGTTGCCTGCTTAGCCTTTCTGACATGAGTGCCACATGTCAGTTTGGTTTTTCTTGAGAGCGTGCCACAATATCATAGTTTAGTGTTGGCTTGTGGGATTGTGTGCCATACCAGCTGATATGATTGTTTTTTTCAAGTCAAGTGTTCTTTATGGTCATTTTAGCCCCATACATAGTATAAAGTGAGATGAGACAACGTTCCACCGTGGGTCTAAGTGGTACTTCATTAAGATACAATAAATAAAGACATTTGGGACACGCTACGTTTTCTTCAGTCCTTAGCAGACTTTACATCATTGAACATTGGACACTGAACACTTTCAACACTAGGGGTTTGTCCTGTAATATATTGCATTTATTTTCTCTGTTTTCTATAATGTTTACAGGCTTTTAGGGAACATCAAGGAAGATAATACATGATGAAAATGTGCATTCTCCAGGATATGAATTCAGAGCATTAGATCACAAAGAACCTGGCACACACCATACACCAATCCCAAGGTTTTCTGTGTGTAAATATGCAAAGATGACTTAATGCATCTGTAGGGCAACTATGAAGCAATGAAGCTGCATTAAGAACACGTCCTCCACACACACAGCGTCGTGCTTGAAATAAACTTGGCCAACCAGAAACCCAGGGAAGGTGAGGATTGATTTCAACAGAATCCACACCACTAGTTGGCATGAAGCCCCCACATCACTCAATAGAACAGGAGGCCACGCACTTGAGTGTTGTTCCCTGACTGTAGTACAGAGTGTCCTCGAGTGACATTCCACTGGCATCTCCAAAGCAGCCGAGATCACTTATGGCCCTGTTGGTGTGTATATATATATTATATAATATATATATATTTTGGTGGAAAAACTCCATCCTAAACGACTACTTTGAAAAACTATAAAAATGTGTCAACCGTGTGTCAAACTTTAAGGTCACTTAACGTTCTTCTCCATCCTAGCCTTGTGGAGGCAGCTGTTCTCCTTCACGGGAGCTCTTTCCATGGAATAGTATTTGGCCTGTGCCTTGATACTACTTACTTTGCATCACTCACGTCTGTCTGGACAAATACCTGTGGTACCAGCTCTGCCACCTTCACCAGTAACACAGCCACTAAAACCTGCAGAACACCCGGCCCATCTACTATTACCTCTAATCTATCTCTCCTTCTCTCTTCTATGCATTTCCTATCACTTTCTATTATAGTATTGAGGCAATGTATATGTATGTATACACACACACACATATATATAAATGAATGAATATAATGTATAAATGAGTAGGAGAGAGATTGCTAAATCTATCTATATATCCATCTATCTGTCTGTCTGTCTGTCTAATCTTATCTATCTAATTTAACTTTTTGTCCCTGGATCTAAACGCCCTCCCCAGACATTGGCTGCACAAGTTTTCTGCTTTTGTCCTTGTAATGTGCAACAGTAGGCAGCACCATAGTAGTAATTACGAGTACAGTGCCTTCTCCTGTAGGCTTTGAAGCTGTGGTTGATGAGTAGTTGGAGGCAGGTGTTTGCGAGGCTCAGCAAACAAGACAGTCTCCCCATCCACTTACAGTAAGCGGAAGGATGTATAAATATATATAATTTAGATACCATAGGTTAGTATGTGTACATTTTACTTGTAAGGATGTCATTGTCTTTGTGACTTTGTGCCTTGATGTGTATGCTACTGGACACCTTAATTTCCTTCAGTATCAGTATCTATCTATCCATCCATCCATCCATCAGTACAACAGGACTAGCGCTGCCTGCTGCTTCCTTGTAGTTTCCCATCTAGCTCCAGTAATGGTCAGGGACCTGTCTGAAGGCTTGGGTTTCCATTGGAGTTATAGCAGTCAGCAAACAGAGCTGGGCTAAGAGAAAACGTTAAACTCCAACAGTGCATTTGAGTGCATGACATACGCCACAGCCAAACAGAACCATTTGGCTGAAGCAGATGTCTGCCGACTGGAAGGCAAACGTATGCCAGTTGATTGTGTTCAGATGCTTTGCACAAAGTAAAGCTATGTGAAAGCATCAACAAACCAAAATTGGATTGGTTCACTGCCCTCACTAACCTCTTGGAGAGCCACACATGTGCATCAGTGTGCCAATGCTAAGGTAGCCATTCTGTTTGTTTTGGGAGGGAGTGCCACGCACGCTGGAACAGCTATGGAGCCACCCTGCCCAACACTTATTCTGCTGGCTGATGGTCTTATGAGCCTCAGAGCATAATAGATCACAAGGCCAACACGAGCAGAATGAAGATGAAGATTATACATAATGACAATGTATGGCATTCTCCAGGATATAAATTTGAAGCATCTGATCACAAAGGTACCTGGCAAACACCATACCCCCTCTCCCACGGTGGTTCTGTGTGTAAATATGCAAAGATGACTTGTGACAAGGTTGATTTGATGCATCTGTACGGCAACTATGAAAAATGAAGCTGCATTAAAAACACATCTTTCACACACACAGCGTCTCAGTTGAAATAAACTCGGCAAACCAGAAACTCAGGGAAGGTGATGATTGATTTCAAAGATTCGAAGAATTGATTTCAAAGATTCCTCACCACTAGTTGGTGTCTTATGTGTTGAACCTGGGAAGGGAATAGGCATTCTGCTGCCTATTCTCGCTGCTGGTCTTATGAACCAGCAGTGAGCAAATGAAGATTATGAGAATGATTTTCTCCAGGATTTATATTAGGAGCATCAGATCACAAAGGCAATTGTCAAACACCATACCCCCACCCGAAGGTGTTTCTGTTTGTGAATATCCAAATATCGCTCGTGATCAGGATTGTTTAATGCATCTGTGGTGCAACTATAAAGCAATGAAGACCATTAAATGTGGCAAACCAGAAACTTAGGGAAGGTGAAATGAGGATTTAGACTAGTTGGTGCCTTATGTGTAATTTGAACCTGGGAAGGGAATAGCCATTCTGCTGGCTGCTGGTCTTATGAATAAAGATGAAGATTATACATTATGAGAATGTATGGCATTCTCCAGAATATAAATTCAGAGCATCAGATCACAAAGGTACCTGGCACACACCATACTCCCACCAAGGTGTTTCTGTGTGTGAAAATGCAAATTTGACTTGATTTAATGCAACTATGAAGCAATGAAGAACATTAGGAACATGTCCTTCAAACGTCTTGCTTGAAATAAAGATGGCAAACCAGAAACCCAGGGAAGGTGAGGACTGATTTCGAAGATTCAAAGAATTTAGAAGAATCGATTTCGGTCTTATGAATGAAGATGAAGATGAAAATTATACATTACGATAATAATTCTCCATATAAATTCAGAGCATCTGATCACAAAGGTACCAGGCACACACCATACTCCCACCCTAAAGTGTTCTTGTGTGTGAAAATGCAAATGTGTACGTGATGACTGATGATCTGTGTGGCAACTTTGAAGCAATGAGTCATTAAGAACATGTCCTTCAAACACACAGCATCTTGCTTGAAATAAACTTGGCAAACCCGAAACCCATGGAAGGTGAGGACTGATTTAGAAGGTTCAAAGAATTTACAAGAATGTAAAAGAACCGATTTCAAAGAATCCTTGCCACTAGTTGGTGGCTTTTATATCCTGTGAACCTAGGAAGGTTGCCCTTCTTCAGATGTTGCACACAGAATGTAATGAGTGCTTTTCTTAGTTTTATATGCAATGGTCTCCCCGTTCAATGGCACCTCTCTTATCCCGGCCAGATGAAACTGGACCTCACAAGAGCAGCAGGTTGAAGAATAGAGCAGCTACCCAGTGAGGAAGGAACTCACTTTAATTTAAAACACAGCAGAGCTTGACTTGCATTTTCACAAACTCTGAAAAAAACCCCACACTTGCTCGTATGCAATGCAAGCACATAAACACAACACCTCATGGGTAGGACTGTTCATTTCTGTGCTTCTGCTCAACTCTGGCTCATTTGGTGTGAGGTGTCCCTCTACTGATCACTAAGTGTAATTGGATGTGGTGAGGCGTTCAGCCCCTTCAGAATGTGACAAGCTGAGTTCTGATCAGAAATTAGATCCCCCGTACAACTCGGCTAGTTTAACATCCACTATACACACCTCACACTGCACATCATAAAAGCTACATCTTATTTACTTTGAACAAGTAGCATCATGTTGGTGAAAAACACAATGAAGGTTCTGTACAGTGTGTGTGTCTGTGTGCCAGTTAGAAGAGAAAGTATATAGAAAGTAAATATAGGCCCGTGGCTAAAATCAGTTGTCATACATGTAACAGACGATTCACAAATTATTTTATTCAAAGTTAGTTCACTGTTTTGTCTTAAAGGAGAAATCTGGTGTGTATCAAACTAAAAGGCTGGGTATCGTTGAATCATTTAGCAGATGCTTTTATCCAATGCGATTTACATTTTGTCAGCTATCAATTACTTCAGGGCCAGTCTCCCCCAGAGCAACTTAAGTGCCTTGCTTAACCACTGCGCCACTGTGTCAGTAGTAGTGTCTATACTAGTTTAATTATTTAAGTAGAACACATCTCTGGGTTAGGCTGTACAATATTATCTGTTGACAGTTAACTTTGCCAATAAGTGGTTATTTTGATCTAATCCAATATTATAGTATTGCACGGTCACACTGCCTCTTACAGTACAGGAGTATATTGTAAATATCAGGTATTTTCAGTTCAAGTCATCGTTCTTACCATCATAGTTCTGTACATTTAAATTAAATATTCATATTTAAAAATATTCATATTTAATTAAAATTAAATATTATTCATATGTCTGTCTTGGTGCACTTCAGAAAAGACGTGGCCCCTTGGTCCCCTCAACTTCACAAATCAAGTGGAGTTAAAAATTCTCCCAGTGTGCAGGCCACCATGGGGGCCCAGTCAGCTCTTGGAAATATTCATATTTGAAGGCAGGTATGTTCAGAAAACACAGGTCTCTGTTTATTGAGTTAGCATGAATATCTTGCATTTGTACTAAAATATGGATAATAATAATTCATAAATTCAGTGTTTCATTTACAATACTTTAAAAAGCCTCAGATTAAAAAATAATTACCAGTTTCAAGAGTAAGAATGTAATGTTTAGTCTATACTATAATAACTATACTATACTGTACCATACTAGACTATACTATATTATACTATACTATACTATGCTATACTATATTATACTATACTATACTACACCATACCATACCATATTAAATTATACAACTGTATACTATACCATACTATTACTATACAGTAACTATGCCATGTTAGGCCATGGCAGCAGAACTGATGTAGCAACACGGTGACATCAATACAGAAATAATTGGTACAATGAAGAACAGCATTTTACATTTACATTTACATTTATGCAGTTTACATTTATGCATTTAGCAGACGCTTTTATCCAAAGCGACTTACAAAGCGAGGATAACAATCAAGCTACATAGCAGAAACCTTAAGGAGCATAGTGCTAGGGGATAGTGCTTCAGTTAATTTTAGTGCTTGGATAGAAGATATTCTCTGAATAGCTGGGTCTTTAAGAGCTTTTTGAAGGCCTCCAGAGATGGCCCTGTTCTGATTGTTTTTGGTAGGTCATTCCACCAGCGTGGGACGACATATGAGAAGAGTCCGGATTGCCTTGGGCAAGGTGCCGGGACTGCCAGTTGACAGTCATTGGAGGACCGGAGTTGTCGGGGGGTAGCCTGAGCTTTTATGAGAGCGCTTAGATAAAAAGGGGCAGATCCTCTAAGAACTTTGTAAGTCAGCATCAGTGATTTGAATTTGATGCGAGCCGCCAGAGGCAACATTTTCACACATATAATTATTTTTTATTTTTTACTTTGAATTTAAAAGTTCGTTACCCTGGTTATTTTGTCTTGATCAGACTTGGGGGGTGAAGGTCAAAGGTCGTGCCTGAGGTCTCTAAAGGAAAGGAGATGGAGTTAATGGCTGAAATTAAAAATATAAGGGTTATTTGTGTGTGTGTGTGTGTGTGTGTGTGCTCGTTAATCAATGAGTCTAACAAATCAGTTATTGTGTTAGAAATTGGCTGCTCGTTAGACGGCTTATATGGATACCTGTTATGCATCAAAATTGCTGAAATACCAACCTCTGTGCAATGCTTTAAATAACTGTGGTTATTCTTGTAAACTTATAGTCTTAATCTTTGGTAGTTTGGGTCATGTGCATAAAATGTGTGTGCGTGGTTTACAGATTTTCGGACTCCATAAGAAAAAAGCTAAACAATTTGCTAAGTATTGCTCAGTGTCTAGTATGATTGGAAGTCTATTCATTTGGAGACATAGGTGTCATCTTTACCCTTAGAAAACCCAATGTGCAGATTCTTTTGGTCCTATGTATAACTCCTTTAATCTATATTTGGATTGTATTGCGGTACAACGTCCTTGTGTCAATCCAAATAAAGAAGTAAAATGTGTGTATGTGTGTGTTGACTCACTTGTCTCCCTGAAGATATTAATGGCTTGGACACCATGTGCCAGTCTAGAGCAGGCGAGAGAGAATGTTAGTCACATTATCACATACAATATGTGTGGTATATTTGAACAATTTCATTGATTGTGTGTGTATGTGTGTGTCTGTTTAGGTTGGTTTAGGCGTGTAAAGTGTGTGTGTGTCTGTTTAGGTTGATTTAGTGGTTTGTTTATTTAACAGAGGCGGAAATTCTAGACCAGGAAAAGAGGAGTGTCAGACCTCTTTTAATTTAATACAAAATCTGCTATCCTACATTCCTCTAATGTCCGAATGTAACAAGATATTGATGCTGACTGGAGTAGTAGGAGGAGGAGGAGGAGGAGAAGTAATAGTAGTAGTAATAGAAGTAGGTGTCACCAGTAGTAATAGTAGTAGCAGTAGTAGTAGTAGAAGTAGTAGTAGTAGTAGTATTTCTATTCATCTATCACCTACGGTGGTCCGTTTGAGCTTATTTTAATGGATCCAATCAGCAAACAGAAGGGAGGCGTTGTGATTGGAGAGAATGCTATCAGTTCAGGCAGGTTAAGGACACCTCCAGCAAGCAATCGTTTCTCACTAGTGAATGGCCAGATCTTCAGAGTGTAAAACTCAGGGCTGGTTTTATTACCTGGATAAAATGAGTAATAATAGCAGTAGTAGTAGCAGTAGTAGCTAGTAGTAGCCTATAGTTATAACAGTCTCACCTGTTCTCTTCTCCTTCCAGAAGCTTCCTGTAGGTGGCAATCTCGATGTCCAGCGCCAGCTTGATGTTCATGAGGTCCTGGTACTGGCGCACCTGCCGTGCCATGTCTTGCTTGGCCTGCAGCAGTGCCGCCTCCTGGGCTTTGACCCAGGCACGGGCATTGCTGACCGCCTGCTCCCCACTCTCTTTAGCCTCAAAGATCTCCGTCTCCAGATGTGTTCTCTGGCAAAACACAATGTGTGGGGATATAAGGTGGCTATTATAATTGGGGGCTGGGTATTGTTTCTGATTTCCTGAATCGATCCGATTCTTATCCACAAGGTCATGATCCGATTCAATTCTCTATCTGATTCAGGCATTGGCACAGGTGCTAGACGTGTCGTTCAGCAAACACAGGGTTGCATGTTCGAGTCCCGCTCCATCTGACCCCATCAAAGTATCCTTAAGCAAGATACTGAATCCCAATTGCTCCTGGATGGCACCTTGCATGGCAGCCTCTGTCACCGGTGTATGAATGCATGTGTGTGAATGGGTGAATGTGAGGCATACATTGTACACACGCTTTAGGTGCTTGCAGAAGTAGAAATGTGCTCTCTATATAAATATATATATAAATGCAGTCCATTTACCATTTGCCATTACTCTCCTTGGCGATACCATTAGAAAAAAAAAATAGAATCATCTAGTATAAAGGTAATGTAATGCACACATTGAAATTGGGATAGACAACTCGCCAGATGCTTACACATTAGGTCATATAGACTACCTGCTCTTTGATGAGGTCATATAGAGTACCTGCTCTTTGATGAGGTCATATACTATCTGCTCTTTGAGGAGGTCATATAGATTGTCTTTGATGGGGCTCGTATAGGTTACCTGTGCTTTGATGAGGTCGTATAGGCTACCTGTGCTTTGATGAGGTCGTATAGGCTACCTGTGCTCTGGTGAGGTCGTATAGGCTACCTGTGCTTTGACGAGGTCGTATAGGCTACCTGTGCTCTGGTGAGGTTGTATAGGCTACCTGTGCTTTGATGAGGTCGTATAGGCTACCTGTGCTTTGAGAACATCCATTTCTGACTGGATCCTGGTAATCCTGTGGTTGTAGTCTGACATCTTAGCTTTGGAGGATTTCAGCTCATCGCCGTGCATAGTGACAGACACCTGCATCTCTTCATACTGATCACACACACACACACACACACA
>JAGFZM010000032.1:110580-219456 GCA_017657215.1 Limnothrissa miodon | reverse complement strand
GGCCTTTTCAAAGAACTCATCGGCCAATCGGACAAACTCCGTTTGCTCTCTTGCGCTCAGTTGTCTGTATGCCTGTTTCGTTTTACTACCATAAAACTGGTCAGAGCGACGCGAGATTAATTGGCTGCGCAGTCGGTTCATCACTTCATTGACATCCAGTAAACTAACGCTCTCATTTTCCAACTTCCGAATTGCGCTGTCAAATTCCTGCATGACATTATGCATGAGCAACAGAACTCACTCGGACACTGTCACATCATCACAACTGTCTGCTGCATCATCAGCACCTGAGCACAAAGCCCTCCAGACAAATGGCAGGGCAATCTTTCTTTCCCAACGACAAAAAATAGCATTTCAGGGCTGGCCAACATTCTAAGACTCGTTGAATTGCGGGCAATAAGGATAACCATCGGGTTGGTACATGCCTCAGAATCTCTTTGTATTGTACTGAAGTGAATTCGCAAAACTCCTTCAGAGACTCTACCTTCTTGGCAGAGCAAGAGAACTCACTGTAGATTTTATGCATTCCACATCATAGCCTTCCGCGCTTAGAACCCTGCTCGCATTTTTCAGGGTGTTATGAATCAAGTGACATTTGCAGTTTTTATGATATGCGGATTAACTTCTTTCAGTTTTTGAAAAACAGAATTATGCTTGCCATAATTGACAGAGGCATTGTCAGCACCATAGGCACTGATCTTTCTGACACTGAGGCCAATTGATTCTGTGATGTCAACTATTTGTTCGTAAATGGCTCTACTTGTTTCATGTGGGTCCTCGTAAAAATCCAATAACCCATATTTAACGCCATCATCTTCATGAAAATATTGCACTGTGTAGGGGTACACTTTAACATTGCCTGAATTTGATGCGTCTGAACAAACTGAAAAGTATGGGGTATTTTTCAGTTCTGTAACTAAACGCTCTTGACTGTAAGGGGCTAAAACATTTTGAATTAAAGCCTCGCTTTTTGTGCGTCCACATGACACTTTTTGCGCTATACCGGAGTCATGGAAAAGTTTTGTGTTGAGCTTAATGCCGCAATCCGTTGACAGGTAACTATGGCCATGGAGCACTCCGTGATACACACTACTGAGCTCTGCCACTGCTACCCTGTCTTCCTCCGGAGACCCCCTTTTAGTCATGAAAGAAGCTATGGCTCTATTTTGTCTTTTACTTGACACAACAGTCTGGTGCTTTTTTGTTTTTGCATGTGTGTCAAGCGCTAATCTCCCCTCATACTTTATCACGATTTTGGCTGGGCACAAAACACAAGTGGCAGAGAATGGATCACCTTGGGTAGGCCTTACCCATTCTGAGTATTTGCCAGTTTTCGCCCAGTCGGCGTTGTAAATCCTGAACCTCTTTTTCTTTGCCGCTGGCACTGACTGTGCACCCTCCTCGTCAGTATCGCCCCCCATTAACTTAAATTAACCCAAGTCGAACGTATTTGCTACTAGGCAGTCTCCAAACTAACTAACCCGCATTCCTTCACTCTCTTGAAAATTCGTGGCAGTTGCTAGGTGATGCTGATAATGTAAACTTTTTGTTTTCGCGGGTTTGCATTAACCAATCAAATAAGCGCATGCCTGCCTCTGACAGCTGGACCCATAGACTGTATATACAGTCTATGGCTGGACCAAGATACCGTAAGAAAAAGAGTAGTCTAGGATTGCATGAGCAGAACGTAGATTTTATTAAAAGTGAAACAAGGGAATAGGCCTACTTAAAAAAAATTGAAGTGCCTTTGCACCAAAAAACCGGGACATTTGCTGTCCCGGGAAAGATTATCAATTTTCCAGGACAGACATTAAAAAAAGAGAACAATCCCGGGAAAACCGGGACGTGTGGCAACCCTAGTCACAGGATGATCAGAACATATGACGTAAAAATACAACAGAGTGAAAATTATATCTGCACACCGTTTTAGCCAATAGAGTCTCTGTCAGGTGCAGTCTTTCTTTTTTCTTTTTTATGCTTGAGTCACTCCTGTATCTGTAAGTAGGCTAAGGTATATCATACTGACTCATCTGGACTACTGTTCTACAATAGCTGGTCACCTGAGATTATCAGAATTAGAACCTTACCGAGAACATGTGTCTTTTCTCTAAAATTCTGTGCATTTTCATGTTCTCACACATTTTATGTTAGTATTTATGTGAATATACAGTATTGTAATGTACTGTATGTGTCAACTCCTTGAACCTTGAACAACTACTTCTATTATCACTAGTACTAGTATTAATAATTGTAAAATTATTACAGCTTTGCTATCCTAGAGTAAGTAGCTGTGTAAAATTAATTATTACTTACAAATAATAAGCCATTGGTAGCCAGAATTTCTTTCAAACAATATATTTTATTAATTCGATCAACAATGTTTTGTTAGAAAATAAACAATGTGTTTTTGCTTACATGTGTAGAGCTTTTTTTCAAAGACTTTAATTTTACTGACACAATAAAAACACATCTTTTTTAAAATGGAGCACTTTGGGGCAGGAGCTCTTCACATTTTCTTTGGTCTTCAGCCATTGGCGACTGACTGTGACGCTTGTGACTGTGATGCTTGTGACTGTGACGCTTGTGACTGCGACGTTTACATCAGGGGTCTGTTGATGTTCATGTGATCTGAGTCTCTCTGTCTTGATTTTGTGACACAGTGGAGTGTTATTGAACGTGTCTTTCCTTCATTCTCAGTATTTCCTGATTTGTTTGTTTTTTTAACCCCGTCATGTTTGTCTACATTGCGTCTCCTCCAACCTTGACCGTAGAGTCGATGTCCCGTGACATGCCTACGACTGCCTCTGTTGCCCGCACTAGCTCTGTGATCTGCTGCTTCTTAATGGTGACGGTGGCACCGATGTCTCTTGACATGCCAACAAAACCAGGGGGGTGGAGCTCAAGGGTCGTGCCCGAGGTCTCCAGAGGGAACGAGTTGTAGTTCATGGCTGTAACAGAAAGTAGAAGGGTTAGTTGTGTGTGTGCGTATGTGTGTGTGTGTATGGGTGCATGCATGCATATGCATATATGTGCTTGTGTGTATGTATGTATGTATGCGTATGTGTAAGTGTTTTTGATGTGCATGTGTGTGTGTGAAACTAGTTGGTGACTCACAAGTCTGCCTGAAGATATTGGTGGCCTGGATGCCATGTGCCAGTCTAGTGTAGGAGCAACAGAAAGAGAGAACATTACTTACACTATTAAAATAAGATTATTTCATTCATTCATTTGTTTATTCATTCCTCCATTTGTTCATTCATTCATCCATTCATTCATTCATTCATCCATTCTAATCAGGCAGTCTTGCTCTGACTATTTCACCTACATTTTTTTCTGTGCATTATAGTCATCTTTAAATATGTATTATTTGCTTCTTGATTTGTACATTTACACTGTAATATTCTTAAGGGTGTCATGAGACATATCCTTAATCCTATTCTTAATTTTTAATGACGGGGCTGTAGTAGTAGTAGTAGTAATAAAAGCAGTGGCAGCAGTGGTTGTAGAAGTAGTAGTAGTACTAACAGTAGTAGTAGTAGTAAGAGTAGTAATAGAGGCAGTAGCAGTAGTAGCAGTACTAGTAGTAGTAGTAGCAGTAGTAGCAGTACTAGTAGTAGTAGAGGCAGTAGTAGAGGCAGTATAAACTATAGTAGTTGTAGTAGTAGCAGTAGTAGTAGTACCAGCAGTAGTAGAGACAGTATAAATTAAAGTAGTTATACTCTATAGTTCTACTGTCAGTTTTACCTGTTCTCTTCTCCTTCCAGCAGCTTCCTGTAGGTGGCGATCTCGATGTCCAGCGCCAGCTTGATGTTCATGAGGCCATGGTACTCGCGCACCTGCCGTGCCATGTCTTGCTTGGCCTGCTGTAGGGCCGCCTCCAGGGCTTTGATCTGGGCACGGGCACTGCTCACCGCCTGGTCCCCACGCTCCTCTGCCTCCCTGATCTGCACCTCCAGCTGTTTGATCTAGGCAATGAAAGGCAAGGCAAGATAAGGCAAGGCAAGGCAAATTTATTGATCTATGTTTCATACACAGCACAGCAGAGTACAATATATGAAGGTAGAAAAACAAAGAATAAAATTAATAATGGCATACAATTATTACAATGTAGCAAGAGTAAAATAAGAATAGAATAAAGGCATAAGTTAATATCTACAGATTATAAAAAGACCCAGGGCGTGTAAGCTACCATCAACGAGAAATAACCTTATCTACGTTTGGCCACATTATACAAGAGCAAGGGTAGAGCTTCACACTGATAGGCTCCGCTCAACGGTTACACAAGATTATATAATCTGGTAGTATAGTAGTAAAAGTAGATTAGATGGAGATGAGACAGATAGAGGTATGTGTGGTTGGATCTGACTATATTTGGTCATTTAGACTACCTGTGCTTTGATGAGGTCATACAGACTGCCTGTCCTTTGATGCAGTCGATGAAAACTCATCAAATAGACCCGTGTTTTGACAAAGTCAGAGATCTCACAAGCAGATATAGAGGTAGGGGTCGTTGGGTGTGACTGTGGTCCTAAATCTTACCTGTGCTTTGACGGCTTCAATTTCTGACTGGATCCTGGTGATTCTGCGGCTGTTCTCTGCAATCTCAGCTTTGGAGGATTTCAGCTCATCACCATGTATAGTGACAGACACCTGCATCTCTTCATACTGATCACACACACACACACACACACACACACACACTGTAAACTTACTGTAGAAGGAGGCTGGAATAATATTTGTGAGTGTGTGTGTGTGTGTGTGTGTGTGTCTGTGTGTGAGTGTGAAGGCTGCATGTGTGTCTGTGATACCTTGTGTTTGTACCAGGCCTCTGCCTCAGCTTTGCTGCGGTTGGCGATTTCCTCATACTGGGCTTTGACCTCAGCTACAATGGCGTCCATGTCCAGATTCCTGGCGTTGTCCATCTCCACCACCACTGACGTGTCCTTAACCTGGGACTGCAGCTCTTGAAGCTCCTACAATTGCACATAGGAATTTATTTTTCATAAATTATGAGTTTCAACTGTTGACTCAGAAATAGCTGATACTAAAGGTTTGGAAAGTCAATGATTTGGAAAAACTCTTAAAATAGTACTTGTTAAAATAGTTAAAATAGACTTGCAGACGGGACTCTTTCAAACTATGACAAAATATGTTAGTATGCTAATTGGAATGATGTAAAATACAAAACTGACTTTTTTTTTCTGTGTTTTTCCTGTGTACTAAATACAAAAGTAAGTACCAGTAACAGCAGTAACAGCACTACAGTAGTATCATGTCATAGCATCAGTAACAGCAGTAACAGCAGTAGTACCATGTCATAGAGTCAGTAACAGCAGTAGTACCATGTCATAGAGTCTCCTGAGGAAGTCCAACTCTTCGTTCAGGTTGTCCAGGGTGGCCTCCAGCTCCACTCTTGCCATGTACGCAGCATCAGAGTCCTGAGAATACAGCAGGACAATGGACTTAGGTACATTTGACCTTATGTAGGGGTCAATAGCAGTTCAGTAGGGGTGATGCATGTGTGTCTTTGAGTGTTTGTGTGTGTGCGCGTGTTTGTATGTGTGTGAATTGTGTGTAAGTATGCCCATATGATACCCACCTTCTTGATGAGCACAAACTCGTTTTCACAGTCATTGCGTTTGTTGAGCTCTTCCTCGTATCTAAGCAACGGTGAGATAAGATAAGACACTAATCAATATCACTGACAGAGCCAAAGTTGTGCAAGTTCACATTGATCAAGTTTAAAGTTCAAAGTTAAAAAAAAGAAATACTTTCAGTCATAGTTTTATAGTTAGAATAGGGCTAGTGAAATTCAATGTATTTTCAAAGAAGAACGGTATTTCAGTTTCAAATCAATACAACAATAATCAGCTGCCCGACATCTCCAGCTGTTGTGGATATCATTTGTATAGCAGTTTCCATCATTAGAACTAAGGCAATCACCCTACTAGCAGCCTTTAACCGGTCCTGGGCGATCCTGAGTCTGATCCAAAAATCTGAACTGAAGTTTAGAAGAATGTGATGAGTTCAGTTCATAGAAAGTGGAACCTGCTCAATTAACTAATTCTTTCAAACTAGCATGCGAAACACTGAACTATGTGCGTGAGTGTGTGTGCGTTTGTGTGTGTGTGAGGAGGTGTGTGTGTGTGCGTCTATCTATTGTCTCACTTCTTCTTGAAGTCCTCCACCAGGTCTTTCATGTTGTGCAGCTGTCCTTCCAGACGAACTTTGTCCTGACCCAGAGAGTCGAGATGGCGCTGCAGGCCGGCGATGTAGGCCTGGAACAGGGCGTCTATGTTGGAGGAAGCAGTCGTCTGCTCCTGCAGGAGGCTCCATTTGGTCTCCAGTAACTTGTTCTGTCTCTCCAGCACAATCACGTTCTTCACAAAAAAGGAGAGAAAACAAAGATAGTTCAGATTTTGCATTTTCTGATCTCCTGACCCCTCTGTGCATAAATTAGACTTTTTTTTATTTCAAATTAGATGTTAACTTCATCTCGTTGCCTCATTAACAACGTAGTTCATAAATCATTAAACTCTTTCACTGCACTAGGTTACTATAATTTATGTATAAAAATCTATAAAGTTTATATTCTGTAAGGAACTTCTATCAGCAGTTCTTCATCCATTCATTCATATCATTCATCATATAAAATCAGTGTCCATAGGCAGGTCCAGTAAGGTAGCTTTGGTCCTGATCTGGATTGATCTGCTTCAGATCCAAAGTATTTCATTCATGTCTGACAAATGTAGTAATGCATGACATAATTGGTATTTACAAAAGACCAAAATACAACAAAATATGATATTCTAAATTAACAATCCTAATCCACACCTACTATGCATTAAATCACTTTTTCTCAGTGATGCATGGACTTGAAATAGGAATAAAATACTAATAATTACTTTATACTACAACTCTATAGGCTATTAGTAAGAGAGTTTGTGTGTGTGTGTGTGTGTGTGGGGGGGGGGCTTATACAAGGGTTCGAGTCCAACCCAAGGTCATTTCCCTATCCTCACCCATCTCTCTCTCCCATTCTGTCACTCTCTACTCTCCTAAGGCAAAATTATCTTTGAAATAATACAAATAAAAATAACCGCCAGAGGAGAGACTCACTTTGTTGATGAAGGAGGCGAAGCGGTTGTTCAGGACTTTGATCTCCTCCTTCTCCTGCAGGCGGACCTTCTGGTAGTCGGGGTCGATGTTCAGGGGCTGAGGAGTCAGGAGTTTCTCATCGAAGGCCACAGCCTTTATGGGCATGGGGCAAACGGCTATTCTGTTGCCCCATCCGCCGACCCGGTAGCCGTGGTCCAGTGACCCTCCGGAGTGGAAGACGTTTCCCCCACCGCCCCCCACCATCCTCACACCCCCCACCGCACCTCCTCTGTAGATCTGGGTGACGCGGCTCTGCTGCCGAACCACGGGGGAGGCCGTGCCAGTCACAGTGTGACTGCTGAAGGTTTGGCGCTTGGTGCTGCTGACTGACATCTTTCTCTACCAAAAGGCACACCACTGAGATGGAGAGATGGACAGATAGACAGACAGAGAGAGAGAGAAGTGGAGGGAGGAATGAGGAGTCGGCTCATTCATCCCTTTATATATCGGTAAGGTGGGGACGGGCAGAATTATTGTGTGTGCTCACGTAAAACATTAACTTGGTTAATCTCTGTGGTATTACCTGGATGCATTCACAGATTTTCATATCTTACATAATTCCCTCAGCACTCGTGTCTGTATGTAGACATACAAATGGAGTGTGAATGATTTACTCTGTGATCAAAGTGTTACAAATTTCTTTCTGAACGCTTATATGCACTAATAACTTGAAGATACTTGTAAACTTCTAAGCAATCCACTTAGAAGGATTACCAAACAAGCACAGCCAATGCTTTACACTAATTATACATTATACACATTATACAACACAGGTTTTGTAAACACAAATCACTGCTTTAGACTAAAGTCTATAATTCTATATAATGTATTATTCTATAGAATAATATTCTAGAATATTCAAGAACAATCTCTACTCACACTGTTCCGACAACTGTACCTGACAAATCACTGTTTGGTAAATACTTCACTCTACATTCAGACTTCAAGCAGTGCAAAGCTAGTAGTGTTACATGTTACATACTGGTCTGGATTTACAATATAGGCCAATATTGAACACAGAGTGAAAGGGTGTGAGGAGCACATGAGGTGAAAAAAAATGTGGGATGAGGATCATGAAAGGAAGAAGTGAAGACACGGTGTGACAGGCGTGCTCTCTTTTTCTTTTCATCTCTCTCTCTCTCTTTATATATTGAAACAATATTTAAAGTTGAAAAACATCCATCCACTTAATTGAAACAATTATCGATTAACAACCTCTCTCTCCCTCTTTCTCGCTCTTCCTCCCTCACTCTCTCTCTCTCTCTCTCTCTCTTTTTCTCTCTTTCTCCCCCCCCCCCCCCTCTCTCTCTGCCTCACTCTTGCTCTCTTCCTCTCTCTCCACACCTGTGTGTATGCATGATAGTAAGCTAAGTTATAAGCTACTGAAAACCTAGATGCTCTGCACACAGGCTTAGTGAAAGCCGAATGTATTTTCCATTTTCTCTAGCAAGTAGTAAGTGTGCACCTGGTGCTTTGTGTGTTTATTAATAGGTTGTGTAAATTGGTATGGTGCAAAAATACACAAAAAAGCAATTTACAGTACAGTTTTGTAATTTACAAGTTTTGCTTGTTTGCTGGAAGGTTTTGTAATATGTGTGTAATGAGTTTTGCAATAGCCTACAGGTTTACAAAAATTGGGCCTATGCAATATTTTTTTCATTTTATCATTAGTGGCTGAAAATCACCCCAAATCAAAGTTTGTAAACACTCGCACACTTAGAGTAAGTTTTAGTTTGTTTCAGTCATTCTGTGGTGTGCTGTATCTGTGTGTTTGTGTGTGTGTGTGTGTGTTTGTAAGTAAGTGTGTAAGGAGGAATAGAAAAAAGATGTGTCTTCA
The DNA here is from genome assembly GCA_017657215.1 of Limnothrissa miodon. Classification (NCBI taxonomy): domain Eukaryota; kingdom Metazoa; phylum Chordata; class Actinopteri; order Clupeiformes; family Clupeidae; genus Limnothrissa; species Limnothrissa miodon. The sequence goes on along the minus strand of JAGFZM010000032.1, from coordinate 210,461 downwards.
ATTATGGACACTTTGCTGTAGCCCTGCTAGCAGATAAGTATAGGGTGTGTTAGTGGTCAGTCAGTGTGTGGGTGTGGGTGTGTTAAGGACCATATACTCTAGGTGTGTGTGTGTGTGTGTGTGTGTGTGTGTGTGTGTATCTGTATGTGTATGTGTGAGACTGTGTGTGTGTGTGTGTGTGTGTGTGTATGTGTGTGTGCGTGTGTGTGTGCACGCGAGAGACTTTGTGTGTGTGTATGTGTGTGAAACTTTGTGTGTGTGTGTGTGTGGGCCGTGATAGCCTGGTGCTCTTCCTTCTGGTCCCCTCAGTGACACTCCTAACATTCCTTATGGAACGGCCTCGGCAACACCCAACTATTCTTCCCATTGTCCTTAAATCCCAGCAGTTACTGATTAGCCGAACAGTTCACACTGGCTTCTTTGATAACCGTCTCTTTTCTTTCTCCAGCACGGAGCATTGAACTCTCAGTTTTTAACAGAGGACGGTGGACACAATCAGTAATCTTTTACGGGCTTGCATGTCTATCTTTAAACAGTGGCTGAACACGCACACACAAACACACACACAAACACACATGCTTACATGCGCACACACACACACACACGCCCAATGCCCTTTGGTTGGTATCCATAGAATGACAACAATCTGTCAATGCCATACAGTAGATGGGTGTGTTAGTAGGGCAGTTCCTGCATCATTACTGAGGAACATTAGGACATATGATCTGCCCTAACTGCGGCCAAGGTCTCTGTGTGTCTGTGTGTGTGTGTGTGTGAGAGAGAGAGAGGGAGGAATGTCAATGTGAAATGTCTTCAAAGCCCATTCAATGTAAAAACAAAGCAAAAAGGTGTGTAAGGCCAAGGATTTCATACGACTTCTTTTGTTTTGTTTTTATTTGAAAACCAACATACTTGACACCATTTGTCACTACTCAATATCGAGTACATGTCTGCTTGTGGGACCTCAAATGTAGATTAAGCCAACAGTAGCTAAACAATTCAAAGGGGTCTGTACTGTACCGTGTGTGTGTGTGTGAGAAAGAGAGAGAGAGTGTGAGTAAATTATGATTTGTCCTTATGTCTGACTCATAGACATCTTCATGCAGCGGAAGCAGTCACTGATCCCTGTAAACATGCGAGTATATAGAGTTGTAAATTCTTGGTTGCTTAGCGACATGGTGTAGTGTAGAGATTTACAGGCCACTTGAATGCTGAATATATGAGAGACGATCATTGGAGATATAACGTGCAAAGCAGTCATGAAGATAAAGTTATCTGCGATGGTGAAACTGCACTAAGGTCAAAGTTTACTTTGGGTGTGTGCATCACAACCCATCGGGTAAAGATGTCAGAGCAGCAGTGGAAAATCAAATTGGTAGTTTAATGTTCACCGGTTGTAAATGCATCTGGATCTAGCATATGTCACTTTGGGTAAAACCATCTGAAAATCATTCATAAACAAAAACATAAACACCATGGTGCAAATATAGATATAGACTAGATATAGAAAGGTAGGTACAGTTAGCTTCATGATTTAAATGAGTCAAATTAAGTACCGTGTCATCTCTGAGACCACACCCTGCACTGGTTGCTGTTTGTCAATTAATCTATTAATTTTGTAAGTGATTTTTATTGTTTTTAATGTTAATATTTTATTATTAATATTTATGTTGTTTTACATATTGAGTAAGGCTGAGTTTTGTCTGCATGTAATGGGATTCATTTTTGACTGATTAATTTACATTTTTCTCAGGTATGATTCCATAAACGCATAACCAACTCAAGACCTTTGTCCATCTGTCTTTGGCTGGCCTATGCATTTGAGTTAAAGGAAGCCAAGCAAATGTGTGAGCCTATGGCACCACTGGTCTCTGCAACACTGGCAAGATGGGTAGTCCTACACAAGTTAATTCCTACTAAGTTCATTGTCAGGTGAACAAAAAAGTGAGTTTCATGCAGTGCTCCACAGTTGTCAGTTTTTTAACCCTGTTTTTCTTACCTTTTTTCTCACCTTCTTTTTTATAAAGAAGACATCAGGTGTGAATTAACCTATGGCCCTGTTGTTTGAGATTACCAAGTGTTGGTAGTAAAAATTAAGAAGAAAAATTAAGAATCCCAAAAAAATTGACTCAAAACCAAACAGTGAAGCAGCAACTTATACTAAGTGAGTGGGCCACAGTATGCCAACTTTCAGTTTCATTTCACAATACCCCTTTGAGTTAACATAGATAATGGTGTGCTATTCGGTTGCATTTCATTTTCTGGTTCTTTTCTCTAAGGACAGCATTTAGACATTGAACAGCAGGACATTTAATAATTCTATTGATAACTGCAGAAATAGCCCTGTTATTATTATGCATGGCAGCCTTTGTCTAGAATAGACTCCAGGGAAGTTTAATGACACATCAGAGTCAGAGTCAGTTTGAAAGACAGTTTGAACTGTCTGGTAGCCACTTATCTATTAGTAGCCTATAGTAGAGACGGTTTAAGGACTTTTGGCTAATTAGGCCTATATATTTTAGCAAATTCTGTTGCAGTTTCTCATTTTGGCCAATGTGGACAACCTACTTTTGCTTTCTTGGTTGTTAGTGTGTGTGTATGTGTCGGAGGGGGGGGGGTACTTGTGGAAAGTAAATTATGATTTTATATGGGTGAATAATATGAACGACGATGTGTTCTGCGAGCTTTCTTTCTCGGTTGCATTAGCATTTGCCTGAACTAAACATGGTCAGGCCAATAAAGGATTCTTTCGTGGCCGTACCGTATTGACTTCACCGATGAGGCATGGTGCCAATAAAAAGATACTTGATATTTGATTGACAGTATCTGCATCAAGTTGTTCAAGAGCTTTTATATACGTTACCCAATCAGCGCTGGCTTGGTCACAAGCCACACGCCACAACAACAGAAGCTGTATCCAGTCGTCATCTAGCTCTGAGAAACATGGCGGCTTCCATGGTTAGGTGGCTTCGGGGATTGTACGTTTTCTTCTTGAGTCTCTTGACATACCTCCTTTCCGTATCCGCTTTCTTAAATTTAGAGGAATTAAACGAAATGAAATATGGAATTCAAATTTTATCAGACCCTGTGATCATGGGCCAGGTAAGGATCAAAGTACACTGGATTTGCTCTGCTAGCTTGTAAGCTAACTTTGGCTAGCCAGCTGAGCGCAACATGACATAACATCAACCTAAACCTAAATTTCACTTATGTACCAAACAAGTTGTTGACGAATTGGGATATTGCCTAATGGGCTTTTAGAGAAAGTATGTATAATTTACTAAAATTGTTCGTTTGACACCAATGACCATTTTATTTTAAAACATATGTTTGTGTATAATCTGTAATGCTGTCAAAAATGTCATATCACAACTATATGATAAGAAAGCAAAACGTCAATGCATGTCCTAAAATATTAGTAACTTAATTTTGTTCAGTTGCATTCTGTGTATCCTATTTCTGAAATCTTATTTTATTATCCTATCGCGGAAACGCATAAAAAACTTCCTGAGTAAGCTTGACAAAATGAAGGTACATAAAATGAAATAACGTTCGACAAGGCTGTATTTGACACAATTAAGATGTAGCAGTGACAGACAACTTACGTAACGTTAGTCATGAAAATACTGGAAGGGATGTTGCCTAACCTAGGTTAGCTCAGGCTGCTGTGTAAAATAGTGGATGTTGTATTAATTAGCTATAGACTAAATTATTTTATATATATTATTAATCTATATCTGGAGCCTGATCTGCACTTTTTCATCCCAGGCCTATTTGTACAGTGGTAGATCTCTAGTTGTCATTTTGTACTCAGGTTTAGGAGCTGACCTGACCTGTATGCACTCTTTCTTATTGTCTGTGCTTGTGCGTGAGACACATATGTGTGAGGGTTTGTGTGTATTTTTGCCTGTCTGTCTGTGTGTACATATGCATATATGTACACGTCTATGCTACATGTCTATGTGTGCATGGATGTATATCAATGTAATGTTCATATCCGTTTGTGTGTGTAGGCACAGTCTGAGGATGTGATGCTGGTGAGCAGCAAGTACAAGCAGCGCTATGAGTGCCGTCTACCAGCCCAAGCCCTCCTCTTCCACCCCCACTCACCCAGCGAGGCCCCGCCCACCAGTGGCAATGGCTACAGCGGCCCAACCATCCCTGAGCTCCTGCAGCCAATGAGCGATGCTCCCTGCCTCATTAAAGTCTGTGGAACATTTGTCACATATTGACTTATTAATGTACTTATTAATGCATTAATGCGGGCAGTGGTGGTGTAGTGGTTAAGGGACTGGCCTAGAATGCTTGTGGGTTCAAATCCTGACCATCACCTTTGTGCCCTTGGGCAAGGCACTTAACCTTAAGTTGCTCTGAGGGAGACTGGCCCTGAAGTAATGGCGAAAACAAAATCTGACAAAATGTAAGTCTCTTTGGATGAAGGCGTCTGCTAAATGCTTAAATGCATTTAATTAATAACCTTTATACTGTATAGCCATTTTCGTCTCTATGCAGCCCTTGTCACCCACATCCAAACTGACACACACACCTATTACTTTATTATGCCTCATTCTAAACCCCTCTCTCGTTTTTATGCACAATAGACAGACAACATCCGTAATTTCACTAAATTTTTTTAAACCATTAAAAAAAGTATGTGAAGATAAAATTCCTTAAATCCTTGCATCCTTGAATCCTTTTTTATCAAAAGCGTAATTTTTGCCCCTATCAATTACCCACAATCCTCCGCCTAGCTTTACGTGACTAGCTCAAGGCTGGCTTTGATCAAACCTGAGATTTGAAACCAGAAGTTTCAGGCTACAAGCCCACTATGGTTGATTTTTTTCCAGCTCTTCTACCACTTCCCTTTATCTACCTCTTTTACGCAGTTCAGTATACATTTTTATTACAGTTCTATAGCCTTCCTAAGCCTTCACTGATAGACTGTATCTCATATGAACATTTGCCTGTTTGCTCCACAGTACCAAGATTGTGTACAACATTGTTACGTGACTGGGTGGATGTTCTCAGCACAGAGATTTATCTTGCAGTGCTTAGCAATGCTTAATTCTGAATGTACAAGTAATATTATATGTATGTATATGTATAATGTATAATTTAATTTTAATATACTAAAATAAGGCGAATTACATCTGTTCTGCCGTCATCTTGTTATCAGTTTTGAAAATGATTTTCTCTTTTATCTCATCTCTCTGTGCCTCTCTCTGTCTTAGACAAAGGACTGGTGGACGTATGAGTTCTGCTATGGGAAGCACATCAGGCAGTATCATCTAGAAGGTTAGCTTATTCATTGACTATTAGACCCTATGGATGCTCAATACCGTGGCTGTTTGTCATGCATTCTTTAATTCTTCATGCTGTAAACCAGTAACCTGTAACTGTAATGTACCCCGGAGACACTCTGGTGTCCTACCGAGGTTGAAGTATAACCGGCACTACGAAATGGGAGCTCGTCACATATGGTGGCAAAGGTGGTAGAAGTGCTGGAGGGTCCATTTACACTATGTGCAGTGGCAGTTGAGTTGTATTAGGGATAGTTTGAATGAAAGATCTTTTTCCATTTTATCCTTCTGCATAAGAGGGCTGCCATTCACACACTTTTTTGTGTACCCATTAGCCCTGATTCATATACTCTTTCCTTTGTTTGGATGGACATTTAAAGTGCTTTTGTCTCATGTTTTAGATTCTGAGATTAAAGGTGATGTGTTGTTCCTGGGTTACTACAGTTCAGAGTTTGACTGGTCCAATGATACTGCAAAGGTAAAGCTCAGTGTTCTACTTCTAGAACTTTCATGGGGAGGCTAGGCCATTATGACACCCTCACATATTCACAACCCTACAGATCCGATACCCACACATGCCTTATCTAATGTAGTCTAACAATTAGCCTCCACTACAATAAAAAGCATTGAACAGGCTTCACCAGAGACAATTGATCAAGTCAGTTTTATTTGTCAATTTCTTCACATGTACTCGACATACAAAGGAATCGAAATTACGTTTCACACTTGTCCCATGCGTAGACGTTGATCATCAGAGTAAACATCATAAAAAATAGAACTAAAAATAATCTTTAATGTGTATTTTGATGTGATGGAACTTACAGTAGAGCTTCTATAAAATGTATCTGGTGTTGCCTAGGGTTCATTGTCTGCCATATTTTTGGAATGTTTCTGCTATCTAAACATCAGCCCCTGTCTCCCGTTGCATCTAGGCCTCCAAACAGCACCGGCTAAGACGCTACCACAGCCAGGTGTATGACAACGGCTCCAAGTGTGACCTTAATGGCAACCCCAGAGAAACTGAAGTCAGGGTGAGACGCTATCAAATCAGATAAATATATAAAAAAATGGGTCGCAGTTTTCTTAGTTAAAATATTCTCGGTTGTGTGTTGTGTGTTCAGTTTGCTTGTGAGGAGGGTTCGATGGACTACATAGCCCGGGTGGACGAGCCTCAGTCGTGTCGCTATGTGGTGACCATCCACACCAGCCGACCCTGCACCCACCCTCTCCTGCGCCCGCCCCCCTCCACCCGACCGCAGCCAATCATCTGCCAGCCTGCCCTCAGCCCTCAGCAGTACATGGACTACGTCAAGGCCCAAGTCTGTGAGTAAACGTTTGTGTGTGTGTGTGTTTGTGTGGACACTTGTATTAGGTCTCCGAGTGTGTGACTTTGAGCATGTCTACACCCGTGTGTTGGGTGTGTGTATTAGCAGGAGGGGTGTGAGTAGTTCAGTGAGGCAACAATAATGTGTGTCTAAATTGTGTTCAAATTTGATTAAACCAAGGCTTTGGAAATAAACAGGAAAAACAGGGAATTAATCTGATTTGGTTCTACAGGAAATTAATATGATTCGGTTCTACTGGGATTGAATCTGATTTGGTTCAACAGGGAAATACTGACTCTGTTCTCTCCCCCTTCCCTTCAGCGGACACCAAGCGCAAGGTGGAGCAGATCTCAGAGGAACTGAAGAACCTGGATGAGATTTTGTCTAAAGACGAGGGAACAGATGGTACCTCAGAGAAGATGGAGGCAACCGTGGAGTCCGCAGACACACAGGCTACAGGTCCACTAACCATACGGCCCTTTTTTTTTTTATTAATTAAAATAATTTGTGAATTGAAATCAGGAATAATTAATGAAGTAAAGTTTACAAGTTGAGCGACGTAACACTGCTCCACTACACCTGCCATGAGTGGATGAGTGTACAGTCACTTAATACACACACACGTATACTTACGTGCATACATACATATAAATACTTACTGTATGAGCGTTTTTATTCTTTAAAAAGCGTATTTTTCTATTTTTATTTTCTATATATATTATATTCTTTTAAGTATTAATTTTATGTGATGTTGCACTGACCAGAGACATCTCTCAATTTCATTGTACCTGTGACAATGACAATAAAGAACATTCATTCATTCATTCATTCATTCATTCATTCATTTATATATATATATATATATGTGTGTATGTATGTGTGTGTATATATATATATATATATATATATGCATATATATATACATACATGCATGCATGCATACATGCATACATGCAGGCAAACAGTCATACAGGCATACACGGAATTACTGGATTTTAATGGATTTGTTTGGATCAGGTCAGAGATCACATGTTTTTTTTTTATTGTGTTTGTTTGTTTGTTTGTGTGTGTGTGTGTAGAACCTGAACCAAAAGAGAGCAACAACATCATGGAAAGTGAACAGCCAAGTGAGCAGCCAAAAGAAGCAGAATCTCAGGTATAGTAACAGATTGCAGCCTTATTCTACCATTATAGAGCTCAGGTATAGTAACAGTGTCATTATTCCTTCCAAACACCTGATGACCAATCAGAGCTCAGGTAGAGTATTAGTATCTACTCTACCCAAACATCTTATGACCAATCAGAGCTCAGGTACAGTAGCAGTATCTATTCTACCCAAACACCTGATGACCAATCAGAGCTCAGGGATAGTAACAGTATCTATTCTACCCAAACACCTGATGACCAATCAGAGCTCAGGTATAGTAACAGTATATATATTCTACCCAAACACCTGACGACCAATCAGAGCTCAGGTATAGTAACAGTATGTATCCTACCCTAAAACCTGATGACCAATTAAACCTCAGGTATAGTAACAGTACCAATATTCTACCCAAACACCTGATGACCAATCAGAGCACTGGTAAAGTAATAGTATCTTTATTCCACCCAAACGCCTGCTTCTCACAGCCTCAGCTTGGTCTGCCAGTAGCACTGAGACCAGACTAATGTCAAAGCCAAATTGCATCACAATTTTCTTAACCTCTTTAGACCTTAGGTCAGTTTAGACCGCTGTTCCTTTCTTTCCTTTATTCTTTTCCTCCCCCCATCCCTTTTTTTCTATCTTTCCCTCCCCTCCTCCTGTCCTCCACTCATGTCTAATGGGTTTGTTTCCTCAGGCGGCTGCTGTAGAAGATGATGATGATGCTGCTGCTGCTCAGCCCGACCAGCTGCACGATAATGAAGGTCAGTGTCCTTGTTCCGTTACGGGCCAAAGCGGACCGATCCGGGCCGGCACCAGTCTTTACCTCAGTCTTAAGCACCAGTGCCTAGCCCCAGAGTTTCATTTTCTAGAAACTTCCAAACACTGTTTAGTAACAATAGCGCAAGCTTTTGTATATGACAAATTGAACGAACCGGACCAAACCAGACCGGTTGCAGGCTTCACCATGGCCTTAAACACCAGGGCCTAGCCCCAGTCTTCTAGTCCAATTAGCTTCAGCTTCTAACTGCTAACAATGCTAAAAACACTGCTGAGCAACAGTAGCACAAGCTATGTGACAAAATATTGTCCTTGCACCATGTGCAAAGCTTTCAAATATTTGCATTGGGTGAGGAGACCATTGGCACATTGGGCCCAGGCTTTACCCTGATCAATCTTCTGTTCCCGATAAGCTGAAACACCAGAGATATTTGCTAACAGTACTGGAAACAATGTTTCCAAACTGTGCTTAGCAACAGTAGCCCAAGCGACTGTTTAAGCCCCTGCTCTGGTCCAGACTCCAGCATGGAAAAGAGAAAAAGTCAGTCCCACCCTGGGATTGCACCCCATAGTGAACATGCTCCGTTGGATATTCAGAGTTGGAAGTAGCCTGAGAGGGGCTTATGGGCCAGAGCAAGAGGGTGAGCAAGGGACCTGAGGTGTTTGCTGATGTGTGAATCCATGTGTGTTTCATGTGTGTTTGTAGTAGTGTTTGGAGAAGAGAAGTTTAACTTCCGGATTATTTCGGATCCCGCTGACCTTATGAAGTTTGTGCAACACCTTCGAGAAAGCAGTCAGAGGGTAGGTTTCAGTCTCCCTATTTCTTTCTCTTTCTCCCTCTCTGTCCCTTTTTCTCTCTCTCTTTCACTTTCTTCTGCTGTCTTTATGTCTGCCTTTTTGTCTTCTCTTAAGGCTGAATTTTACTTCTGCACGGCAGTGACACAGACCCCAAAGTTTTTAATTTATACTTCTGTGTCGGAGTCACTGCAATGCGTGGCAATTCACCGCCACAACGTTGGGTCGTTCTTGGAACGTTTCTCGAACTCTTTGCTCTGGTGGAGTGTTGTTGCCATACATCAGTTGCGTGATAATTAAAGCCATGTGAATAAATAAGGTCATTGTTTAGAAAAACTGGAGTAGCAGCACTACACTTGTAAGTTATAGACGCATAGAACAAAATGCAAAGGAAAACTACGAACCTATAAAATACTGTTTGCACAAACTGTAAGCACGGGGTGCCACGTGTGTTTACAATGGATTCGCTTGCTAGCTATCGCAATAAACAAATACTTATGTGAAAGAATGAGAAGAAATTTGAATTAAATCCAAAATCACAGCCCTCGACGTCTGCGCTGTCTGCATACTCTGTCGGCGTCGCTTTGACTCGTAGTTACAATTTTTCGCGTTGGTGAAGGTACGCAGAGCTACTGCGTCGCTACTGTATAAATCCAGCTTTACAGTTTCTCTCTCTTCATCTTTCTCTGCCTCTCATTCTTGTTTCCTCCTTTCTCTTCTTTCCCTCTCCCTGTCATGGCTATGCCCAGACACAAACACTAAAGGCCAAAACTGCTGTGGTTTGACACCTGTCTGCAAACAGAAGAGATATTTTAGGTAAATCTGTACAGTCATAACGCTAATCTGCCTTGCGTGTGTCTCCAGTCGGAGAGTGAGGAGGAGGAGGAGGAGGAGGAAGAGAGGCCTGCCGTGAGAGAGAAGAGTGGAGCAAAGGAGGCAGGGAAAGGAGGAAGAGGAGGAGGAAGGGGAAGCCCGAAGGAGGAGGAGGAGGAAGAGGGCGATGAGGATGAACGTGTGCTCCAGGAGTTTGAGGAAGAGATGGCCGATCTGTCCATTCCAGCGGAGAAACGCCAGGAGATCAAGGAGGAGATGCACAAAGAGTTTAGCAACATTATAGACGAGGTAGAACGTTGGTCTGTGTGTGTGTCTCCCATTTATTTTATGCTCGGCACAGAATGTTGATGTAATGTGTGTGTTGGTACATGCAAAATATGTGTGTCTGTGTGTTTGTTTGTGTGTGTTTGGGGACAAGGGGGGCATTATGTTTGTGTGTGTGTGTGTGTGTGTGCTAATCAGTGTGCTTTTCTTCTCCTCCTGTAGGCTCAGCAGGAGCTGGAGTCTGAGGGCCTGAAGGGCGAGTTTGATCGCTCCCAGGCCACACACACTCTGGAGAACACACTCGACAAGCTGCTGGACCGGCTGCAGGAGAGGGCCGATGACGAGGAGTCTGCAGGTGCGCGCACACACGCCTCCGCAGACGACGCAGAAGAGTCCACACACGTGCACACACACACTCCCACAGACGACAAGAAGGAGCAGAGTGACCAGAAGCCAGCAGAGAAAGAGAAACGTCCCGACACAGCCAGCCGTGTCCCCAAACACCCAGGTACACTTTTACACACACACACACACACACACTCTCTCTGATGCACTGGCATGTTGTTAGTGAGACTCTCCTGGTTGGTGATCATACTGTGTTTCTCTGCATTGTGAAGAGCAAGAGATGCGTGAGCCTTCATGTGGTTTGACGCCAGAGCTTCTTGCGTATCTCCGCAAACTACTCATAACTGCGACAAAACGCCTTACATCACCTTAATAACATAAATAATTCCATTGGATCTGTCCAAACGCAAAGGAATTCTTGCAACTACCATTTTTAAGGTTAATGTCCATTTTTAAGTAATAATGTTGTATCAGTCTGCATATCGGACTGCGAAGCACAAACTCAGTATGATAACCATCTGAGGAGACTCGGAAAAACAAAAACATAAAAATGAGTTAATACCTCATTATTTCATCTTCGAAGCATTCATCTCACCTCATCGGCCATTTTGCCAGAACTGCACACCTGACGTCATGCCCAGTGGGGCTTACCTGTGCATCTGCAGCATGTTCACGTGCTTGGTTGAGTTCACCCATGTCCGTAAAATAACATAACACAATCGCCCTCGGACAGATGACGACAACTGTGCTCACACTTGGCGTGGCTATGAAAGACTGCAGCTAGTGTGTTTGACGCTGGACGTCTGGTGTAGGTAGTGTAGGTAATGTTTGACGAGGACAAGAAGAAGAAAAGTGTTTAATCACATAACTACACATTCATCAGATCCCCTGGGAATCAGTACAATGGTTGGACAGTATCGTGCTCTGAATGTAGTTTCACAGATGTGGAATTTTTTTTGGAGTTTTTAGTTAGTAAGTGTTAAAAGGTGAAATAAAATAGAAATAGTAGTTGTTGAGGGTAGTTTCTGATCTGACTGTGGTGACTGCTTATGTAATGGTGGTGGTGGTGGTGGTGGTAGTTACATGCCAACAGGAATAGTGCAGGCAATAATCGTTTAATCGTGATTGTCATATTAATCCAGGAATTACTGAATTCCATGTCCTCTCTAAGCCCTCAAGCCCTGAGTTTTTAAAGTTCTAGCTGGCATTATCTGGCATCCACCTCATAATCGGCACACTCATGACGGTTAGGGCTCAAAATTAGAGGATGTTTTTGGATTCAGCCAATCTGTATTTGTGTGTGTGTCTGTACCTGTGTGTGTGTGTGTGTGTGTCCGTCTGTATCTGTGAGTGTGTGTGTGACTGAGCGTATGTGTGTGTGTGTCTTTCTGTGTGTGGTATAGCGAGTGCATTGGTATAACATGTCTGTTAGTAACGGGGTCGGTGTGTGTGGTCTCCTGTCTTGTCTGTTCCTGGCGCAGTGCGCGGGGAGGAGGTTGCCGAGGGCGACCAGGTGAAGATCAGGGTGACAAAGTATAAGCTGGGCCCAGTGGGGGAGGAGCCGCAGCAGCAAGAGGGGGAGGAGTTGGGGCACAGCGACCCCCAGTGGCAGCAAATACAAGATGCAGTCAGAGAGCAGCTAGAGAAAGCAGGCATCAAAGCGCAAGGTACGACACAACCGCACACATACTTACACACACACACACATGCGTACACACACACACACGCACTCGCTTTCCTTTTCCTTTCTGTTTTCCTTGACTAACATGAGCGCTGTAGGCTGCTGTAAGATGAATATTTACTAGTTAGTGGTGTGTTTGAGACTAGAGCTGGTGTGGGGCTGAGGGCTGGTATTGCACTAACACAGGAACCACTCAATTCTGCTTTGTATTCCTAACAACGGCATCAGCTATGTCTGTTTCTGAACATCTTAGCGCTGTGTGTGTGTGTGTGTTTGTGCATGCATTCATGCATGGCCCTTTGTGTGTGTGTGCATACATGCATTCTTTCATGGCTTTGTGTGTGTGTGTGTGTTTATGAGCATGTGTATGTCGTTGGGTCCTATCTTGTTTTCCATCTTCCAACTATGCAATATATCCATATATAATAATAATTATAATAATTATAATAATCTTTTTAGGAGTGTAATGAACCCTAACTGTGTGTGTTCTCCAGGAAAGATCGAGGTGAAGATCCTGAGCCGTAAGACGGTGGAGGAGGCCGGAAACCAGTGGCTGAGTGAGGAGGACGGCAAAAGCTTCAGAGAACTGCTCATCAATTTACTGGTACACACACACACACAGACACACACACACACACACACTTAAGAGAAGTGCTCATCAATTTACTGATACACACACACACACACACACACACACACACACTAGAGCATGGAAACCCGACCGAAACCCGACGGGTCCCGTCGGAACCTAACGGGTTCGGTCGGACTCGGACAAATATTTAGAATTTATGTTCGGGCTCGGGTCAGACGCAGACACATCAGCGCGATAAGACATATGAAATGTAAAATGAAAAACAACTTATTACACTTGATGTTCGTTTTAGTCATAGGTTTGTGACAGATTATCCTAATTGAAAAAATAAATAACAGCATAACATATTTCTTCCTGTGCGTGAGATTTTTCTATTGCTGCGACAACGGAACACGTGCAGCCTAAAGCTGGATTTATACTTCTCCGTTGCAGCGACGCAGTAGCTCTGCGTACCTTCGCCGACGCTCTGCATCCCTTCGCCGATGCTCTGCGTCGCCTTCTGTGCACCTCCCCAAAATTGTAACTACGCGTCAAAGCGACGCAGACAGAGTACGCTGACAACACAGACGTAATCCAACACTCCACCAGAGCAAAGAGTTTGAGGAACGACCCAATGCCCCTTTGCCCCTCTTGGAACGTTTCTCGAACTCTTTGCTCTGGTGGAGTGTTGTTGCCATACAGCAGTTGCGTGATAATTAAAGCCATGCGAATAAATAAGGTCATTGTTTAGAAAAATTGGAGTAGCAGCACTACACTTGTAGACGCATAGAACAAAATGCGAAGGAAAACTACGAACCTATAAAATACTGTTTGCACAAACTGTAAGCACGGGGTGCCACGTGTTTACAATGGATTAGCTTGCTAGCTATCACAATAAACAAGTACTTATGTGAAAGTATGAGAAGATATTTGTCTTAAATCCAAAATTAGACTCCAAAATTATATCCAAAGTTTAGACACTGTCTCCCGCTGTAAAGCCGAACATTCACAGCCCTCAACGTCTGCGTACTCTGTCTGTGTCGCTTTGACACGTAGTTACAATTTTGGGGAGCTGCTGCGACGGAGAAGTATAAATCCAGCTTAAGTGCAGTTGAGAGATGTGCAGCAGTAGCAGTGAGTGCAACTTCAGCGCTGCTGGCAGAACAGTCGAGCAGAGGACTGCCTTGAAGCCATCCACTGTCGACTCAATCCTTTTTCTCTACAAGAACATGGATTAGCCTACATTTTGAACGGATTCTGAGAATAATTCCTTTGTTTCATAGTAAAAGTGATTTTGTAAAAGTATTTCAATAAACTAGTTAATGTTGTTGCAGCACTGGGAGCGCTCTTGAAGTGTCCATGAAGTATCACCTCTTGTTATTTACTTCTTTATTTACTTCGTTATTTCTCTTTTGTTATATGTTAATTTAATTTAAATTGGTTAGCCAATATAACTGTGCCCGGCCATCTTGTTTTAACGTGCACTTCTTGCTCCGTGTGTGCGCTCATCTGTGCTGATTCCGAAAGCCTGTCAATTGATTAATAAAATTGGACTTTCCACACAAGCAATATCAACGTGTGTCATTAGTATGCCTATGAAAATAGTGTGATTTTAATAGTGTCAGGCTCGGTTGGACTGGGACACAAATATCTTAATGCCTATCGGGCTCGGTCGGATTCGATCATGCGGTGTCGGGTGCAGGTCGGTCGCAAATCGGCCCGATCCACACTCTAACACACACACTTCAGAGAACTGCTCATCAATCTACTGGTACACACGCACACATACACACACACAATGCATTCCCACTTTAAACGTATTGTTTGCTCGCAGACTGGGGGTACTGAGGAAGTCTACAAAGAGCAGAAGAGGCAACAGGAACTGGAAGACAACTACAAGTTTGTGTGGGGCGGGGAACAGTCTGACGACAGCCAATCAGCTTCATCGGACGGTCAGACCACAGTAGTGACAGACACAGACGACCTGGAGCTCTAACTTCTCCAGCTGATTTTTTTGGGGTCTTTCTCCCCCACCCCACCTCTCGGAGGACCCGAGTGACTGCACCCCTCTACCCCTACCCCTCTCCACCACCACCACCATCACCAAAAAAACAAATAAAGGCTGCCTAATCTGTCTCCACCCTCAAACTGTATACCCAGATAACTGTAATTGACCTGCATTGATATGACCTGAATTTATCTGTTATGTTCTTTTAGCTTTCATAGGCAAAACTGATCTTTGGGTAAGGTCTGCAAGGAATGTTGGGAAATGTAGTTTATAGGAATACTGGTGAAGCACAGCACTGGCGTAGCCAATGGAAACGGGCACGTTTGGGGCTCTGTCTTTCCCTGTGAAGAGGTACGAATCATGAACACTTGCACTGTTTTGCCCTCGCTTGCACATTTAAATCAGCTGGAGTGTGATGAGAATAGCTGTCGAGTCCAGATTGAAACCTGCTGCCTGTCACGTTGTGTCAAAGGGCTTTTCTATGTAAACTTTGTATATAATTCTAGTTTGATAGTCTGTACAGAATTGTCTTTGCCTGTGTGTGTGTGTGTGTGTGTGTGTGAGTGTGAGAGAGGGGGTTGGTGACCTCATGGCTGGGGCCACTAGGTTCTCCAAGGCTAATGTTGGCTGTATGGGGGTGGAGTGGTCAGTTCAAACAGTCAAAGTTAGTTAGTTCACATTTTTTTTTTGTATACTGGGGAATGATTGGTCTTATCATTTCAGCTCTTCTGTGAAAGGCTTCCATTGTACTTCCTGTCTCATTGTAATTTAATAAAAAATGTACATATGAACACAAGCTGAGAAAATAAGCAAGAACTTTTTGAATTCAACTGTAACCTTTCCCTTTTACCATTTCTGTATTTTTCCCCAAAATCATATTTAACAGAACAGAATCAGAATCTCCCGCTTACTTTGTTCTAGAGATTTCTTAATCTGGAGGCATTCTAGGGTATCTTTATACCTTAGTGTGTAGTTTGATTTCACCTTTCAGTTTCACCTTTTCTGTTTCCCAAACACACTAAGTGATTGATTCAATCATTTCAAACAGCTGATTTCTGCAAATTTTTCATAGAATAAATCTTTAATTCAACTGAGTAGACACACTCATCATATATAACTAAAATTATTTATAGAACAGATCTTATGGTAGTCATGGGATTCCTACTAGAGGTATTTTCTTTTCTATGTTGTACACCTCTCCCCGTATATTGTAATTCCATCCAGTAACGTGCTAATATCTCATCACCTGTAGCAACTAGTGGGACCTGCATTCTCACACACACACACACTGGTCTGATTGTGAGCTGCACACACACAGTCCTACTACACCCTCTGAGAGTCGCAGCTGAGATGAACGGAGGGTCAAAGGTCATAGGTCAAAGTTCTCTAGACAGAGTTCTTGTAATAGGAGAGCATGTCATCCAGACTCTGTTCCCGGCCTTGTTGCGTTTTGTGGGGTTGGGGTCGATGCGGTGGTTTGTGACTCGTTGTTTGCTGGCCTGTGGGGGTGTGTGTGTTTGTCCCAGCCCATTTGAAGGAGAGCCTGGGTTTGTTGTGGTCGTCCTCAGCGACGGTTCTGCTGCTCCTGCCGCTCGCGGACCAGTTCTGGCCGCTGAAGTACGCAGATGGTGGGGCAAACTCAGAGTCCCTCACGTCACGGCGACTACTGACCCACTGGTTCCACATAGACTCTGCACACAGCACAGCACAACAGCAGGTCAAGCCAAACACCAGAAAGGGCTAAATAGTGCGTGTGTTTGAAAGGGAGAGAGAGAGAGATGGGGTGCTTGTGTGTGTGTGGTCACTTTTCCCACCTGCTCATTGTTTGTGTGTGTGTGTGTGTGTGTCTGGTCACCTTCCCCACCTGCTCAATGGGCTCGTTCTCACTATCGGATCTTAAGGATAACTTTACTGGACCCTCACAGGTTTCCATATGACCAGGCCAACCCGAAAAGTTTCTGGGCCACTTTAAGGACCCACTGAGTACCTGTTATAGGGTATTAGTAAAAGGTCTCTAAGGGCTGTTTCGTATTGAAACACAACCATCTGTGAGGAGTTTTTTCTTTTTTTTCCCCCTGTATATTCCCTCCGCCCCTCCCAGAAATGCCCCGGAACTCGTCTAGTGGAAACAAGGCTAATAAGTCTAAAGGTGTTTGCTTTTTTGTTTTTGCGTTCGTCCGCACGTGTTTATGAGAGAGTGAGTGAGTGAGCACCTTTCCCACGGTCCCACTCTCTGACGTGGGGAACTCCAGGCTTGGTGTCCTTCCTCTCCTGAATCTCTACTTCCACCTTCGGCACTGACGGAGTCTCAGGAACCTCTCCACCACCCTCCTCTTCTTCCTCCTGCACTGGAGCCCCTGACGAGACAGCAAAGGAAAGAGGCTGCTTGGTACATAAATGAGAGCTTATAGAGTACTGTAGGCTCCATGACCACCAGATGCAGCTTATCTGCCATCACATCCTCAGAGCACCAATGGCACACACTGTCTACGAGCGTGCACGCATACACACAAGCAAAACACAGTGAACACACAGACATATTTGTACCACATGCAAGCAAAACACGCCACACACACGTGTGACATTTATGTACCCTCTACATACATACATATGTACGTGTGTACACACAGCCACATATAGCCATGTTTATAAGCAGTAACAGCTCTGGTAACTATGGACTATTCTAAAACAAAATCATTCCTATTGAGTAGGAAAAGTCCTTTAAAGGACTGTTTCAGGTGTCCAATATGTGATGTGGAGCAGCCTTAGGTTGGATTAGGGTGTAATACATGGCACCTTCTAAACTCTGTAAGCTTCTAAACAGCACGATGAGGTAAACCCCCACCAAGTCCACATAAGCCCACCTCACCTGATTCTGATCCGTCCTCGGTTCCGTCCAGCTTGTTCTTCTTCATCTTCCTCATCCTCACTTTGGCCAGCCGAGCTTCCAGCAGAGCCTTCCTCTTGTCCTTAAGACGCTCTCTCTTGCTGCGCTGGTCTGTGGTCTAACAGGATAGAATGTGTGTGTGTGTGAGAGAGAGAAAGACAGAGACGGTGTATGTTTACATTTTAAAGATAGCATCAATAGAGCATTTAGACTCTCCCAACTGAAGTATGTTACAGTAAAGTGATGGATGGTAGGCAGGTCACTGTGTGAAACACGGGTTGGATAATCTCAATGTGAGCAGACCAGCGGTTCACTGCGACTTCAGTGTGTGTGTGTGTGTGTGTGTGTGTGTGTGTGTATTTGAAGTGGAGCACACTCAGAACATGTAAGTATGTATTTAGGGTTGCCAGAGTAGGTAAGAAAGAGCTTTCTGTGTGTGTGTGTACCTGATCTCGGAGCATGTCTAGGGTTTCCCTCTGTTTCCGCCGCTGTTCCTCATCCTGAGCAAAGGCAAAGTATCCAACACCCAGATCTCTGGCCTCTGCCACACACACACACACACACAGTCTGTGGACACTTGGAATGGAAAAGGGAGATCACCGCGTCTCCACTCAACATGTAAGTACACACACACTAACCCTGCTCTCTGATGTTCTCGTAGTGAGTGCATGCACACACACAAACACCCTGCTCTCTGATGTTCTCGTAGTGAATGCACACACACACACACACACACTCACCCTGCTCTCTGATGTTCTCGTAGTGAATGGGTCCCACAGGTCTCTTCATGCTCTCCTCCTCCTCCTTGGCCCACTGCTCTCTCTGAATCTCTCTCCTCATGTCCTCAGACAGAAGAGTCTTATCTCCACTACCCAGCCTACACACACACAAAAGATTAGCTTACTCTCGATCTTCGCTTGGTTGATAGACGCTGCAATGACCAAAGGCCAAGATCCTCTACGTATAATGTGTGATAGACTACTGCTATAAGAGGTGACCGTTCATTAGGTTCATTAGGTTCATTAGGTACAGAAGTTGTGTTGCAAGTGTATGCGGACACAATGGTATCTGTACAGTAGGTAATTTGCCATATACAGTACTAAAGGTTTACCTGTTCTTCTGAAAATCCTGGTCCATTTTCTGAAAGTCAGGCAGGTCCTTCCTCAAACATTTCCGGGACCTTCCCAGTGCATCAACATACTCCACCCTGGACAAAAATTATAATCTTAACCTTTGTCTGCATTTCTTCAGGTTCAATTTATGTTACTCTCCAGGACTACATTCTACATTCTCCTACAAGACAAAACTAATAAAAAAAACATTACATTCTGTTCAATTTAATCAGTTCCAACTGGAGATGGGATTATCGGGAGTAACTGTGAACTACAGACCATTAAGGGGGTGAATGAATCCTCAATTAACATAATTAGCATAGTCAATGTGAGATATTTTCATCTCCAACTAGACTTCTTCTGTAGTTTAGTTGCCTAAGTAAACACCTAACGAACTACTGAGAATTATGGAGAATCTTCACAGATGTTCTGTTAAACTGGGAACAAAGAGACTTTACCACTCCTCATCAGGATTCTGCGGGCATGGAATCGGAATCTTCTGGTCTTCCTCCTCTCCATCTCTGTATGTGCTTGATGTGTTTCCCCCTGCATTCCTCCTCTGGTCAATGAGCTTCTGGGTGAAATCCACAAGGAAAAGCCCCTCTGTCTCCTCATCTGGGAAAGTTGCCAAGAGACTTTATATACCACAGGCACACACAGACACACACACTATGCATATGATTGAACGAACAGTAAAACAAAAATAAACCTGGAAAGTCTCCTTTGGTCATCTGCTCATATAGCCGAGCCTTTTCTTCCAGTTTCTTCCTATAAATATACCACATTGAAACACACACATAAGTTATTGATGTGGTTTAAATGCAGTGCATCCAGTGCGCTAAACAGAGTACTACTTAGGTAACAGGCAGTATACTGTATAATAGTGACAACAGTAGGGATGGGACGAAATATCGTTTGACGAAATACCGCGATACAAAATGTGACGATACGCATCGAGGTTGAAAAAAATGGATCGCGAAATAAAGATATATGGCACTGCTGCATGATTTGTGTAGTATATAAATAATTTAGTGTATTATATGTGTGTATGTATATGGGGCAGACATACAGTCTATGGTGGCAGGTTGGCTGCACCATTTGATGATCAAGCAGGGTAAAACTAAATGAAAAATAATATATGCGAAACTGTGTGGTGCGCCGTCACGTCAAGTCACAGCGCATGTTGCAACAACTACTCCTACTTGTCAATTTGATTTTACTAATGACATTTCAATGCTAGAATCAAAATTAATTAATAACAACTAATAACATTTTTGAACATTATTTTATCGTCAATTTACAAGATGTTGTAACATGGCCTGCTGGGAAATTTGTCTGTCCAATCATAACATTTTTTGTAATTTCTGATCTTCTACACGTTAGCCTAGTAAATGTAAACGGTAACGGCCTCTTAAGAAAGTCAGCATAAATGTACAAGAAGCCCAAAAGTGGCGCTCAAAAACGTAAGCAGAAGAAAGAATTGGATGTAAGGAATTCGACATTAGCAAAATTAGACGTATTTTTAAAGCCGTACGTCGTTCTGATTCAGTGATTGACATCATCCAGCACTCAGACTTGGATCCCACCACACCACAATAGTCAACGAGTTTGCTGAGCAGAAGGCACGCAAAGTTCACTTCGACGGGTGAGTACAAGGGTTTTTTTCTTGTTAATTACGGCAACTGATCGGCTTATCAGGTTGTGGTTAAATGGCCGCTGTGCCATATTTATGTGTCTGCTCTTTGATGAGGCCACTGTTGTGCTGCCTGAAAAGAAACAGTGTGTTTGTATGCGTTCTGATTTTCATCGTGTGCTGTGTGCAGGTTATGCAAATAGTCGCTGTCCATGATCGTGTGTGCGTTCTTCTTTCCCTCTGTGGTCGGTCAGTGTGTGTGTTGCGGTATATGCTGGTTGTCACTGTGCATGTTGTAATGTTGTAATATTGTGTAGGCCTATCCTTTTTTGTTTTTGGGCCTTGGGCTGTAGTGGTAGGCCCTATGGGAAGTGGTTCTCGCACAGAGATGGGTCGAGATAGCGTGCTACGCCACTGAGGAGAGGCAAGCACATACTGTAGATGCGCCCCGTTTAACGTCGACGAGCTGGACCGCATTGAGAAGAGCCGAAAGCAATAGGCCACAGTGAGGCAGCCTCATCTTGCAAATTAAGATTTGAGGCAACCACACGCGTTCTGGGTATACTTCGCATAGCAGAGGAACTGGGCAAAAAAAAAAAAAAACAATGGCAAATAAGAAATTATCCCTCCTAAAAATGCTCTCTTGGTATCTTTTTTTTTGTTGTTGGCAATGGAACTGTTGTATAAAAGCATTATCACATAATGCTTAAGTAATATTTTGCTTAATTATCGATAGTGCTTAAGTAATATTTTTTTCTTTTTTTTTCTTTTTCTTTTTTGATATCGTATCGTGACGTATCGTATCGTGACCCTGGCATATCGAGGTGCATCGTATCGTGAGTTTAAGCGTATGGTCCCATCCCTAGACAACAGTGAGTGCTGTGAGGTAAAATAACTGCTCACTTTGATTTTTCCAGATTGTTCTCTTCCTCTGCACTGAGTTCCACATCTTTCTGGGCACGTGCAGACACGCCTTCATTCTGTTTACTCCATATACTGGGTTTCTACTCACGACCACAGATACACACACAAACACCGATAAAATATCAAATTCTTGCGAGAACACCTAAGGGTTTTGACCACATGATGCGATTTGACCGGATATGATCACATTCTTACAGTTACCTTAAGCTTTGGTCTGTCAGCACTCACACCGGCAGAAGTATCTCCGTGTTGGGTGAGCTTCTCTTGTCGAAATTCCTGCTGTTTTCTGTAAAGCTCGGCCTTCAGGTCCACCAGCTGAGAGAACAATATTTGATGTTTTTTATAAATCCAATCAGTAAACATTAATTTCTAAGTATGATTATGGGTCGGTCAGGTGTATTCATGTTGCCCTTCAAGCTGTCACTTTACGTTAACTTTAGAACACAAAAGTCTTGTGCTCACTGAATCAAAGTACTTTGAAGTAGCATTCGACGACTAACGTTAATAGACAGGACTAAGGAAAATGAACATCAGTAACTGTACATTACAGAAGGCCAAACCAAAACGTCTCTGGTGTAACGTTAGAAGCAGTAGCCTACCTACCAGACACCCCTACGGTAAATAGCAGATGGTGCTGATGTTAGCTTAGCTGACTAATTTTATCTCAAGCTAGTGGTAGCCACGGTGTTTAGCTTTTGTTAGAAACTACAATAAAAAAGTAGATGAAGTACATGTATTTCAATAAGCTTACCGACGAGGCTGTAACGTTAAACTGTTTCTTCTTTTTGTCCATGTCGGAAGAAAAATAATCTCCAGAGAGCTCTTCTTCTATTGATCTATGGCAGTGGTAGCATTTCTTCTACTGCTGTTCACGATTGCCCTCATCGGTTTGGACTGGTACTGCAAGTCTTTTTTGGCAGCAAGTCGCAAATGAGCAATCAAATTCATGATCATGACCTTTCCAACATCTTGTTGAAAGCATGCCACAAATAATTAAGGCCGTTCTGAAGGTAAATGGACAATGCTGACAGTCCCCAATAAACAGAACTAGAACATTATCACCAAGATTCACCAAGAATGTGAATATTCATCATCATGTTTTAATGTAAATAGTACTAGAATAGTGGAAGTTGAGTTCACATGTGTGTGTATGTGATATTAAAGAGTTTGAGTTTGCCTCTGTGAGCAACCACAGGGTCTGTCCATCTTTCCAGCCTCTGATCATCTGAGTTGTGGACGCCATGTGAATGTGTACATCCACAGTTGATAGCTGGTACTGTAAGGTAACTTTTATTTACAGAAAACAACCAATCAATTAAAAGTATGCCTCTGCTAAAGTACCAGAGACCCCCTTGTGGAAACGTAAAGTAGTGTCGAGGAGAAATCTGACCTAAAAGCTGAATAACAGGCTTATTTAAAAGTAGCCTGATGCTGATGAATGTACCTTAATATTCGATTTGAGTATACCCTACCAAAAAAAAAAAATACTTTGGTAGAAGTTCAAGTCCTCTACTAGCATGTTCCTCAAGTAAAAGTCTTAAAGTATCTAATATTTACTGTACTTAAGTAGGTAAAGTAATCTATAGTTAAATGTACTTAAGTAATGAGAGTAAAAGTACAAGAAAACAACAAAAAATACTGTTATATATTTTCTTCCATTCCAAGGCAAAGGATAGAAACCAGCCATAATCATAATCATGCGCTAGCCTGGCTGTTACTGTGCCCCAGATGAGAAACCCTGACATGGACCATCCTCCCTGCTCTTCCAGACTATTGAAGACAGAAAGGCCTACATAATGCTTGAAAACAAGCTTAAAAAAAAGTCCAGTTGCCTTAACTGAACACTTTAACTACCACAACCTGGATGAACAGACATAAAAAATAGCAGTTTGATTATTTGAACTTGTCACAAGTTAAAATGCCAGTGTAGTATTTTACAAATGACAAAATGGGATCTGTTGTTGAATTTAATTTTTTTTTTTTCCATTTCCATGTTTGATGTTCAAACATCACCTTAAACCCGCCTAATCAGTTGCAGCATGCCATGTTTGGAATTTATTCTGACACACACACAACACAAACATGCACACCCACTTTACACGTATAGCAGTTATAGCCTGGTCTGTTTAGTTACAGAAATATCAGATGTTGAACAAAGGCCTATAATAACAGGTAGGTACACACAATCTGATGTAAATACATGTAGAGGCAACATTTACTGTTGCTATTTACTGACATTCTTTTTCTTCTGTAAGATAAGACATGGTGTATAAAAAAGAACAGAAGTCTGAACTCATCAGAGTGCTGTATGATCCAGACAGTAAGTTTTCCTTCATATACTCTTCATCTATTTACTGTTAACTGTCTATAATTTCATTATGTCTTTAGTACTGATTATTTATTATAGTTTAATTTAGTTTTACTGAGAATCAACTAAAGTTTTTGTACTTGCAGCAGTAAATAAAGGCTAAAAGAACTGAAATATGTATATAATTAAACAGTTAATTATGTCTGTTTCTGTTCTTTAAGTTTTACTGAGAATCACCTGAAGTTGTCTGCAGCAATGCATATTAGTGTTTTATTTTATTATGGACATATTACTGTTAGTTTTACTGAGAATCACCTGAAATTGCTGAAATTGTCAATTCAAATCAATTCTTTTCTTATATTTTATCATTAAATTTCATTTATGTTATTTAGTTTACATTTAATCATTCTATTATTTGTTTTATTTCAATTCAATTAAATTTTATTTATATAGCGCATTTTTACAACAGGCATGTCACAAAGCGCTTAACACAAGAGGCCCAATGAGCAACAGGGGCAAGGAAAAACTCCCTAGCAGCGTTTTTTGTTTTTACTTGTTATGGTAGAGGAAGAAACCTTGGGCAGTTCTGACGGCTCAAGGGGCTAACCCAACTGCCTAGGGCAGGTTTTCAGTCTCTCAGATGGCGGGTAGTCCACTTTTATTCCATTAGATACACATTACAAGAAAATTTTGGTAAATAAAGTAATATAGGAGTCCCATTAGAATCCCAGGATATAGTCCCATGTCATTAGGCGCAGTCAAGCCAGGGGCCAGCTAGAGGCTGTATCGATCATGTCAGGGTCATCTGTGAAGCTGAAGGCAGACCGCCCAGGAAGCCAGTTATTTATGTCTGTATTACTTAGTTTCTTTCAGTTTAGTCTAGTACCCTTCTATCCGCCATGTTGCTCCTGGGAGGTCGTGCCAGTCACATGATCATGCTTGTCTGTACCCTGGCCTTGCTGATGGAGACAGTCAGGGGGGGCACCAGCTTTCACAGTCCCGCACAGAAACCTCCGGTAGGCACAACTGCTGTGTTTGCTTTCAGAGCGTAACTTCAAAGTTCTCATCATTTTGTCACATAGTAATCTTTAAGCAACAGCTATCGTTTAAATACTCGCATTTTTAATATGGAGAATCTTTGGTTATATTGTAACAGAATAACCCGTTTTATTTGACAAAAAAGGATAAATAAATAACAACTCCTCCATGGTGTTACTTTATCAAATGAAAATATGAATGCATGAACATTCAGAGTATTTTGCATCCTTTCCAGTAAACATTACTGACTACTGTCTGGAGATATGATTGTAGAATTCCAGTGTTTCTTGTTACTGAAATGATTCATTTTGAAGCAACGTGATGCAGTGGTGTGCAAATTTGTGTGTGTATGACTACAGGGTAAAGGAGAAAGAAGGCCTCCAAGAGTAGGGCGCCGTGATGCAGCCCAAGCAGACACACAAGAGGATACCCACTTTCTGGTATGCACTCACACAAAGACCGTTACAGAGATACCCTTGAATGGCTGCAAATCCTGTCAAAAGGATTATAGCTTCTTGAAAAGAAGCTAAAAAAAAAAGTCCAGTTGCCTTAACTGAACAATATGATCCCGGTTAATGAAACCCTTTTTGTATTACATGACTTTCAAGTGTTCAAATTTGTTTCATTTACCTGAATGATTGCCTAAAACAGTTATTGTAAAACCTATGTACGTGACAAAAAAATTCCTTGATTCCTTGTACTGAACATAACAATGTAAACCAACCATAGGTGAGTCCTCCATTTCAACTGGGCGTGAGCCTGACTGAAGCCGAGTATGAAGAACACGGCTCCGTCTTACAGAAAATCCTCGACAACATCCTCGGAAACACAGCAGGTGACGACTTCTAAAAAGATCACTGCAGAAAACAAACTTGAAGTACAGTACTAGGATACAAATCCATCCATATCTGGAAATCCAGCTCTTAGATCCTAAGACTAAAAATTTGTTTGTACAAGATACAAAATACAAAAATATTTTGTATTTTGTATTTAACACATCTGACACTAATGCTGGAATGCTTAACTTATACAACATGAATCATGACTCCTATATTGTGTGTTTCAGATTTATCCTGATCCTCCTTGCAGAGGAGCATTTCGTCAGGGTTCTGATAAGAGATATACTAGACACACTTCCAACATCAATAAATGTTTCAGAAGCATAAGCGGGTTCCAGTGCATGTGTTTTTTTCCCATTGCGTCATGTCTGCCCTCTTTTCCTGCAGTGGTCTTTAGACGAGTGATGAGTGGAAAGTTTTTCTGGAATAAATCGTGTTCCACAATATTCCCAGAGACTTTAGAATGTTGTTTTCGTACGTTAAGTACAGTATGACAAGAACATGTCAATCAATACAGAGAGACATTGACTTTAATAAAGAACCATTACAATGCCAGCATTCTGTACTAAAATTACAAAAATATTTACAAGTTCTTCTGACTTGTAAAAACATATTAATACTTGGATTTGTAGAGACAACAGACAAATAATTTTTTTAACAGTCCTTTTTTTTGTACTATGGTTTTGGTGTAAACCTGTGCTAATGCAAACTCAAAAACATTTTATGCTTTTAACTTTTCTTTGAAAAGTTTTAACTTTTGTCAGGAATATCTTAAAAAGAAAATGGAGCTCTTCCAGTTCAAAGTGATTCCTAAATAAATCCAATCACTGTGTTGGTCATATCATTGACCACATCACAACTATGTGGTTCAACTTCATTGAAAGTCTTTGTTACACACCACAGCTGTTATGAATGCTGTCGTCCTGGAGACAAGCACCTTCCGTGATTGTCATGGCTCCACACCATAGATTTTAAACGTGTTTTGACGAACCGTTTTCAAAACGTTGGAGAGAGGCTCCCCCTTCAACATGCTGATCTCTTGTAAGATGTGTTTACCCATTCCAGGGTGGGCAAAACCACACACACTCTTGCTCACCTATAGGGAGAGTACCCAGACGTGCACACACACACATACACACACACACACACACACACACACACACACACACACACAGTAGGCAAGAGTAGGTGTGAATTACTATGGTTTCCATTTGGCAAAAAAATTAAATAAATAAATAAAATACTTAGATGATTATTTTAGCAAGGTGACAATAATTTCCATGCTCGCCTGATGAAAAGCATTCAGCAAGACCATCTAATATACTTGTGTGGTTGTCTCACAGTAACCCCCCCCCCCCCAGAAAATTTTGTAGCCATTTAAAAATACATCGCTCTTGAGACATTGAGAACATTTTTCTCTGAAATACCAAATTAAATCACCTAAAGAATGAAAATGTCAATATAGGATGTAAATGTGTCCAGATCTTGATCGACATAAGCAAACAGAGCACACACACACACAAAAAGACACACCTGCCGTGGCAAAAAGTAAGGAGAATCCGTCTCCATTAGAATGCGATCCAGAGGCATTCTCCTTACGGCGTCTCTGACGTCTGTAACTCTTGTGTACGTGATCAGTCCCGTAAAGCCAACACACAGGTTGGGGAACACTGTGAGGAATGGCTCAATCACTGAGAATTTGTTAGTAAAGCAGTGCCTGGAAAAACACACACAAAAACACACACATTACACATGCATGTCACACACACACACACACACACTCACTCACTCACTGTCTCTCTCCCTTACACACACACAGTACACATGCATGTCACACACACACAAATAAATGGAATTGTAGTTGTATATTGAGTAATGTAAATGTACTGACCTGTGTATTCTGTAATCTGGTGGGACGCACTTTTTCATAATCTCCAAAAGATGGTCGTCCGCATCTCTACAGTGAATCACCAGAGGCTTGCCCATGGAAACTGCTAATCTAAGCTGCCTTTCAAACACCTACAGCAGTCCCCCACACCCATACAGTCCCCATTCAAAGCATGCACACACACACACACACACACACACACACACACACACAAACACACATGCATACACACAGGAGAAACCACACACTGATTAAAAAAAACATCAGTGCTATATGCAATGTCATTTAGGACAGAAAAACACAAAATAAGTAAATATTTGCTTAAAGGTATAGTTCGGTATTTAAAGAGCCCATAGAACGCATTTTTTGACCATCATAAAATGTTCTTTGAGCCTCAATAATTGTGTATGCAAATTTGTGCGGCTGAAAAAGACCCAGGAGCATTTCTAGGCTGTCTATAGAGTTGGCAAGTGACCCGGAAGCCTGTAGTTTTTCTTGTTAGCATTTCACGACATCCGGTTCCTAAGGTTTTTCCCCTATGGGAAATCCAATGTTAATTTTGGAGCTCCGTCTCAAATAAGGTGTGAGCAAAAGCACGTGAGTTGACGACCTCCGCATTCGATGGAGGATGTTAAAAAAACATGTTATGGGCGATGGGTTTGCAAATTTGCAGTCTAATGACAAAATAAATAAGATGTTGCTATCACTAGGCTAAAGCGGAAAGCCCTTTTGACTACACATAGTGGCGCTTGCCCGTGGTCACCATGGTAACCAGAGCTATACAATACTGCGCTCGACAACATGTCATCCCGCAGTTTTTTAAAACAAGCTTTGTGAAGGATTTGCCCATTGTTGACCGTTGTAATCGTTGTAATTTACACTGAATCATTGTAAATAAAGAACATATTGCATTTTAAATCATTTTACCGTCATTTTTGAAAATGACGTCAAAGGTAAGAGACAACTCCATGTAGTCCTTAATTTTTCGTTGTTAGCAGAGGGATAGCAACATTCATTTATCATCGTTACAATGCGTCTAAAAAACACACACGGACTATGTTGCTACTCATTTTATTGATGAAAAACGAATGCCTAGGTCCTCGTAGGTCAGACACTGCCATATTTTTTGTATATGTTGTTTTGTTATTTGAGCCATTCATTTTCCCATAGGGGTTTTCGCTTAGGAACCGGAAGTTGGAAAATGCTAACCCGCTGCATACAAAATGACGTGGTTCACTTGCCTACTCTATTCCATGCTCAGAAATGTATACTCATTAAAAATGTTCGTATTTCCCACCCTTTGGCCAGTTTCCCGCCCCCTGGTGCTGATTGGCTAGTTCATTGTGAGGCCTATTGGCTGTTTTTTCGCTGAAGCAGATTGGCTCCCTAGTTTCATTGATACTCTTAACGTTACTGCTAGAAAACAAATTCAACTACTTCGGCTTCTCAAGTTCAGAGAACCGAGTATCGCTCCCCCATTACCGTTTTATTTTATCGTGCTACGTTTGCGCCTAAGCAAGCAGCAGGTCAATATGCTGCAACGGTAGCCCCAGATGGAGCCTAACGTCAAATTAGAGCTGCTCAATTTGTAGCATAATGACATTTGTTTTTAAGAACTTAACGCAGACTAAAGAAGTGAACAGCCACTTGCAAGACCTCTGGCCCAAAGATAAATGATGCTGGCTCAACAACTTTGAACTTCATCAAGGAACCTCAGGACGCACAAGGATAGGTCAGTGAATCTTGTTTAGGTGAAGGGGAAATTTAGCTTGAAGGTACTGCTACCGCTACAAAAAAATCCAAGTCTGACCCCAACTGTAGGCTATATAGACTGTATGCAGATTAAAGTTTTATCGCTCCCCTTTTAACATTACCGTTTTATTTTATATCACGCTATATTTGCGCCTACACTACAAGCAAGCAGCAGGTCTGTTTCTCAGCAGTAAATCGGTTAACTATCTGAGCTAAATAAACACACAATAGGATGTCAGCCTTTATGACAACGTTATGCAGTACCATTTACCATTTAATATTATGTAGGCATAGGCTACGTTTCAGTTTCAGCACTAATGTCTGAGGTTATGAAATGCTATGATAGCCGGCAATATGCATCTTTAACGGAAAATTAACGTAGGCTATTACGTTTGTATAGTAAACATTCCAAGTTCACCTAAATCCCCGGTGTTAAAACTTGGTAATGGAAATGCAACACTGGGGCTACATAAGCACAGAAGCCTGAGGGAAATGCGACATTAGTATCTGTTGTTATGCTTGCTAGCCTACCAACACTTTAGTGACCGAGTGTGCAGCAACTTTTTTTTTGCTTCGCAATAATCAAGTAGCATCAAGTAGGCAAACTGTTAAGGCCATAGAAATACCAGTCTATAATGGTTATGGCGACCAAAAAACACTGAATTCTAGTGTGGTTGCCTACCGGCAGAATCGGTTGTGGTTGGAGAATAGTTGAAATAGATCCTGGTTTCAGGCGTAGTGTTCGTGAAAAGCCGGATTGATACAGTCCGAGGTTGGCAAAACAAAATGGGGGGAATTGACCAGAGCAAACGACCAATCTTGTGGTTGTAGATAAAAATCAACTACTCCCGTTGAATGCGAGGTTCTTGAGGAAGGTAGTAGAGCCCGACCGATAAAGGATTTTGAAGGCCGATACCGATACAAATATTTGTTGGTTTAAAAATCCGATATTCCGATATATCGGCCGATATATAAAATAAATAAATAAATAAATAAATAAATAACATTAGCTATTTGTAGTTATTTATGACTTTTAACTAAAATAATAATACATTTTAAAGAAACTTGTTTATTTTATTGTCACAACGGAACATCAAATTCTAAATATATTAAAGTTCTTATAAATAAAATAAAAATACAAAATGAACATATAAAACTTAAAGTTTCAACTTAAACTTTGAACAAAACACAAAAACAACAACCAAATCAAAATTACAAAATAAGTTCGGTCCGTTTACTTTTTCCTTCTGAATTAGGCTGATTGTCTATTTTGGACTTGTGACCTGCCTGGAATTTAGGAGAACTCTTTTGGATGGACATTGCCCTGCATGGTTTTGTGTTGATACTGTCAACCGCATGACACGGCGTCTTTAGAGGCATATGCAGAGAGTGTGTGATGTTGCAAAGGCATACAACGCATGCAGGTATTTCATAGCACCTTGGCGCAGGACGTGGCTGCTGTGAAGTTGTGATATTCACAACCCAAGCGTATCTGATGCTCAGCTGGAAACCACCGTTTCTTTAGCAGTTGAAGAGTACCGAATTTTGAAGCCAAACGTGGGCGCTGTTCATTTGTTTCTTCTTGCCAAGTTTCTTAAACCCTAACTGCTGAAGAAACAGCGATTTCCAACTGTGCACTCGCTTGTGAACATCACGAAATCTTAGAACACGCATAATGTCCTCCTTAGATGCTGTGAAATATCTGCATGCTTTGAATGCCTTCGCGACATTATGTCTAAATATGCAAAACACGCGATGTGATGCGGGTGACTATCAAATGCCTTCAAAACAGCTAAATATGCTTTAACGCCCCATGTGATGCGGTTGACAGTATCAAAACAAACCCATGCAGTGCCCAATTCGCCCAAAAGAGATGCTAACGTTACTTCCAAAAAGGTCACAAGTCATTCACGCCAGTTTTTTATTTTTTACTAGTATTTATTTTTTTCATTTCCCATGCAACATCCACAATCCAATAATGAATGAACGAAAAAGTACACGGACCAAAGTTTGTTGTGGTTTCCAAGCCCATTAATGTTAACGTTAGCGGTCTTCCACTGATAGTGGCATTAGCTTTGTGGTTAGCTAGTCTACGATGAGCCATAATTTAGCCATGGATAATGTCATACTGCAAATTGTAAAACATACATTTTCATTACTCATTGCTATAACTATCACGCTATTAAAGAAATACATCTTCAGTCACATTGTCAAAAGCACAGTCTGTCAGCTACACTGTAACAATGTAAAGTAATTAGCTTAACTACTAACTTATTCCGCTTCACTCTCAGCTTATTTACCAGCAGCAAAACTGGACATGATAGTCACAAATTTTTTCATGCTTTATCTGAGTTAAGTAACTAATGGGGATGTTCTTTTAATTGTTATTCAAGCAATAGGCTATGTCACCAACTCACCATGCATGAACACACTAAAGCGATGATCTCACTCGTGGATAACTGGTTCTCCACCCCAGCCACCTCCACCCCAGCCCAGTACATCCTGGAATGTTACACGCGCGTGCTGACATTTTTTTCGTATGTTCAGAAATTCAACATGCACTTATTTCAAACAGAAATTCAACATGCACTTATTTTTCTTAGAGCCGTTAGCCGTTCTCAATGTTAGCTAGCTATTACATAGACTACAGTGCGTTTATAGCCTACCTCCGAAGCAACAGGGGGCTGGACAAGAGACTGTTCCAAACAATTTTGATTGGACCAAAGATTCTAGAGCTAGAGCTTTCTGGATTGGACAATGTAATGGAGGAGGTGTAGCTTTGCGCTGTCTACTTACACCGAGCACTAGTTTCAGATTTTTATTTTTCAGCCCGGCAAATTCTAGCCTGAAATTTACATATAGAAGAAGGTGGAAGATGGTGTTGGGAGTTTCGGTATGGTCCGTTGGATACCTTAAGCTACCTAAATTCAACAATAACAAGGTAAATGTGGTTTTGCATTCTATGGGCTCTTTAACACTTTGAGCCTCTTTTGTGGGTGGTATAAAATGCAATAAAGTGGTTGAAATTGAAATTTTGTTCCAAGTTCCAACCCAAGCATCGTAGCGAAATACAGTTTCTGTCATGTTTTATTTGCCATTTTGTAAGTCCCATAGGTTTCTATTAGAAGACTCTTTGTTCTTTGATATCAAGCTTCAAGGGTTGCAAAGGGGTGGAAAATTTCCGGAAACTTTAGCTCAGGAATTTTGGAAATATTCCAAATCGGAAACTTTCCACAGGAATTTTGGGCATTTATGGAAATTAACTGTAAATTCAATGATTTAAGGAAACACAGGCCATGTGAATCATTTACCAACAACATATTGTCATAAGCAAAAAGGATACAATTCAAATATGTGGCATTTTTCTGTTAAAGGTGTTCTAAGCGATGTGACGCGTTTTTAGGACTAAAACATGTGTTGTTACATACAGCAAACATCTCCTCCTACAGCCCAGGCTCCACAAACGTGGACACAAACATAAACACAGTGGGCAAACATAGTATAACAAACAAAAACGAAACATAACAGTGTTTCAGCCAATAAACGACAAGAAGGAAATGCACGTTCATGAGTCTTTCAGGAGCCATGGGAGGGAGGGGGAGGAGATAGCTATCCTCCTTTTTGTTTGACAATACTTCGAACGTCAACAAGAAGTGACGTGAAACAGCATCGCTTAGAGCGCCTTTAAATAATGTCAAAAATGCAAATATGTAGATTGTAAACTGAAAAAATGGAAAGAGCTATCAAAACATTTCAATGATGAAATCATGTGTGGTCATGTAAAACTGTTTAGCAGGAGGCAGAAGAAACAACACATTTTGTGCTATCTAGCACCATGATAAGCTAACTTCTTTAATTAAAATAGCTAGCTTACCTTTATCATATCTGCTTTACCAGAGAGCTAGCCATATATATTTTGATTTTGCTAGTTAAAATGTAAGATTGTAGAACAATCAAAGTTATATCAAAATGTTCTTGACTGTATGTAGTCCACAAATGTGTAGCCTCAAATGTCTGTATCAGTGGCTGTATGTGGCTCAGAAAGGTTGCTTTAGCAGTCCAGAATTCTAGAAATCATTGACCATGTGATGTGAGGATGCACAATCCAAGTAAGGGGTGTGGCCTCAATAGCCCTGCATTTAGAAGTGTGTTATGTTAATTCCCATAAATTCCTGTTAATTCCCATGGAAAGTTTCCAACTTCCAACCCTAATTCCCATATCTGCAATAACACTGCTTCAAATTTCTCTGCTCTACTAACGCTGTGAATTTGATCTCAGCAATGACTGTCTTCTGTTTGTTTACTATATCCCTCTACGTGCCAGAAGTAAAGTTTATGTGTGGTTGGGATGTATTGAAAAAAATAGTTCCAGGATTTACAACGTAACAAATAAAAGATGACAGAAGCTTTATTTAGCTACGAAAGATGTTTTGGAATGTCAGTGAGCACCACTAACCACTAGATGAGTTGCACTTTTTTAAAACTAGTGTTTTAAGAATAGAAACAATTGCCCAACGCTAGCCATTTTGAAGTAGTCAGAGGTGATTCTACATTTCCCAAATAACCAAGAAAGCAGCAATTGTCAAAATTTCGGTGTCACCACTTTGTTGCATTTTAAACCACCCATGAAAGAGGCTCAAAGTGTTAAATACCAAACCTATCCTTTAAAGAAATATACCTTAAATACCTTACCTCCTTCTGCTTGCTAGCCTGCGTGTTGTTTTTGTGAGAATAATCCAAGCCGATTTCTCCAAAAGCTATCGCCTTGGGGTGCCGCATGGACTTCAGGACTATTTGCTCGTGCTTGCCGCAGTAGTCCTTGGCAAAGTGTGGGTGACACCCAAACGCACCCCAGACCATCTCCTCGCCCAGAAGCCCCTCCCACAGCCCCTCCAGCTCCGTCAAGCGTGGGTTGCAGAAGTTTGCCACGCAGCCGCGAAAGTCTCTAGAGAAGCTGCCGCTGTAACGACTCCGGAAGCTCTGGAACGTTCCGCGGAAGCCCAGCTTCCCGTACAGCATGTCCAGGTGGCAGTGCGTGTCAATGAACCCCAAGGGATCTTTCGTTCTTTTCAAGGCCGGATCACTTGAACAGGTAGGCGACACCTGCCATGCAGGTGCCTGACTGTTGTCCAGGTAGTCACTTAACGAGGAGGTGCTTGACGAGTTGACTTTTGACTGTGGCGAAGGTGTGTTTGAGCGCAGTGCGAACGGATCCGGAGAAAATGGGGCACAGATATTGGGATGTTGCTCCCAGTAGCTCCACCAAGGCATCAGAGAGGGGGTCAGGTGACCGGACCCATTGCTGAGTGGACTTGCATTACTTCCAAGCACGGACTGACTGGGTGATACCATTGATGGGCTACTCCAATGACTGGGTGATACCATTGAAGAACCAAGACTGTTTCCAGTCCAGGATTGGTTCACTGATACTGTTGAAGAGCCGCCACTGTTCCCAATCCGTGATTGGTTGGCTGATACCGTTGAAGAGCCGCCACTGTTTCTAGTCCAGGATTCGTTGGGTGATGCTGAAGATCTGCCCCTGTTTACAGCCCAGTATCGATTAGGTGACACCGTTGAACTGTTTTCAAACCATGTCTGATTGGGTGACACTCTTGAGGGATACATTGAATAACTTGTTGGTGTGATGAAGCTATGAGACAGGTAATCAGATTCTCCATCATTAACTTTTGGTTCTTTCTTTGTCATTGGCGATGCGTCTTTTCTTGGCTCAGAGCTCTCATCTTGTGACAAAGTCCGAATCTCAACCTGGTCATCCACATCTGACCACTCTGGGGATTCGCAACCACCACGAAACTCTGCCTAAGGATATGCATACAATCAGATGTTGTATATTCAGTTTGAAAATTTTGATTGAATGAATTGATTGATTATAGTATTAAAATTATCTCTGGACCCCCACCCAAATAGAATCAACTTAACCCCAACCCCCCTGGTGGCAACCCTGCAGACAGTGCTTATAAGTAATCCTGACGCCATTTCTGTTTCCCTCCCTCACCTTCTTGTTTCCTTGTTTGCCTTCTACTTCCCTGGTCTCGGCAAAGACCAACGTGGCAGGCCCTGGGTCACCATTGAGAGATTCAGTCGACTCATTTTCTGGAACACAACCCCCAAATGTTGCAGCACAATGCTCCTGCTTTAGACTGTCAGCATCTGGTGTAGGCGGCGATGACTGTTTCCTGAGAGCAGAGGCCTTCCTCTTCTTCTTTCTTTTGGGAGTGCTGACCGAGTTGTCCTCTGACTGTTCGGCTTGGGCTGAGCCAGTCTGTTTTGATCCTGCCTAATAAAATGAAGAGATTCACAAAGTGTTTGAAAGCTAACTTTACTATAAATATACCCTGATGACGGTGACCTGATGAAAATGAGCATATTAACAAAATTACTTGCACAAACATGCTGCAGATATTAAAGCCAGTCATGAACACAGCTTTATAAATACACTCTTACTGTCAAATGAAGTAAATGATGATTACTCTGGTTACCTCAGAGGAATCTTTGGCATTCTGAAGCTTTTGGAACAGTTTCCTGGCCCTGTGGAAAGGCCTGTGGGCTTTCGGAGTGCTCTCTTTCGGGACGGGATGTGTGCTACCTGGAACTGTTTGCACAGTTATGTTGTCACCTGTTGGGCTGGTGAGCCTAATGTTGGCAACCTCACCCAAACTTTCCGTTGACTCCGCGTTGTCTCTGCCCTCTTCCCCCCATTGGGTGGGCTGAGGAGTGCCCCACTTATTCTTCTTCATCTTCCGGGGAGAGGCACCACCCGCTGTGCGCAGCCAACCAAACTTCAAAAGTTTCCCTTTCTTCTTATTTGGGTTCATCATGCTCTGACAGACAACAGTTTGCGAAATACTGTTACTCTGTATGCATCTAAACTCAGATGTGCTAGGCCTACTTTTCGGTCAAGGACGGTCAGTAGGCGTAGTAGGCTAATATGAAACGCAAGTCATTTTCAAATGTCAGTCACCGTTAAATGTCAGAATCATATCTAAAGCAGATAATCAAACAATATGCCATGATAATGTAATTTGTTGATTATGTAATTTAGACCCGAGACTGATTAGTAGCTCCAGAAAATGAACATAAACCTTGCAACGATCTGGTGATTTGGAGGGCACACTCAAGACGTGAAGACCTCTAACGCCAACTAACATCAGCTAGCAAGCTATTCGAGTCGAATATTCTAGTTAGTAAATTACAGAACAAGTTAACATTATTTAGAAAATCACACGTCGCAAACACTACAGATTAGTCTGTTTGAATTACAAGCTCATTAAAGACATTTTTCGCACATTGGCGTCACTATTGGCTAGCGGTAAATCTGTGGTTAATCATACAATTTTTAAATTAACTAGCTTAACCAATATCGCTACTTGGCAGCCCAGGTTAGCAGGCAACAGACCAGCTCAGTCGTCTTTGTTTAAATTGTTGATTGACAAACCTTTGATTGTATTTTGCTTAGCCATGGTAATGATAGTAAAGGTATCCCACCTAAATAACACTTACCATCTGACGCGATTTTTTGAACCCAACGGTTTGCAATCCAACCACGTGAACGTCAGAAAGAACTTAGCCTACTTGTGTTCTAAAAGATCTTTGCTTGTACCAGAGACGGTTGATGTTCAAGAAGACCTTTGCTTGTACCATCAGCATGTAATGGTAGGCCTGGTCGGTCTATGGACAGGTCAACAGGCCAGCATTTAAGTAACCAACTCGCTAGCTATTTCTTTACATATGTTCAATCAGTCATTTCTGCACAATTATTTCCTCTGAATATGGGAGCCTGTTTGCACCACATAAAAAAAACTCTGATGTATATTTTATATAGACAGTATATTATTCGAGGTAGTATCTCATTATTCTGAGAATAATGAGATACATCAGACATTTTTTATTTTTCATGTGGCGCAAATTGGCTTCCATATCTGTAAACCTGATGTAAATCTTAAGTTTATTGAAGATTAGCTTGCCAAATGGTCTTTCTGATGTTTACATCTGGTCTAGACATCTCATCTCATACTTGTGTTAAAGTGGTTTCGTTTTAGCGGTTTATAAAATCTTGAGCGATTCAATATCCTCTTCTAAACATTCTAATTTCTAAAGATATTAGAAATGTTGACACCCTTGCTGTGTCAGCAGGATAGCGATGCGCGGGTCGGGTTGGGGCAGGTAAAGAAATTGTCACTTTGCGGGGCAGGTTGGGGCGGGTCATTAAAAACACAAATAAATAAAAAAATCAATGTTGCGTGCAATTCCTATATTAAATAGATGTGAATATAATATTATTGGAGAAATTGAGGTCGGGAAGAAAAAAGGCCAGGCTGCTAAGTAATGTTTGGGACCGGTTATCAGAAATAGTTGCAGCAGGCAACAAGCATCAGCGAGCGCACATTCAGCTCTGCTGGCCGGGTGCTGGAGTCCAGGAAGGCGAAATAGATTAAACGGTACAGCGGATGCCATTCTTTTTTAGCACAGCGAACGTAAAAACGCTAGCCTAAATTAACGTTTCCCTGTGATAAATAAAAAATGTCAGTGGTTATATAACTAGGCTGTAAACTGTAGGCCTGCCCTTTACAAATCTAAAATAAAAAACATGTTTAGCCTAGATTACAAACGCGCTTTGTAAATGTGTAGCCCTATCATTACCTTGGTATTAATATCACCTGATTTATCGTAGGCCTATAATGTTGTTTCCAAGCACTTTCAGGCTGAAATATGTTTTCATTTGAATTACGGTCGCGGGTGCGGGGAGAGAGAGAGAGAGCGAGAGCGAGAGAATTACATTCCAGAATTTTAATTACAGTGTTCAAAAAAAAAAAAAAAAAAATATATATATATATATATATGAATAATTGTACAAATTATATATATATAAGACAAACACTTGAAGTTACATGCATCTTCCCATTCTCTCTTTCTCACTCAAGTCAACAGACACAGATGGTCCAGACACATGCCTACATTAATTCACATACACACTCTCTCTCGCACAAACACACACACACACACACACACACAGAGACATTCATGTATGTTCTTGTTGCCTCTCCTGCAGAAGCCTCTGCTCCACTCGCTGTGCAATGCTCTGAAGGTCTTTCTGGAGGCTTGGCTTGTCTGCCAGGTCCTCCTGAAGAGTCTTGGCAATCTCCAGCCGGGGGAAGTCCTCTGGAGAGACATATTTGCGCACCACCTGCAGACAGCGCTCCCGTAGGGTCAGCACTAAACACACACACACACACACACACACATTAACAACTGTAAGGCCTTTTACTGAGGTAGTTCAGGAAAATCTTCATTGCCATGTCAGCAATTACAGCATTGTGACAGACAGCGGTCTGACTATTTAAAGGAGAAATCCGGTGTGACTTGGACTGTACTGGAAGATGTTACCGAGTACAAACATATATCCAATGCTCACCTCCGTTCACCCCCAGCATTCTGCATTAAACCGTTTTTAGCCGAAGCTTTCATTAACCTTACACTGCTAGCTATAGGGGCCTTAGCCTATGCAGATAAATCGCTATTTTTACACCATTAACAAGGTTCAAAGTAACTCCACACTTCATTGGTAGACTTCTGAGGGCCCTGACATTTAAAACGAAACAGTGAGAACTTTGAAAGTAAACAGGTACTTTATTAAAAAGACCGTAAATACAGACAGTACCTTCACGGAATGTTGTGGTCACCGCCATCTTGAAATTAAATCACGATAAGTCGATTGACGAACAGATAGGACAGGGGAACAGATTGAAAATAATATTCTGTAGAAGTGCTTGGATTTCAGCTGAAAATATATGGTGACTGTCTACATGAGCACTAAAGCACCAACAAATGATGAAACTTAAGAGTTTGACCAAAGACATTTATAAGGTTGTAGCTCGTCAATCGACTTATCATGATTTAATTTCAAGATGGTGGCGACTGGGAAATTCTGTGAAGGTACTGCCTTTATAAACTGTCTTTTTAATAAAGTACCTGTACACTTTCAAAGTTCTCATTGTCTCGTTTTAAATGTCAGGGCCCTCAGAAGTCTACTAGTGAAGTGTGGAGTATTTTTGAACCTTGTTAATGGTGTAAAAATAGCGATTTAGCTGCATAGGCAAAGCTGTGCCCCTATAGCTAGCAGTGTAAGGTTAAAGTTATGGTCTAGGATTTTTATCATAATTATTATCAACTTCGTTTATATTGGCCGGGTTTCCCAGATTCGTTAAGAAGCTCTTAACGCTAAGATCTTCTTTGAAGCGCTCTTTAAGAGCTCTCATTGGCCAGATTAGCGCTCCAAAGAAGATCTTAGCGTTAAGAGCTTCTTAACGAATCTGGGAAACCCGGCCATTGTGATTATGGTACTGTGGACCGATCTTATCAATAATCAAAAGAACGAAAAAAATCCATTCAGTCTATCAGCCGTAATCCATCATAGAAATTGACCAATGGGAACCATCCGCCCTACTCTCCATCCAATCCCCTCGTCTCCCCTGCTCCTCGTCATCCCGCCTCGTCCCCTCCCACTCCTCCTCCCTTTCCGATTACTGCCCCGTGATTAGCTTAGCAGCTAGGGGGGAGTAATCGTTGTACACTGAGGTGAGGTATTTGGTTTTGGGGGGGGGGGGCGGGATGCTTTTCTCAAATCTGTCTCAGAGGCTCAAGTGATTTTCAGAAACGTAGATCATAGCTTTAATGAAAGCTTCGGCTAAAAACGCCTTAATGCGGAATGCTGGGGGTGAACGGAGGTGGGCATTGGATATATGTTTGTACTCGGTAACATCTTCCAGTACAGTCCAGGTCCAAATCACACCGGATTTCTCCTTTAATTCTGATGCGATTCATGTTCCTATACAGACCTGGTAAGGTGATATTGACCAATGACATCTGTGATCGGGTGTTTTGGGCACGGGGCAAGTACAGTTCTTTACCATTAACACGCATAGGATCATCTGAGTCAGCATCACGGAACATCCAAGGGTGCCCTGAAGAGACCAAATAGGTTAGTATTTAGAACACTCGTTTTTTTTTAATGTTCTTCCCTCAATGTCAGTGTCAGTCACCTTACAAAGGATTCAGGAACTTTATCCATTTACAAAAATGTTAACTGAACCTGAAACAGATGGAATTTCAATTACAATAAGAAATAAGAATAGGTTAGCATAATGAGCACTCTCATTATTTTATATTCTGCCCTCAGTGTATAGTCAAGTATTGTATGTTGTATCAGTAGTGCCATACAACACTGAACCCTACACTAAATGGGCCAAATTGCCCAACAAGTAAGGCATTGCAGGGGCCTTCTTTGTAATGTAGTGTTCTATGATGTGGACAGCCAGAAAGTTAACTTTCCTGAACTATTTCAACTTGAGGGTGTCATATGGACAGTGGGGTGTGTCTGGCTGGTGGTCCACTGAAAACAATAATTTGTCAGATCGTAGGCATACCTATTGTAGTAGTCAGAGTACAACCTCCTATTTAATTAATACACAACTAACAATACATATGACACTGTCTAACCTTCTGGACTGAGATAGAGACACCTGAGCGCAATATGACCTAATAAACTTACCCACAAATGTAGTCATTCTCTGGCCCGTCCAGGGTTGGATCGGACTGTAGGTCTGCGGCTCCCCGCGGAAGTTGATCCAAACAGGGAGAACAACTCGAGGACTTCGATTGCAGAAAACGACATGGCACGGAATTCCACTGGGTAAAGAGCGTACAAGTGGAAGGATGGGCTCTGTTTCTTGCGGCATTGTCAAAAATCCAGCAAACTTGCCTTTAACAGACCCTTAGGTACACTCTTGCAATTAAACCGTTCGGCCGCACAAACATTGCATCTAACATTAACGCTATGTCTTGCGGCACATAACGCACGTCTCACAAAACAAGATGTAAATGTTACGGCATCTAGTTTTACACTCTTGAAAAACAGTTTATGTTGGTGATGGTGAATCAAAATACCAAAAAGTCGCATGCATCTCAGATCTCATCGGAACATCAGCTTTGTTTGATTACATAACTTCAGTTCCTTGTTCTTGAGGAAATGTTGGGACACAATGTAACAGGTGTAGACTGACCCCTACTGTGCCGGAGTATGAACTGCGTTGGCTTGTCCTTTCATCAACTAATGCAATGGGTTACGCTTTACTTAAGTGTTTATTTGTAAGGACAGCCTCTTCTATCCGTGCAGTGGTGTTGAGTTGGCATGCATCGTATAAGTGTGTAAGTATATAAGGCAAGAAATCCTGAAATAAATGCATTAGTAAAATTAATGTACACCTTAAAGCTGTACAGACAAAAAACACTGAGACCACAAGCATTTCAGAATTATGTTTATTACTTTTCACACAAATTTTAACATCCTTTTACAATACACCATGGGCTCGTCTGCATGTTTGCTGTTTTATGAACCTAGTGTTGATCTATGTGACATTCTGAGTGTACAATTGTGTTTCAGAGTACTGTTTTAATGATCTTTCACAGCGATATGTTTCAGCATATTCTCATAGTTTGTGTGAGAGGCACTCACGTTTTTTGGACAAAATCGGCTCTGATGGACGCTACACAATACAAAAATATAATAATTACAGAAGAAAACAACTTCCTGAATATAAAAACACTGCACTTAGTCCCACTTCCTTAAGTCAACCGGGGTCAGTAGAACACAGAGGCCCCCCTGCCCCCATCCCTGACTTATGTATGATTATCATATCCCATCAGACTTCCCATCGAATGAGCTCATCCTGACATAGCAACAAATCATACTATGGGCTTTAAAAATGAAAGAAAAATCCATGTGGATAGGATATCGAACATGGCACATCCCCGACTTGCAGGCACACATGCGTTATGGATGGACTAAAGCTAGAGTGTGTACAAGCCAGTGGAACGACAGAGTCCACCATTTATTTAACATAGTTAGAATCACCAAAATACCGATATGGCCTTGCCCAGTGTCAGGACATGGAAAACAAATATGCAGATGTTGCCTAACTTCTTGATATCCTCTTTATGCTTTTCCCCATTCCATGTCTCACCACACAAACACACTTCCCACTTCTTCCATGTCATTTCTTTCATTCCGACTAGTGATATTTGTGCGTCCTGTACACTGTGATTGGCCAACTGTGGGATGATCTCAAACGAGGCGAACGGCAGGGGCTCAGAGCTGAGAGTGATGCGGGTCAGAATTAAGTTGCTGTAGGTCAAAGGTTAGAGGCAGAGCACACGGGAGCCCTCCTGGCCCTCCTCGCCCTGTGGGATTGTGGGTAGCAGAGCCGAGCGGGTCAGGCCCCAGAATCGGACCGGGCTCAGGTCTTTCTTCACTGCTGTGAACTTCCAGCCCATGTGAGAGCCGCATGTTCGGCACTGTGCTATGGTCCACGCATACCTAGATATAGACGTACAGACACACACACACACACACACACACACACACACATATTTTATACTTCATCAGCCTTTCTGGTGCAAATTGTTAGGTAAACATAGGCACAGTAGTTTAGACACCACACTTCCATTTTCATATTCCATCCACTAGAGGGGGTATTGGCATTCAAAGTGCCACTCGTATGCTCTGCAGGTTTTTGAACAGGGCCCAGGACCCAGCTTCACTCTAGTTCTCCCTCTGACTACCAGAGTACGCTGATAATGTACCAGCAATGTACACTTGAGTTTAAAAGCTTAGCAAAGATGATGGTGCACACCCAGACCCAGATGAACACACAGGCTTACCCTGGGAACCAGCTGTGCAGTGTTGAGGGTCGTCCAATGAGATTGAGATTACTCGCTTTATAGACAGTCAGCGTCTCGTGCACGTAGCCATGGGGGTTCACATACGCCGCCATTGGCCCACACAAAGACAGGCTGCAGAGGAGGGTAATTAGTCAGTGTGTGTTGGTGTAACCGAGGTCTATGCATAGTTTTGTTATGTATTAAAAACAGGATAGCCTTAAAACAAATAGATTTTCACTGGATAGACATTCATGGGGCTGAAACAGGTAGTGCATCCCATAATCTTGCGTTACCATTATTGCAAAACTATGTTAACAAAAACGCTAAAAAATGTTAAACTAAAACGCTAAAAATGCTAAACTAAACTGGCAACTACGAGCACTGATAATGGGTATGGTTTTAAAAAAACACCCCTGGATGATTCTGCATCACCCATTTACAATTATTAAAGAAGCTCTCATTAAGTTTGTGCAACTATGTTCGTGGTCATAAAATCACTTAGAAATTGTTTTTTTTCTATTAGACAGGCCTGTTGTGTTGCAAACGTGTTTGAGTGCGCCGCTCTACAGCACTGTTTAGTAAATACAGAACATGCAACGTGTGAGAGAGCGCTCCACTGGCAGTACAGAGCTCCTCCTGCAGCTTTGGGACGTTTAATGCAGGGTTAAAAAACAGACTTACTGAACGTGTCTAAAAGATATTCATACCCATTGTGACATGGTTGAAGCTAAAAAGAGGATATACTATCTTTAGCTCCCAAAGGTGCTAAATGAGAGCATTTTATCTGATGTGGTTGGCAGGCAGCTCACCTGAAAATCTCACTCTTAGTAGTGATCTCTGTGTCTTGGCACTGCTTACAGCAAAGAGATGTGCACTGGTGGAATACAAACACACACATGCACACAGACACACACAAACACACACACAGTCAGTGGACAAGTCAAAGAAATGTGCACTGGTGGCATATAAGCACACACACACAAAGAGTCAGTGGACAAAGGAAAAAGATGTGAACTAATGGAATATAAACACAAACACACACATACACAAACTGCTAGTGGACTAAGAATAAATAAAAAAATGTATAAAGAATAGTTACAGCTAGAGTATTTTTTGGTAATAGTTTACCAATGAAAAAGGTATAAATCATGGCCTTAAAGTGGTTTGTTTGCAGTCAGTCATTCACAGATTGTACAAAAGCAGAAAACACACACACCCTGTCCATGATATCGAGCTCACAACGCAATCTTTGAATGGCGCTGCCAATTTTTAGCAGTTGCAATCTCAGAGCATCGTCAATGGGCAAACAGGCAGCGACCCGGTAGGAGAAATCTACACAGGACACACAAGACAGGACAGAGTAAGTACAGAGCTGTGGAGTTTGGATGTATTGTGTGTATGTGTGTGTGTGTGTGTGTGTTACCTATAGCATTTGTGGGGAGAGATTCGTCTTTGAGATTCTCGTCCCACTCGTGAAGCTGTTTCTTTACCCTTCTCATGAGTGTGTCCTGAAACATAAAAACACCCCAAACTGACTAACAAAGCAAAACAGCACCTTAGGACACAGAAACTTTGAAAAACAAACAAATAACACGTACAGATAATGTACAGATACACGTACAGATTTCTACTCTTTTAAGCTTTTGTGTGATAATGTGCCATGCTCCTACTGATATGTGTCCATGCAAAAACACTTACTGAATAATAAAGTGCAACAATAACTTACTGAATCATAAAGTGCGTAGACCCACGGAGGCCACGGGGTCATGCTGGCACAGCGGAGGTTCCTCTGTATGAGAGTGGGGGAGG
The DNA here is from genome assembly GCA_017657215.1 of Limnothrissa miodon. Lineage (NCBI taxonomy): Eukaryota > Metazoa > Chordata > Actinopteri > Clupeiformes > Clupeidae > Limnothrissa > Limnothrissa miodon. The sequence continues at coordinate 165,487 of JAGFZM010000032.1, read as the reverse complement.
GGGAGAGAGAGAGAAAGAGAGAGAGTAAGCAAGAGAGCAAGAGGAAGAGGGTGTGTGTGAGAGAGAGAAAGAAAGAGTGATAATGAGAGAGAAAGAAAGAACGAGAGAGAGTGTAAGAGAGAGAGATGGGAGGATGCATTTATCTCATTTTCTGCTCTTTCAGTATAGTCTCATCTAGTTATTGTTTTGGTCCATCTCATCTTTTAGACAATCTTAGACACTCTCTTGATGACAATTTGTCAATGAAAACAAAAAGAAACACTTAAGGTACTACGCATAGATGTGGCGACTGATGCATGTCTGCTTCAGTATGCATTACCTGTCGGTTGCCAGCGCAGCGTTGGTTCTGTTTGTGCATGTGCAGACGGGTGTGCAGCTCTAATGCACAGAGAGGGTCAGGTAGAATTCGTTCCGGAAGGATCCGTACCTTTGCCTGCCGAATCCTGAAACATAGATGTCATTCACAGTTCCAAGGTGGTGATGCCAAGGTAGGACAACAGATGTGATTATGTATGCATAATGATGGAAGTATGCATAATGCTGTGTGTGTTTTGCAAATGCATCAGAAAGCATTTGTACAATGTGTACAGCATAGAGACTGGGTTGATGACAAATGTAGACAATCCAGTTTGTGTAAGTGTGTGTGAGTGTTTTGTAAATGCATCAGTAAGCATATGTACAGGAGAGAGATTCAGACAATTCAGTTTGAGTGTGTGTGTGTGTGTGTGTGGGGGCATTTATGTGTGTGTGTGTGTAGGGGCATTTATGTGTGTGTCTCTCTGTGTGTGTGTGTGTGTATGTATGTAGGTGCATTTATGTGTGTGTGTAGCACATCTGCTAACCCATCCGCCTGTGTCCTCAGCTCATGAACACGGAACCTTTGGCGTCCAATAGCTTTTAGCTTCACAGTCTCAATGCCGTACTCCTGTTCCTCTCGGAATGCATAGATCTCTGCTGTCGTGCCAAACTGGGCCTCCAGTTCTCCACTCTCCCCTGAGCTGCAATCACACACACACACACACACACACACACAGAAGAATTAACACAGGTAGACACCAGCCTTTCCAAATATCCAAATGAAACAAAAAATTAAATAACATTCTAGTAAATTTTAAATGTCTATATGTGCAATCATGTTCATGTGGGGCAAGAATATGTGGGGAATGGTGGCGCAGGTGATAGGTGTGCATGAATAGTATTGCATTGCATAGAATTGCATGTTCAAGCCCCGCTCCATCTGACCACATCAAAGTGTCCTTGAGCCACATACTGAACCCCAATTGCTCCCGGTGGCAGAATGCCATGGCAGCCTCCATCACCAGTGTGCATGTGAATGCATATGTGTGAATGGGTGAATGAGAGGTTGTAAAGTGCTTTGAATGCTTATAGGAGAAGGAAAGTGCTATATAAATGCAGTCCATTTACCAATTTATGTGAATTCTATACTGTGTATAAGGCTGAAATATCAATTAAAATAAAACACTTGACTTAAATATATTTCCGTGTGTGAGTGTTTGTGTATGTATATATGAGTGTGTGAGTGTGTATGTATATATATATGTGTGTGTGTGTGTATATTTGTGTGTGTAATGACAGTCATTCTACCTGTACGCCAGCACAGCGAAGGTGCGGTCCCTGGTGATGAGGTTACGAATCATGCTGACCTCGTGCGGTCTGAAAAGTTGTAGTGGAACAGTCTGACCTGGGATCAACATCAGAGCAGCGTGCGGCAAAACCGGGAGCACCTGAACACTGTCTTCATCGTGCACGGTACGTCCGTGGAACTCCTCCATGTCTGAACCCAGGTACTGTTTGCACAGAGACAAACACACATGCATGTATTCAATGTTTTTCTAAATATAAACACCTTAGAGTTGAAAGGTAATTTTCAGCATCCATCCACTTGATGTGATTCTTGATCCTTTGGATCCTCACACATTGACTATGCTAATTTTGTTAATGGGAGACTCCTCTTATGCTAGATCACATGATGAGGGGTGAGGTGGGGTCTACAGTTCACACCCACAGGCCAGGAGATATAAACTCCAGTCATCTCCAGTCAAGAACTGATGAAGCTTTCTGGATGTAAAGTAAAATGTCTTCAAGCTCAAAAAAAAAAATAACTTCAGTTGCCTTTAACTTCACACCATGACTACCACAACCTGGATGAATGGGAATCTTCACAGACACTTTCACTACTTGTTGCCGCCACACCCAAGGAAATGTCTGCCTCACTCAAACAAACACACACACACACACACACACACACACACACACACACATAGGGAGAGAGAGACAGGGAGGCAATGCTTGCTCACTGCATGTGATGTTGGCAGACTGGGGTCAAAGTTGATAATGTTGGGTTTTTCAGCTTCATCACTATCCCTATCTTCCATTTCCAAGTCATCATCCTCTTCTTCATTTTCTACAAGAGACAGAGTACAAGTATTCCCAAACAATATTTGATAAAATCCAGTCCGTTTCAATTTTGTTTTAAAAGACGCCAGCTATTTCAGTCAAAACAAACGTATGCACACAGGCTGCGTTATTATATGAATATCTATAATGGTTAAATTATTCCACGTGATCTCATCAACTGACCGTCCTCACAGAAACAAGACAAGCCAATGCATTGAATAATTATCAAAGCCATTTTGCAACAATGACACACTAATCACAGACACGCAGAGTCGAGATTACACGTGAACACACAGTAAGATATCAAAACAGGCTACATTTGTTTGCAAGGAAACTGTTGCGCCAGAATAATCCACATGTATCAGTCCCTCTGGTAATATTCATCCATCCGCATTTTGTAGCTAACGTTAGCTGGCTAGCCACTCTAAAATGACGTCTATGAATCGCAGAGTATATTCGTGCAAAATGCATGCTTGAAAATGCAATGACAACAACTGTCAGTGTATGGGTACAGGAAACTACGCTTCTAACTTTCTCACCCGGCAGCAGCTGTAATTGGTTCCCCATATTATCATCAATATTGTTGTTGTCGCCTCCACCCCTCTCGTCAGCCATAGCGTGTTTACACTTGCACTCTTCTTCTCTAGCGTTTCTCGACACTGTAAAATTGGCAGCTTATTTCAGTTGCATACTACCGCCACCTACAGTTTGTACACCCTATCTTGAAAGTTTCTGTCGCGTTATTGAAATTTTTATGCATTTCTCGGTTAAGGCAGCGCGCCTACTGAACGGACGTACGTTCTGTAAATAAATAAAACTAAAAAACATATTTAATTTCTAAAATATAGGGATACCACGGGCAGTAACAACATGGTAAAACACCAAAAAGGGTGTTCATTTGAAGCGACATGAAGTAACACAAATAAACACTCTGGGAGAAACAATACTGTGTGTAAACATTTATTGCATAAAGTATAAAACAATGAAAATTTCATTACAATAGTAAGCATGGGGTGTTGGTAGCATTTGTATTCAAAGTTTTATCCTCTGACCGAATAGCGTAGCTCAGAGTTTCTCTGGTCAGCAGATGACTTTTGGAATGTCCATTCACAATCAGTGTGCATCACAAGTGCAGAGGCCTAAGGCATTACACTTCAACATCTCACTCACATATGTGCGCACATGCGCGCGCGCGCACACACACACACACACACACACACACACACACAAAATGTAGTTTGCCTTGTACTGTATTTATTCCCCATAGATGTCCTTACCTGATATGGTGATGTTTTCATAACAAAATAAGTAAGGGGAAACTGTAGTACACATGCATATATTATCTTTTATATAAAACAAAGGAACCTCTGTGAGACATTCAGACTGGAGCACCATTGTCTTGTGTGTACCTTAACTGATGAGAAGGAGAATGCAAAGGGGCAATCACAACTGGGGCTGAATGACATTCTGTTATACATGACAACTGTTGGTGAAAAGCTGTAGCACACTGGCCGATATCACAGTGCTGAGTGGATCAAACAGACAAGCCTTGAACTGGAGACTGAGCTGAGAGAGATAAAGGAAATCTGGGAGCTAAAATGTGAGTTATGGCTCTTCTTTGCTACGGGAAAAGCAGCGCAATGGCACGCTGAAGCTGCTTAAACAGGTCTGGAGTCAGTCTCCCACTCCACTGGTGGCCAGTCTGTTGTTTAGTGGAGTAGCTCTGGCTGTCTCTGAGGCACCTGGTGTCGCCCTCGATGGGCATGACGGGCATCACATGGCCAGTGTGTGAACTGTGGCATCTTGTTCTTCTTAGAACTGGGGAGAAAAGAAAGAAAGAAAAACAATAACAAAAAAGAATTAATCTTAAAAAAATATTAAACAAAAAGAACTGAAACATAAGACATGGTAGGCTACAGAAATGAAAAAGAACCAAAACGGGGAAAGGGTTAATAAAAAAAAAAATAAAAAAAAGTGGAGCTAAGGTTAACGGCAGCCATCGTACGGCGCCATCACCATAGCAACCAACTCTAAAAACAGTAGTCATTTTTTTCCCTTGTGCCTGACACAGTGCATGTAGAGACATAAAAAAAAATATGAGCAGAAAGAAAGACTCACATTCTTGAGGAACTCCTCGGCGACGATACGAGCGCGTGCATTGACAGACAGCTTCATCTCACTGACCTCCTTGTCAATCTCTTCCATGAAATGGATGACAAAGTCCACCAGTTTGTGCTTGTACATCTGCTCCGTGTGGAAGTTTGTAATGAGAAAGCTAATGTCGTAGCCCTACGAGGATAAAAGGGGAGGGAGGAGAGGGTTAGTAGGCGACCAATTTATCTGACCCCTCCCCAGGAAATGCTGCTAGAAATTTTGAACCCTATTTATAATATGTTCTTTAGGGCCTCCTCCACAGGCCCTTAGAGTCATGCTAACCTTCCCATCCAGTGGCACCCCTGCCTCTCCCATAAGTTGAACCATAGAATCAGAATTAGAATCAGAATCAAAGTAGAGCACACTTCTCAGATTTGGGCCAAAGATTCTCATCGTTGGGCCTGGCGGTATCATCAGACATCCAACCGTTGTCCCGATATGCCCCTGCCCATTTTTCCCCCTTACCTCCACGGGCTTCCTACGGAGGATGAAGAAGTTCTCTGCCCTCATCATCATGAACCGCATGAACTTGTGGCAAAGGATCTTCTCAATCTCATCAGCCTACAGGAGCAAACACACAAAACACACACAAATTTTAACGGCCGATCACACTACACAACACAGTATGATGAACAGCAGCAGTCAAACACAGCTTGAGATTACAAAGCACACTAACAAACCATAACTAGATGATTAGAAAAGACTTGGATCATATTATAGATTAGCAAAAAAACAACAACAACTGAAAGATCCAACTGGAGTGGAAGGCATGACTGACACTGCCATGTTTGGATTGTATGAATGCATGCAATGTGTCAGAACCAACCTGTTTAACAGCGATGCTGACTCGCACAGAGTTGATGGAGCCTTCTATCAAAACTTTCTCCTTGTCATTTCTGCTGATGATAACTGGCTGCAACAGCAACTCTTTGCTGCTTCTATAACGATGAACAGAAGAGTAAAAATCTTGAATATAAAAAGGAATGTTTGCAAAAAGGAATGTCTGCCTCCATCATGCAGTCTCTCAAATCACTCACCGAACTTCCACTTCAGGTTTGTTGTGACGTTCAACTACTTGAGAGGAGAAATTTTCTAAACATAGGGCTGCTTGAAGCGTAGCACGTACCGCATTCAGGTATGGGCGTAGTGTCGCAGTCTGCAAAAAATATATATACACAGATGTGCATCGATCCACATGCCACAGATTTAGATAAATTCCATGCATGTTAAAACCCATTCGAGTTAGTGGTATTTAAATTCAGAATGAACTCCCACATATGTCAACCGTTTCATTTTAAAATAATTCTAACAGGCATTTCATAAAATCTACAGTTTAATGGAGAACCATCGCTAGCTCTGTTAGCAAGAATTAGGGTGTGGATTGGATGCTCTACGTTTATTGCAGCTCATGTCTACAGCTAGTACCAACCAGACCTGATCTTACTTTTACCCTAGTAATATATGCATGCTAATTATAATATAATTTGTTTCAAACAGCAGTAAGAAATGAATCACAAGTTCTCAAGCTTACCATTTCTCTGTTTTCACTGATAAATTTCGATGGCGGAAGTACGCGGAACCTATCGGAACTTCCGTGAACAGGAGCGTTAGGAACAAACCATTACCTCTTTCTTTGGGGATGGCAACAAAAAAGTAAACGTTCGTTTTGTTAAAATCTATATTAATTACAGTTAAATTGGTCTTAGTTTTGTTTAATAACATATGCAACTTTTCTGAATATTATGTTAGACCCAATTTAAACTATTTAAATAAAGAAATTTCTATCATAAACTATATTTGATTTACTATAATTTCCCATAATTGAAAAGTCAAGACACTATATGTAAGTCCATATAAGGCGATACCTTGCTGTTCATGACATGTAGCCTTAAGATAATATTGGCATGTGGTCTTATCCTCTTTTTAATTTCATTTTCTTTAACTTCCATTTTCATTATTCTTGTTAGAATATAGGCCTATAGAATACATGACATAAAATATGCTTAATATTACTTTTAAAAAGTTTTGCTTGTATATTAACTCCTTCTTTAAAAGACTATATCGGTGAAGGTCTGCAAAATGCAGCAAAGAAGCACAGATTTGAAGTGTAGTTAAAATCAAATGTAATGCATGAGCTGCTATCAGTGCCCCCTGCAGGCAGTTATAGGCCTAATGTCAGACAAAGCGCTCCATCCATTATACGCACCACTCCTTTTCACTGACGTTATCCAACCCCTCAATTAGCCTATGTTAAAGTAGGCTATATTAACATATTTAAATACATTTGCATAGAATAGGTCATCTCACTAGGCTATATAACTAGTCATGTAAACTAGACTGTGTTAGGCCCTACATAAAATTAAAACACACAGTCTAGATCAGTCCATGGCTATCTAGTGTAAATAAATGCCCCATCAGTAATAACAGGTATTTAGTCTCTATAAAATCAAATCTAAACGTCATGCCCCACCCATCTGGTATAAAATGAGAGATGATGATGTGCGCACAAAACTAGAAAATTAATGCACCAATAAAGGTCAGACAAAAATATTTTTTCTAACCTAAAATTTAGATGACACTAAGAATGTTTGCACTATGCTGTAGGCGTGCATAGACATGTAGCACTGATCTTCAGGGCTTGCATGCCAATACACTGATCGTAAAACCATATTGGCTGACTTATTAGTCATAGGTTAAACTGCTTAATCCCCAAAAGGAAGTTGCCATAGGCACAGACAGTAAATCAACAAGAGAATATAGACTATACTTGTGGTACACTTATGATGACACTTCGAACTTCTTAAGAAAATAATTTCTTTGAAACTAATAATGTAGTCTACGTATATAATCAGTATCAGTGCAGGACTAGTAGGCATCCTTCATCTGATCCCACATGACATTTAAGCATTATTCTTAATTTGAGTAATAAAAAAGCCTATGGCCAAAATGTCCCATAATGTAACCAAAAACCTCTCAAGCAACGCCCAGAGCTGAGAGGAGTCAAATCTCAACCTATGAGGGTTGAGGGCCATGGTTTGAATTGTGGAGACCAAACAGAGGTAGCAAGACTCAACTACAGTAGTTGACAGAACTTTATTTACAAGACATGGCGAAGGCATTTGTTTCAGATCAGGCTTATGCATGAATGAAAACATACTAAACAAGTCTGTATTTATAACAGATAAACTATAAAACGGAGCTCTGTATGAGTTGACACTTGACGTGCCACGCCCACTTCTACAATAACAAAAAACAATGGAATGTTAAACTGAGCTTAACGTGTCTACAATAAACAAATTCTTTAAAAAAAAAAAATCAAAGATCATAGGGTCATGGTCAACAATTTTGTAATGGCTGGGTAAAACAGAATTGTTCTCGCATTGTTCCTCTAGCTTGGAGCCACAGACAAAAGACGACCCAAAACTGGTACAGCACAACCTACCTTCTTCACTCAAGCCCTCATAATCTAGACCTACGCCATTAAAACACCACAGAATGAATGAACAATAATTTTATACAAAAATATGAAAATAATAAACAACTTTCCACCTTTTCAATTGTTCTTTTTTGTCCTCTGCAACATCATGGTTTTGACTATTTCTTTGCCCTGGTCTTTCTTGCAGTTGGCGCTTTCTTCACTGCTGCCTTTTTCGCCTTGGGCGCTTTCTTGGTCGCTGCAGGCTTCTTGACCGCTGTTTTTTTGGCGACTTTCTTCTTGGGGCTCACCTTCGTGGACGGCTTGCTCGCCTTCTTGCTGCTTGGTTTCTTAACGGGCTTTGCTGCCTTTGCCGGTTTCGCCGTTTTGGTTGGTTTAGCAGCGCTCTTCTTCTTTTCGAATTTCTTTTTGTTGAGTTTGAACGAGCCGTTCGCGCCAGAGCCCTTCACCTGGATGAGGGTGTCATTTAGCAGCAGGGCCCGAATGGAATACCTCAAGTACATCCTCCCATTTTGTTGGTCGAACCAACTGACTTCCTTAGCTTCCTTATAAATTTTAAATAGGGATGAACCGTTTTTCTCGCCCAGTGTACGGATAGCATCGATTACCAACTGGCTGTACTTCCCCGGCTGTCCCTTCTTGCCCTTATTCTTCTTCTTTTTCTTCTTTGCGGCTGATGCTGCGCCCGCGACCACCGGCTTTGCTTTACTAGCACCTTTTTTGCCTTTCTCTGCAGCTGCGGCTGGTGGGGCAGTTTCGGGGACGGTTTCAACCTTTTCAGTTGCCATCGTGACTACTGAGACTTGACTGACGAAGTAGACCGATCCTGCTTTTGAATGCGTCTCAGAGGCGGGTACTTTGATTTATACGGGCGAGCGCGGACGTGATTGAGAACAACAACATGGATAGTCAGGACGCCTGTGAAGTTGTGTTTTCTTACGGCACTTTAGAAACACTTTTTCCATCCACAGAGGCTTCATTTCCACTCGAAAACCCTCATAATGATATTATAAACAATGCTTTACATGGTACTCCGGTGGACATGACGTTTTGCTTTGTTCTAATCGTAATAAAGGTGGAAGTAAAGCGCCTGTCCCGTGTTTGCCTCGCTAAACTGGACGGGGGCTCCAGGTTTCAACTCGAAAAACTCAAATCTGTTTAGGTCTTCCATGAAATACACGATATTAGCATAGGAAGAGGAGGATAAACTACAAATCAATGTAAGCGTTTAAATAATCAGACACTCAATTATGGAAATATCGTCATTTTAAAACCGTAAAACTAACACATAAAACGCCCTCGCGTGGCTGTGCCGAGTCAAATCGTCAGCAAGGAGCAACTATTTGTCTTCCGTCTGTTAACGGGCATTTAACAAAACGGTCGCCAGCGCAGCAATAAGCCTAAGCTCCCAATGAGCTAAAATAGCCCTTCAATAGACTAAATCTTTTCAAGATTAGAAACAGGTACGGCCATAATTAGGTACGTGACATATCATTAGGCTATCCAAGCGATTAGCTAGGCCAATAGGAACAAGTCCTGTTTGTCTTAAAAGCCCGATTCTGAATAATTCTCATAACAGCATTGTTCTAGGGTGGCGTTTTGTCAAGACATTCAGTTTTTTCTAATCCTATGTCCGAAGCGCAAAACAATGTCCTAAATTTTTAATCCGGATTTTTGACACTTGCCTCACGCAATAAGAAACAATTAGTGATATTGAAAACAATGCCCCGCAGTCCCCCGCGTTAAACGCTTCTGTATTTCTGCATTGCCCTAACATCGCACATTATGGATGTGATGGAGAGGCTGGTCCTGGCCCACCTACGACCACAGGTGATTTCCTCTCTGGACCCCCTGCAGTTCGCCTACTGCCACAGGGTGGAGGTGGAGGCTATTATCTAGGGCCCACTCCCACCTGGACAGAGCAGGCAGAATTGTGAGAATCATTTTTTTGACTTCTCAAGTGCTTGAGAAGCACAATCCAGCCTGGGCTGCTGAGTAGAAAGCTGCAGAGGATGCAGTGTGGACACACCTATCACCTCTTTATGGATTATGGACTACCTCACGGATAGGCCACAGTTTGTGCGCCTAGGAGACTGTGTGTCGGAGCAGATGGTCAATAGCACAGGAGCACCACAGGGGACAGTCCTTTCCCCCTTCCTCTTTACGCGGAACACCTCTGACTGCAACAAGGAAACAAACACTTTGAACTAAGAACTAAAAACAACACTCTTGACTGAAAATAAACTACCTCTGCATTGCAAATTGCACACACCTGCTCCTATATATTTTAGTATTCTTTTTTACCACTATTTATATTAGCCTACTACTACTGCTGCTACAGTCTTGTGTTGCAATAAAAACAACACTGTTGGAACACTTACTATATGTTATGTTATGTCTTGTCTTGTTATAGCCTGTATGTTATCTAAGTATAATGCCCTAAGCTTACTTACCTTATTGTTTAGAACTGTTTTTGTTGTGCATCTGCACTTTATTGTTTATTGTCAACGTCTACGCATGGGACAAGTGTGAAACGTAATTTCGATTCCTTTGTATGTCAAGTACATGTGAAGAAATTGACAAATAAAACTGACTTTGACTTTCAGTACAACTCTGAGTCTTGCCGTTTGCAGAAGATCTCTGATGACTCTGCATTGGTGGGATGTATCGGGGGTTGAGGAAGTGGAGTGTCGACAATTAGTGGACAGTAGTGATGCCAAGATGAGGCTTTGTTGAAGCTTTAAAGCTTTTAACCAATGTGTTGCAAAAAGGTTCAATTCACGAGGCCACACTTAAGTTTCAAATGTTCACTAAGGCCATCTAGTGGTATAACAGGAAAAAATTGCACCATGCTTATTTAAAGGCGCTCTAAGCGATGGTGTTTGATGTCACTTCTTGTTGACGTTCAACAAGAAGTGACGTTCGAAGTATTGAAAAAACAAAACGGAGGATAGCTCCCTCCTCCCCCTCCCTCCCATGCTTCCTGAAAGACTCATGAACGTGCAACCCCCACCCAACCCCTCCTCCAAATCCTTCTTGTCGTTTATTGGCTGGAACAATGTTTGTTATGTTTCATTTCGTTTGTTATGCTAGGTTTGCCCACTGTGTTTTTTAGCCGTTTGTGGAGCCTGGGCTGTCTACAGAGACCGCGTTTTTTTTTACAGTGTATTCAGGGAACAAGCTGCTAGCAGATTGTGAGATGTTTGCTGTATGTAACAACAAATGTTTTAGTCCTAAAAACGCGTCACATCGCTTAGAGCACCTTTAAGGAAGTTTCAGGCACTTTACCAATTGTGGTACATTTCTATAAATTCAGGAAATAATAATATAGAATTAGGCTACGTATATAATTAATAATATATAATAAAATATAATTATACATTTCAATTACAATTGGGAGTGAAGTTGACATTTCACCTATGGATATATTGTACACGTAGCATATAAGTAAATTTACCATATGACGACATTAAGCTAATGATAATATTTTTACAAGTTAAGTAACACTGTCTCGCCTTTTAAACTATAGCATGATCCACCTTATTGGGAGAAACTTGATCAAAGTAGGCTACTCCCAAACAGGCGAAAACTTCCTCTTCTTGTTATTGTTCATCTCCATTGTTAGTCTTATCAATGCACAAGTTGCAATCCAACCACAAAACAAAACAAAACACGAGACATATTTATAGTCGAGATGTCCCACCAAAATCGACCTAGATTCACCGCGCTAAGACATCAAGTTCGGAATCCGAGGCCTCAAACGTCATGTCACATGATCTCTCCATTTTGACACGCGCCTCGATACGGTGCGTCGGATAAAAATGAGGTGAAATGCTCGAGACTTCTTTCAAAGTCTCAATACGATCTGGCCATCACTATTGGACAGCTTTGTGGAGTGGTGTGGTAACAATTACCTGTGCTTAAATGTCACTAAGACCAAGGAGATGGTGCTGGACTTCAGAAGGACTAGGGCCAAGCTAACCACAATTTCCACTCTGGGGGAGGAAGTGGAAGTTGTGGATATCTGTCTTTAAGTATCTGGGGGTTCACATATACAATAAACTGGACTGGAAGCACAACATGAGCAGAGAGAGAAGACTTCTCTTTTGAGGGAAAACTGGGGTATCTTTTAGTCTGGATGCCAATGCACCTTTACTTTACCCTGCTGGGAAGGGCTTGATTCTTGATTCTGTTTTTGTATATGAGTATGTGATTGTATGTGTGTGGTTTTTAAGGCTGTTGTAACAGAATTTCCCTTTGGTATGATTAAAGTATATCCATCTATCTATCTATCTATTTTTTAAAAGGGGGGCAAATGTCAAGTATTTTTGTATGTTTTTTGCACTATAGTTCTAGTCCGAACAATTCTCATCTGTGATAAAGGGTGTAGGTTATTTATGCAAACTGCAGCGTTCTCACCTAAACTGCAATTTCAACTAAACTTGCAGTTGCTTTGTGAAGGTGGTAGGTGGAATACAAAATTTAGAAGTGCTCTCACCTTTTTTCAGAAGGTGGTCACTAGTGTAGGGAAAAGCCGTTCACCTAACTGACAAGTTCGTGTGTGTCTTGGTCATCAAAGTGAACTAAACTTTTTTCGAGTTCTCTTGTTCACTTTATAAACATATGTGACAGCCCCATTAGCCAAACCTATGCAGTCTCCACGTTAGTTCTTCGTTCATTTGAGCTAAATTAAAATGTTAGGCTTACCTCCCAAACACATCTATTGCTTACACAAATGTTGATCACACTACAAACAAGACAAAGTATAACGCTATAAGAAACAGGAAATATTAAGTCATTGTTTACCTGGGTCTTTGGTCTATGCCTGCCTATACCCAGCATCTGACAAGTTCTCGCTTTTGTTTTGAGTCGGTCGGTCACCATGTGACAGCCGCACCTCACACCAACATATCCCCTCCAGATTACCGGTTAAAATAAAAATTAGTGTCCACACATTCCCTTCAATCATTGTCCATTCACTTCACCACAGTATGATCACATAGCCTCAAATTGAATTTTACGTTAATACTTGACTAGCCTAACTGAGCCAGTGTCATATGAACGATTGGAAAGCAGTAGCACTCGAGAGATAAACTAATCGTTTGTTCCCGTACTTTCCGCTCAGACTGCGTTGGTTAAAGTAATGGGGCTGTCACGTGATGAACGAACGACTCTGGGAAAAAAAAATAAGACACAATAACTCCAACACAGGACGTTGCGCAAATGCGCATGTGCGACTGAACTGCGTTGGTTAAAGGTCTCATTCCATCGTATTTTCATTAATTTTGTGGTGGTCTCTTGTCTAAAACAATGTCATGAGAGTTGGTTTCGACCAAAAATATGCTGTGGTTGTCTTGTTTCAAGCCATTTTAGTTAGGTGAAAACGAGAGCAGGGATAGCTCAAGAGGATTCTTATGAATATTAATGATATGCAAATGCATCGCCTCTGATTGGCTAACAACACTGTGACGCTCCCTCTAGTGGGTCTGTGTGCAGGCAGCCTAACGTTTTCTTGAGGGCGGGTTAACTGCATAGCTAATGTTCAAATTGACGTATATTTGTACGGCTTTTCCGATTCGCTCGTTTTTACCGGCAGTTTTCTATCACAGGCGAATACAGACTACAGAGGTAGGAGAGCATTTTGAAGTTGAGCATAGAAGTACAACTTGGGCTGACCTATGGTAATGTACAAACATCAAGTCTTAAACAGTTTATTTTGGAAGGAGACCTTTAAAGTCATGGGGCTGTCACGTGATGAACGAACAACTTGGAAAAACTAAAAGACACAAATAAAACAGGTAAACAACTCCAACACAGAAGCTATTGCGAAAATGCGCATGTGTGACTGAACTAATCGATCCTACCCAGTTGGTGGCGCTCATAGACTGTATATATACAGTCAATGGTGGCGCTAATGCACCTTTCAGTTGGTTGCCGACCGCCAACCAAAAAAAAAAGAGGAACTAATCGAGCCCACAAGACGATTAGGTCTACCAAAGTCACATTAAAAATGAGTTCTATTTGAACTAATCGGTCAAGACCGACACATCTCTAGTGGTCACCCTATCGCAACATTACTAAGGATACAACATCAAGTGAAAGTCTGATATTGAGAGAATACTCAACTGATTAACATCAGAGAGAACATTCTTTACGAAAAGAAGTACTTTATTAAAACTAACATCTGTACAGTTCATATAGCCTATAAAAATATTTACAATCAATGCATAGATGACGTACATTAAACAAAAACATCATCTCCTTAAATTAGCAGGTAATTACTGTTGTCATGGTCTAGACTAGCAACAGAACAAAAATGATAACTGGCTTTATGTGAAGCTGATTAGTCTGCATCATTAAATTATCTTTATATTTGCAGGTCAGAGTATGTCTCATGACTGATTCCTGAAGAGCAAAAAATATCAAGAAAAAAACCCACCCTGCAAGGTGTAGCGTCAGATGTGTTTTAGGGTCAACTCCTGTTAGGGTCACATGATGTAAATACCAAATAATGACACTGCTGCTGGTTGCAACTGTTTCTGGTATCAATAATGAGTAATATGGTACAGTATTCAAATCCATTCTCTAAATAACACACACACACACACACAGTCTCTCATAACACACACTCACACAAACACAAGACTCATCTCAGACAACAAACCCATCGAGTCCACTGTAGTAGTCCATGTTTGTGATACGAGTGCACATATCCCTTATGCCGCATGCAAACCAGTCTCCAGTACACAAGTCCTCTGTTCTGGCCTGGCTACATACAATGACCTCCAGACTCCAGGAAGCCGTCTAGTGTCAGACTGGCGGGAAGCTTTCCCATTGGTGGACGCAAAACCTTCTTCCTTTTGGCCTTAACGACTAGCGGCCGAATCTCTGCCAGTGGGGACTACAGTGAGGGATGGGGGTCAAGGAAAACTTTTTTTTTTTAAATTGTGTATTAGGCAAGAATTTTAAGTTGAGTAAAATGAGTCATTTCTGGGCAAGTGAAAGCTCTCTCAAGCCAACCATTCTCAGTAATATAGCATGCAGGTTTAGTCATGGGCGCCTTTACCCCTCATCTTGCATTGAATATCAGCTGTCCATAAAACAAATGAACAGGGCCAAGTACCTGAAACACTGTTACCTGAGAGAGAGGGCTTATTTGCTTAAAGTGTAACATGCAGGTTAAAAAGTTACAGAGTTAATGCAATGTGGTTATTAAACATAAATATTAGAACTACCAAACCTAGTTTGAATGGTCATTTTTGAATATAAAAAAAAAAAAAAAAAAAAAAAAAAAAAAAGAATTGTACTTTTAACCGCTACCTCTCACTTCCGCAAGGTAGAGCGTTACGTCACGAGAGGAATTCACCGCAAGAACTGCGTTAGTGTTAATTCGTTTTGAGAGGTACTGTACTTAGTTTTTTTCTGCAAAATACGTTTACCTCACGGCACAGCCCACAGAAACGCCTCTCAAACATAACTTGAGGGCGATATCAGTACATTTCTTTTCTTTCTGATGATGGGCATTGTTAACTCTATCAACCCGAAGCCCGCACATTGCGGGCAAAATCGCATACCTTCGTCTCTGTCAGTTTACTCCGGAACGGTATGTCACAGCGGGATGAAACGCATATCACCGGAAAGAGGACAACCAGGGCTTTCCAAATATATGCAGCGCTTGTGTGTACACCGATGTGGTGTTGAGTTAAGATTTTGTTTAATTGTAATTTTATAAATAGTACAGTCGACAATCAGTGTCATCATCACACTATTCTAAGTTAAATAACCCGACATTGCACAGACACGAAAGTACAGAAACAGGGCTTTCAAATGATACCAAACACTCTACTAGTACATGTAATAAATGTAGAATAAATGTATTGAAATGATGACTACTGCTACTGCAACCAAATTTGTACTTATGAACAGCAAAGTTACCGATCCTTGCAGGATATAAGTCTGAAACGTCCTAGTTGCAAAAAATGTAATCCAGGTTTTGAAAATACTGTATATTTCTGTATGGTGCTTATTTATAATGCATGGTGCTTATTTATAATATTGATAATTTATCCTGCTGCTTCCAACACCACTTCTGCATTTCTTTTGCAATGCATTAGTCAGAACAAGAATGCTAAAACCTATTTTTTTTTATCACAGAGAATCCAGAAATCCATATCATTTTATTCAGAAAGTGGCACTTTTATCCGTCAGGCACACACCACATGTTTTTGTACACTGCTAAGTCACAAAACATCCCACTACCATGGTTCTTATCTTGCCAGAGATTGTCTCCTCTCACAGATATGTAACGATATCCGTAATGTCAGCTTTCTGTGTGAGAAACATAAAAGTATAGTTTTTGTTTAGATGCAACATGATTTTTTGTGGATTAAAAAAATTAAATTAACAAAGTGATTTATTCATATGACACCAGATTCTGATAGACCAGAGTGTCCAAAAAAAAAAAACCATACTGTTTGTGTGTAGCCTTTTCAATGACCAAGATATCAGCTTCAAAGTAAACGGAGTAAAAATAACATGAAAATAGACTAGGGTTTAAAAGGTTAATTAAATCACGAGGAATATAGGCTACCACATAAGGAAACATTTACTTCACATTTGATGCATCTTGACATGATGGCTTGCCTGTAACGTTACAATGTGCATCACTACGGCTCTGATTAAGACTACCGACACCATGTAAGTAATGTATTCAGTCATTGTCCCTCATTGCTATTCTACATTATGGCCAGATTTTGAGAATATTTAGGCTCTCATATATTAGCACTCCAGCTAGCTACTCACCAGGACAGCTGACCAACACTCCATTCTCCTCACACCAAGCTTCAATAACTCTTTCAGGGCCATGATTCCTGACAATTTCCTCTCTCACGCTTGACAGGCTAAACACTGTAGGGCTACGGTCCATAAAGGATTTGTTGGGTTTCCACCGCTGTCTCCCAGTTGCTCTCGTTCTCCATTGCATTGCGTTAGCGCGAGAGTGGCCTCTTATGTTCTTTATGGGCGCCTGTGGAAAAGTATTGCTTAACCCAAAAATCTATAATATTAGGATTTCAGTTTTTATATTTGGAGAGGTGAAAGTAGGCATGTCTATAAATGTTCAGGAGAAATTTGGTTTTGATTGATCACCGTTTTGGTACATTAAGATACGTTAAGCTTTAAGCTACAATGGGCGCCTATGTAGAGGAAAAAGCGTAGGCTAGCTATCATCCATAGTTTTAGGATTTCGGTTTTGATATTTAGAGAGCTGAAAGTAGGCCTAAAAAAAGACGTCCATGAGAAATTTGGTGATGA
Source organism: Limnothrissa miodon (assembly GCA_017657215.1). NCBI lineage: Eukaryota > Metazoa > Chordata > Actinopteri > Clupeiformes > Clupeidae > Limnothrissa > Limnothrissa miodon. The sequence continues at coordinate 148,167 of JAGFZM010000032.1, read as the reverse complement.
TTGATCGCTGTTTTGGTACATTAAGCTATGGTTTGCATTTACACGTTAAGCATTTTAGGTTGTCCCGATTACTATTCGAGTTCCTTTCGTGACGTAACGCGGAAATAACAACGAACTCGCTGCCTTTTTTCAAACCGCAATAAATGTTATTTTAACGCATTTCAAGACAAAAATATTCAAATATATACACATTGAACGCTTTATGTACACATTAATTTATGGTGATGGTTGACCTGAAATTTAACCTTTAAGCTACCAAAGGGTATGTTACTGCCAGGACTAAAGCCTGTTCTATTGTGAGTAGCTTGTCATCTGCCTCAAAAGTTGAAATTATTTTGGGCTACGGTGCCATACCATAAATCCGGGTTCGAGATTTTTTCAAATGATTTTTAACTTTGCAAGTAAGCTTTCCTGCTGATTCCATCAAAGTTGTTATATATCAAATCAGTTATAGCCAGACTATTAAACATTTTACAGAAAATATATATTTACATGTACTACTATTTAGTTGGGTCTACTTTGCATGTTACATGAATGAATGAATGAATGAATGAAAAAAAAAATGTTGCCTTTAATTACATGTGACAGTCTAAATTTTAATATCTAAAGTTTTAATAATATTTAAACTGTTTGTAATAAGTCATCAACATTAACACAAATAATTGCTTGAAATATTTATCACTTAATATGTAATAGAAGTTTCACTTTTACCTTCAATTATTGAAACAAATGGACTTTATATTCTTATTGCATGTGTGTCCTAAAAATTGAAGCATTAAGTGATGCAGACCAATCTGATTGTGTCAAAAGGATACGGGCTGAATAAACTTGGTCCTTCCTCCAAGGCCGTCATACCCTGTTCGCATCTGGGAATCATGTCAGAAAGAAACGCTGTTATCTTGTTTGCTTGAAATGAAAACCTGCGGTCTAGTTTCCAAGTTAGCGAGTAAACACCACCGTGAGCACCTGAAGCAATCATAGCTGATACTTTTTCACAGAACAAATACTCGTCAGGTACTGCTGAAACACCCTAGAAACACTCATGTTTTCTGTTTTGCCTGTGCACTTTACTGCTTGTTCTGTCTGTTGAGAACCGCAATTTTGATATCTTTTTCTGGCATGTGAAGAAATTGACAATAAAACTGAAGGAGACCAGATCCTACTGCCTAATGCCTCACTAGCTCACCACTCCAGGTTTTCTGTGTGGATCCAGCATGCTCCCAAACGTCTTCTTCCTGAACAGGAGCGAGTTCCGTAAAAACGGATCCGTGGGATCTTCCTTCACATTGGATTTCTGTGCCAAAGTACAGAACCACATGGGAGAAAAGAAGGTGGGAGGTTATGTTTAGAGCAAAGCAGATTTCAAGGTCTTATGGTCAAACTGATCTTCCTTCAACAGACAGGAAAGGGATACCTTATGCTCAGAAGAATTCTCAGAATGGAAGGGTGATGACCTGTCATGAGAAAACAAGACACCGACACCGACTTGTTCAGCATGAGCAGTTATCAAAAGTGACCTATATACAATGTAGATTAGTTAGCAAATATTTAATTTATATATTTAAACTAAAAATAAACTTTGGGTTAGAAAAAGAGATTGAACATTTTGTAAATAAAAGAAAATTTTTGGCCATCATGTGAACAAAGGCCTTAACCCAGGCCTCTTGTCAATCTATGAACAAAATGATAGGCAGTGAGGCAGTGTGTTTTATCGCAGAAATAAAGATTGGCCTGAGAGTAAACATATAATAGGATTCTTTGTGTGTGTGTGTGTGTATGTTGGGAGGCTTCAGGGACTTACCCCGTAGAGTCTAGGCGCATCTTCTTGGCGGGCGCTTGGCTGTGTGAGGACTTGTGTTCAGTGTGCTCTGGAGTGGGCACATCAAAGGTCAGATTCAGGTCAATGTCCTGATTGTTGTCCGGGCGATGGAGGCAGGGCTTCAGTTCCAAGGGGGCTGGACTGGAAAGAAAGTATCAAAATTAAGCCTGACCTCTGACCTCTGGAATTGTCACCTACATTTCAAAAACTTGAGCAAGAAACGATGCCATCATAATAAAGTATGTGGTAATACTGTATAAATGACACACACACGTGCATGCACACACCTCTCAAACACCAGCCGGCTGATCGCATCATTGGTGCGCGTGGGTGTGCTGAGGGTCTTCTGTAAAATCTCCACCTTCTTCTTCAGACTCTAAACACAAGCGAACGAACAAACAACTCATCTAACAAAGACATAATGGTGTAATGTGTTAAACTGATGAGTTCTGCAGGCTTGTGTTGGCGTTAGCAGCTCAGAGTTTGTCTGTCTTACTGTGATTTCTTTGTCGGCATTGGTCAGGTCCTTCTGGGCAGCTAGCATGTCCTCCTTAGTCCGGCTCACCTCCATGTTGGCCTTCTGCAACTACAGACCATAAAAATCAATCAAGAAATTATACGTTTTTAAAAGGTGTAAACAAACTTGAGTGAAATTATGGATGTTGTCTGTATATTGTGCATTAAATTGAGAAAGGGGTGTAGAATGAGGCCAAATAAAGAATTAGACTTAGAATTAGAATTATACTCTTTTTGAACCTGTGTGGGAAATTTAGTCTCTGCATGTATCCCAATCCGTGAATTTGTGAATTAGTGAAACACACTCAGCACACAGTGTGAAGTGAAGTGAAGCACACACTAATCCCGGCGCAGTGAGCTGCCTGCACAACAGCGGCGCTCGGGGAGCAGTGAGGTGCCTTGCTCAAGGGCACTTCAGTCGCTTTCCACTGGTCGGGGTTTGAACCGGCAACCCTTCAGTCACAAGTCCAAAGCGCTAACCGGTGGGAGGTGCTCTGGCTGTCGGCTGACATCCCTTTACATTTATGCACGTAGCAGACGCTTTTCTCCAAAGAGACTAACAAAGGAGGATAATCAAGCTACATAGAAGAAACCTTAAAGAGCATAGCGCTAGGGGATAGTAGTGCATCAGTGGAGTCAGGTGCAGTGCAGTGAAGGTTATCCAACCTGCACACACGTAGTAGTAGTGCACACGCTCATATACACATGCACATAAATGCTAAAGGGTGTTTAATTTGAGGACACTTTAGATAGGTCAGGCATAGTGCACCTCTTGAACGTCACCTTTACCACCTGTGCCATCACTGCTGCAAACATGAACACACGCAGCACACAATACAGTACACACCCACAAACCTATTACCTTGTTGTTGGTCATGAGCACCTCTCTCCTCAGTTTCTCACACATCTCATTGGTGGAGCGGAAGTTGCTTTTCAGGCTGTCGTACTCCCTAAACACACACACGCAATTAATGTAATGTAACAACATATGTAACAATAGTATACTGTATATGTTTTGTGTTTGCATGCGTGTTTGCGTGTGTGTGTGGTGTGTGTGTGTGTGTGTGTGTGTGTGTATGTATGGGTCGTTGTGGTGCGTACTTCTTGAGTGAAACGCAGTAAATTGAAAGCTGCTCCACTGCTGACTGTCCGACTCCCATGTCAGAGATCATGGCTTCAACCTCCTCCCTCTGGCCTTGCAATACAGTATTTAAACTGCAAACACAAACACAGAAATGTTGTAGCCTCATGAAGGGCATGCAACTTTTTCACAATTAAATCATATTCAATTGGAGTCAATGTAACTGTCTGATATAAGAATAATGTTAAATGTGTGCGTCTGATTGCTTGAGAGAGAGAGAGAGAGAGAGAGAGAGAGAGAGAATACAATTTTTTTTAGGTTATTATTTTAACAATATACAGGGTTCCCACACCTTGGTTAACATCAAATTCAAGGACCTTTCAAGGACCAATTTTCTCAAATTCAAGGACCACGCAGGACAGCATTACCTACTGCTATCGCTGATTATCAATTTTAATAATAATAATAATAACAATAATACGTTCATATCTACATAAAAATATATCATTATTTTTGTCTACCTGACTTCTCTTAGTAGTTTTAAATTTGCTTTGTCATTTAATTAGTTCTTTATTATTTCACAGAAATGTTCGCATGAAACTGCCCTCCGCCAAAAAATGTTGAAGAAAATAGATGCATATTCCTGCATTCAAGTGCATTTAACCCCTAGGCACACCGCCCCATATATGGGACATGAACAAATGAACTTCAATAAATGGCATTAAAATCTAGAGAAGATAAACGAACAATCTTAATGAAATCAAAAGTCAGGGTAGCACCTGCAGAATCTACATAATTTTTAAAAGAACTGGTGGTGAATCTATGACACAGTCACAGAAGTCGTCATCCATGTAAAATGGATTTGAAACTGCCAAACCACCAAAAATATTCAAGGACTTTCAAGGACAGTGTCTTTTATTCCTATTTTCAAAATGCTTCCAGGGCCTTGAACTTTTTTTTTCAAAATCACAAACTTTCAAGAATTTCAAGGACCCGTGGGAACCCTGAATATAATTTTTAAGACCTCAGATAAAGCTATTACACATAGAAGGAGTTCAAAGGCACAGGCTACCTCTCGTAAGTCCTCAGTTTGACCCGCAGCTGCCGCGCCTCCTCTTTGGCCGCCTGAGAGTCCAACTGCTGTTTCTCGAGGCTCCTCAGCTCTTTCTATGGGGACACACAAGCTCTATTAGAAACAGAAGGCTTGGCCATGGGCTTCTTTTAATAAGACTTTGCATGGTAGACCATAGGAGTAGGTCAGTATGAACGGGGGAACTTGAGAATGAATTAGCTGACAGAGGGATGCAATAGCGCAGTAGAATTTTAGATTTTTTTTTTATTTAGAATCCTTATTATCAGCCAAGTGTATGTATGTATGCTTCATGTGAGGTGAAGCATACATCAACCCAGAGCAGTGGGCTGCCTGCTTCACCCGTGCCTGGTGAGGAGTGAAGGGTTAGGGCCCTTGCTTAAAGCAACACGCCATCGTACTTCAGTATTGAAATATGTTCTTCCCCTACATAGACGAGTTGATAGATACCTGTTTTGTCTCTGTGCGTGCACGCAATCGTTCTGTTGCGCAATGCTACTTTCTTACCGTTTAGCTTAACCCAGTTCTTCAACCAAACAGCCTTGAAGTTAGTAGCCATGGTTGTGGTGACAAAATAAAACGGCTCCCAAGTGTTCTTCTGCCATACATAGTTCTCCTTGTTATCTGCTTAGAAAATTGCTACGTTTTATTGTGTGTCACCACAACCATCTTAAATAACTATTTGAGTACCCGCATGTAAATAGGCAAGATATGGATTTGCTTGATGGCTTCTAACTTCAAGGCTGTTTGGTGCACATTGAAAGAACAGGTATGTAACTCGTCTAAGTTAGGGGAAGAACATATTTCAATACTGAAATACAGTGGCATGTTGCTTTAAGGGGCCTTGTTTGGGCCCTTCATCTGGGGTGCCCCGTTTCCACAACCCAATGGTTTTAAGAGTCAAAAGCCCTAAACTGCAGGCAACGCTCAGCAGTAACACTCTGAAAACGTCTAACACACTAAAACGTCTGCAAAAAATTATATGAAAAAGCTGAAAACACAAAAACACAACACAACACAAAAAATTCTAAAAACACAAGCGTGAAAATAAACACAAAATGTGTGCATACTCGTAAAACTGTGCAGATCATTTCTTTATCTCCAATCTCCTTTTTCAGACGCTCTGTGTCCACTTTCTGTTTCTCTGTCATCTGTTTGAAGTTCTCCACCATCTTGTTTTTGTCACGGCAGTCGCGCTCTAGAACACACACAACGTATCAAAATATTATAAAGTGTGTTGCAATGGTGAATTCCATCTTTGCAGAAACATTGACATAGATGCTTGTATTTCCTACCTTTTGTGCTTAAGACAGCTCTCAAACGATTCAGCTCATTCTGAAACATAGTTAAACAAAAAAAAAGAAACAAAGTTAGAGCAAAAAAAGAAACATCACAGATGCATTTCACTGTACAACCTACAATAATGTACAACTAACAATCGGGATCCTAACATGTATGCACTTACGCACACGCACACTCACACACACACTTTTGAAGGTACTCACCTGTAGATTCTCTGGGTCCACTGATTCACTCTCTTCTTCTACTCCAATGTCGAAGAACAGCTTGTTGATGATGTGCCGAGTGCTTACCTGTCAAACAACAACTCTGGTGTTGTCATGCATTCATGATGTTAAGTGTAACTACTGTAGCAAGCTCAGACTGATTTTTTTTTTTTTTTACACCATACCTGTTTCCTGCACTGTGGACATGTCTTGTTTGGGGCCGTCTGAAACCACTGTTGCAGACTGTAGACACGAAGAAACAGTAGTAATCGTTAACTAGAAGTCTGTAATTACTTTTTTTTTTCAGACAACAGAACGTCACATATAAAGTCTACATATCAATGTACAAACATACAGTCAGCTCTCTGTCCCCTTTTTTCTTTTCTTACACAAGACATAAAACAACCATCTCACACCAAAAGAAAAGAAAACAACAAAACAAAAACAGATCACTAATCGCATTAGCAATATAATCGCAATTTTGACAATCGCAATTTCGAAATCGCAGAGGTGCGCAATATTTTTGCATATATTTGCATACTATTTAACTGCATAGACTTTGTTTGTTAGCTACACTCTGCACTATGTTAAACAAGGACTGGGGTTCAATGCAACAAGATATTCTCTTGAATAAAATATGTTGATTAATGAGAATAGTTCATTTTCTGTTCTTAAACAGACCTTGTGTACAAATATGCACATTAATGGGACATATTTGGAGCTTGTGGTTTTTATTGTGAAAAGTCGAAATAAAATCGCAATCTTGGTTTTTTGGCAATTTTGATTTTTGGCTAAAATCGCACAGCCCTACTATATACTGCAAAAAAGGCCCCCACACTTGATTAAAGATATCTTCTCTCTCCTTACTCTAAGTAACCTGTTCATATAAAGCCATTTTGGTCATTTGTTCAGACCATTCCTTAAAACAACAAAAGTTAGATGACTTCCAATGTCTCAGTATTATCCTGCAACCTGTTATGGGAAGTCTGTCATTACTGATCCGTATAGCCATAACTGGGCACAATGATTGAAAGGTCATTTACCATTCATAATGGAATGTATGGCCGCAGTGGATAGCGGCCACGTCTCTGGAGTTCTCAAAGAAATCCGAGCAGATGGTACAGTAAGCCCGGATAGGCATATCGAAGGCAACAGTGGTTTCCTGGAGAGATAAAACAGTTAACGTTAACGTTGTGCTAACTTAAGACTAAATCTCAAGGTTATTAACTAGCTATGAAGAATAATAAACCAGCTTATGCTCATAATTGTTTATCAGTTGGCAGTTAGATAGTTACGAATATTTTTGTTGGTGGCAAATAATTGACTACATAACGTTTAACGTGTACAACGCTAACTTAGCATTGTCTGACAGAACTGTGATGCTAGCCATGTTGTATACTTACCTAAAGTAATGCGTCACGTATCCTTTATATACTGTCGATTCTGAAGTTTCAGGAAAACAAAAAATAACTTTAAAATAGTCATGGAAACACCCAACCCATGTTCAGTTCTATGTAAATTGTTATGTTAGTAGCATATTGTGTCGCCTCTCTACAATGGGTATCTACCGCGTTTAATTCAAACAACCAGCATGTGAACACAGGAAGTTGCGTAACATAAGCCATTGTAAAATAAGAGACCCGTGGACTCTGGTCTTCATTTTGACTACCATTAAAGTAACCAACCTTAATAAAATGCTTATATAGAGTTGGCAAGGCCCACTGACGCATTAAGGGATGACATATTCTAAAAACAAAATCCTAGAAGAGAAACATGACATGACAAACATGAACAGACCAAATGGGGATTCCATAGATAGAGTGCCACTTTTGCCAGTAGGCGGCGCTTCCCCCCCGCCTGACTTGAAGGCCTAATGATTCACCGTGAAGGAATTATATTTCTATATAGGGGATAAACATTTTCAACTGTTGCATTAATTCAGCTGTTGTTTTTCTTTAGAACAACTATGGCACTACGTATTTTTTTTCAATATATGAATTGTAAAATGTATAACCCTGTAAATTCATTGATTCATTCATTCATCCGTAGCCCACTTAGGCTAATACTTACGCAACACACTACACACACATATGCCAGGTTTATACTGTGTCATACATTAAACGTCAAAACTGAATTTCATGTTTGTGTCTTCAAACTATCCTAGTAAAACACGATTCTAAAACGCACTCTTTCACTATTTCTCTCACAATGTCCACTCATTGTCGCTGTAGAGCTCAGAGGAGCCCTGCAGGTTTCCATTGCTCTCATCTGTCATAGTTTCATTTTATCTCTCTGAATCATTAGCAAAGCTGGGAATCTGTTCCTAAAATAGCACAGACTGATTTAATACTCTAGGTACTTTTCCAAACATAAAAAAAAAAAAAAAAAAAATTAAAAACCACAATTTTCTACTCACTCCACACCCATTGGGATGCGTACGAGTAACTGTGCAAGCATAGGCTAGCATGGTCTAGGTCATGTTCATGTACACGCAGTGACAGCAAAGCCACAGGCATGCAAGACACACAGACATGGCCAGACCGGCCCTTAAGGACTGTGGTGCCTTTGATGCAGGGCGACGTGACTTGTGTGTGTATGTGTGTTGGCAAATGTGTGAGAAATATCATGGCTGGTTGTCAGTCTGTGAGCGGTCTGCAGATCTGAGGGCTCAGTGTGTGTGTGCGTGTGTGTGTGTGTGAGTGGTGTGTCAGAGGCGGGGGTGAGGATGGACTATTCATAGCTGTCTATGCCATGTAGGACAGACTCACGCACCACTGTGAATGCTGCTAAATACAGGCCCGTGCAGGAGACACATTACGCATGTAATTCCCCCTACCCCTCACACATACACATACACACACACACACACACAAAGACTTATATGCACACACACATGCACACAGACACAAAACACACACACACACACACACACACACAAAGACATATACCGTACGCACACACACACAGACACACACACACACATGCACACACAGACACAAAGACACACACACACACACACACACACACACAGACAAATGTGCAAGACATGTGAATGTGCACCCTATAATTCCCATAAATGTTTGATCTCCACTTGATCATCACTAAATTCAAATGTGTGTATTAATCACACTTAACACCTCCACCTTTGTGCCCTTGTGTGGCTGGTTTCTGGAGCATGAAGAGTCATAAAATTGAATGAATTGATTACTGGTACAGTACTTGTGCTTTATTTCAGTGGGTTTGTATCAACAGAGACCCCTGATGGTGTTTTTAGAATGACTACCCGTCAGCAATTTCTGTTTTGAGCTCCAAGTTTAGAGTGTGACTGAACACTGACTGAAATGTGATTTTTTTATGTACCCTTTTATAGAGAGCCCTCAGCCACCTCCTGACATGGACAAAGATGAGGCCTGCGGTTAAACAATTTACTTTTTTCCCATCACAGCGCCACAACTGATGCTTTTCATACGTGAGTGTTTGCGGGCACCAGGGTTTGTGTTTGGAAGGGTGCCAAGGCAAAGCGTTTCAGAGCCTTGCCCAGCCACTTCACACAATAACACACGCTTGTGTTAATGTGCTTATGCACTGATGCACTAACTGGCCTAGGTCGGACATTTGTGTCTGTGTGTGTGTGTGTGTGTGTGTGTGTGTGTGTAATGCGTATAGGTTTATGTTTGTGTGTGTGTGTGTGTGTGTGTGTGTGTGTGTTATGCGAATGGATTGGTTATGTGTCTTCTATGCATATGGTTTGTGTGTGTGTGTGTGTTAGGGTTTTGTGTGTGTGTGTCTTGGCACCGAAGCACATACTTGGACACTGAATAGAGAGCAGAAATTTTGGTTGCGAATCAGCAGATGAGCTCAGTATTTACCATCAGCCAGACGTGTGTGTGTGTGTGTCCCATCTCAGATCTCAGTATTTACTATCAGCCAGACGTGTGTGTGTCTCCAATCTCAGATCTCAGTTTTCCTGGCATGACCAAAACACATTCAAACTGCAAGAGGACTAAGATGACTACACACAACAACCTCTAGGCAACTTTTCCATGGAAAGTTTTCATTGTGCATTTCCTGAAGCTGAAAGTCAGCCCTGTCTGTCACCCTGATAATGTGATTGTCTGCATCTGTAATAAAGATGGTGGCCTGTGTCTATATACAAACATTTTCCTTTTAAAGTACCTGTCTTGTTAGGCTGTAAAAGAATACATCCTGCACAATAACAATTTATTTCTTGATTAAACAGATAATCCTTAGTGAATCAACTCATAGTCTAGATGTTTCAAATTGCGAATTGCAAATAGCAGTCCTAAAGAACAGGGATATATGGGGATATATGGGCTAATTGACTCTGATATCTACCGACAGCAGAACAGGGATGTGGGTTAACTGACTTTTAGAGCAGAGGTGGTGTTGTGCACATCCCCCAGTCAGATGCAGGGCAGAAGGGCTGGATAATGACACAAGCAAACGAGAGGCCTGCACACTTCTGAAACTCCCATCATACTACTTTCATGGTTTGTAAGTATAATTGTTTGAGAAAGGCGAGAGGAGGCCCCATCGGGTCTAAACGTTGTAGAGCACTATTAAATACATATGGGAGTCTCAGAAGTGCGCGGGCATTGCATTTTCTTTGGAGCTGACTGACTGTTATACATACCGACAATATGGTGTCCTGGAAAGGATGCTTAATTTTCTAGAAAAGACAGTAAAACTGGAAAAAACGGGATGTGTGACAACACTAGACATTAGATGGGGTTTATGGGGTAAGGCAGAAGGCCTGCACAGCAATACATGAACCAGAGCAGCCTGAGCTGACTGTGAGTGCCTAAACAAGAACTGGACATTCAGGAAGTTCTCGTCCAGGAGTCCTTGTCCACACACACACTGACAGAGAGAGGATTTTCTGTTGACAAAAGGGTGTGTGTGTACCAAACTGAAGCTACCATAAAATGTGACGTGATGGTTCATCTTTTATCTGAGAAGTTTGCCTTGTGTGTGTGTGTGTGCGCGTGCGTGTGTGTGGATGGGGGGGTCAAGTGATCTGACCCCTCCTAAGGTCAGCCAGCAAGCAGGAGGTCACCAAAGCTATTCCCGAGCAGAGAAAACACACATCACTGTTGAGTAACTAACCCATCACTCACTCCTCTTCAATAATCAAAATTTGTTCAGTGTAAATCATATGCCTCATTCTACATGCGTCTCTTTTTTATGCACAGACAACAATTTCACTACATTTTTTACACTGTTAAAAAGTATGTCTGTGAAGATTCTCATTCATCCAGGTCATGGTGGTCACAGAGTTCAGTTAAGGCAACATGACTTTGTTAAAAAAAGTATGTGACAATAAAATTCCTTGAAATACGGTTAAATAGCAAGACTGGCCAAATGAAGACACCAGTCCACTAACATGCATCGAAATAAGAATGTTTACACTGTTAGTCATCACCGTTTTAGATGTTGAGAGTTTGTGTGCAACTGTAGTTTTACAAATGCATAATTGGACAGGTAAAAAGGATAGAACATTAAATAAATAAAAACAGATGTAATGTTTTTTTGTAAATACATCTATATAAATTTATTGAATATATAACAAAATATACAACTTTCTCAGTGCCCTCTGAAAGGGGAGTCCACAAAATCATAAATAACACATACAATGTGTGTATAAAAATGCATAAAAAAACAATAACACATTCAGTATTTTTTAAAACATAGAATATTTTTTGCATCAACAGTTAGACCATGGGCCAAATAGAAGTGAGCTTCAGAGCTGTTTATTCTGTTTATTTCTGTAGAAGGAAAAATGCATCATCTGTCGCCATAGGCCCTATATTTCTGTTTATTGGATCAAAATGAACCAAGAGTACACACACAGGTTAAACAGAATTAAATGCATATTTTTGATAGCCAATGATCTAAAATGAGCTGCGTTAGGACCCTGTTGGGCCCGCGGCCTACTTGTGCTTTGTCAGGCTCTGCCTTGACAGACACAAATCAAATAAACTCACTTGCATATGATACAGCGAACAGAAGCTGTTAGAGCTGGATATCAATTCAGATTTCCCAAATTGATTCGATTCGATTTTACTTCGCAAGGGTCCAATTCGATTCAGTTTTCAATTTGATGAATTTTAATTCATTTAAGGATATCTCACATTACCAATTTTATTTGGACATGGATGACATTCTCAGAATAGAACTAATGATGTAAATACTATAAACTAACTTTAATTGGTGCATTTTTAAAAAATATAGAAAGATAGATTCAAGTGCTTTTGAATCGATATCGGCCTGTTTAAAGGAAAATCGATTAGATTTCGATTAATCGATTCTTTTAAACCAAGCCCCAGAAGCGACGCTCAACTATTACGCAGGCCTGGGTCTGGTCATCATATGCACACTTTTGAAGGAGTATCTCTCCCCGGAGCGGGCGTCTGTGAGGATGTACCAGCTGCCCCAGTAGATGCCGTCCGTGAGGCCACTGTAGCGGCCGTGGTAGTAGCGCCCGTTCAGGTTGGCGGCCAGGCAGGCGTCGAACCACCAGCCGGCGCCATAGTAACGGGCACAGCTGCCGGCGGCGTAACGGTCGTGGTCGCGGTCGTAGGTGCTGAAGGGTCGGCCATCGTGGTTGTAGCGCTTGTTGTAGCTCAGGGCGTTGCCTGCGTCACCGCTGTAGCCTTTGGCTGTCAGACGGAACCTGGGGACAGGACAAAGGAATTATGGAGGTTTTGCACTGACTGGTAAAAGCTTGGTTCTGCTCAGTTTGGTTATGCTCTGTTTAGTGTGGTTCTGCAATGTGTAGGGGTAAGACCAGTTATGTGTATAAAGGTGTGTGTGTGTGTGTGTGTGTGTGTGTGCCTGTGTGTGGGTGTGCAGCATATTGTATTGGGGTGCATTTGTGCATTTGTGTTACACTGCTTCTGGTTTGACATGTGTATGTGTATGAGAGAGTCATTGTGTTGTGTTGGTGTGTGTGCTTCTGACGGTACTTTGAAGGCGCTATAGGTGGCATGGCGTGTGTGTGTGTGTATGTGAGTGTGTGTGTTTGTGTGTCATACCTCTGTGCTTCTGATGCTACTTTGAAGGCGCTGTATGTGGCATGGCGGGTGTGTTTGTGCCAGTCCTGCAGGAGGATGCGGAGTGTGTGTCGTCCGTTGGCGGTGAGCGCATGCAGTACGGCGTTGCCCAGCCAGTATTCGCCCTGAGGTCGCCCGAACCCCTGCCGGTACTCGGCCCAGCTGCGGTTGAACGACTCTGAGCCGTCCAGACGACGCTGGAACACCGTCCACCCTCCCCCGTCAGTCTCCATGTCACACACAGCCTGCACACAAACACAAGAATTAGACACATATACATACACACACACCGCCTGCACACAAACACAGGGTTTGGAAGGCATTACACACACACACACACACACACACACACACACACACACACACACACACTACCTGCACACAAACACAGGAATCACACACACACACACACACACACACTGGCACTGTGTGTGTGTGTGTATGTCTCCACTTGAATTTTCCAATAACATCTTATGCTTTTTTGAAGTCTCTGTTAAGGGAGCCTTATTTTGTTAAGTATTTTACTTGTTGATCAACATTCAGCCTCAAGGGTTACTAAAACTAACAACAAATAAATCCAAAAACCCTGATTATACATCAATTACCTGTAAGAAATGTCTAGAATTCTTTATCAACAAAACATGAACATATGACTGTTAATCATGCTGGTGATGCACAGCTCTACTGGTCCTTCACTCCAATTTGCCCTTTCATCCTCAACAAACTCTTTAGCTTCCTTGAAGATAATAAATAAGATAATAAATTCTGAATGGGACTTGCAACTTAATGAAAGCAAAACAGAAATCATTTCATTTAGCTCATTCTCCGCTGTTCCTAACCTTGGCAAAACACTTCTCATTCGCCAAACCTACTGAGCGCAGTCAGAAATCTGGGCGTTTTACTAGACGGATCCTTAAATGTCAGCAGCTTCAGGACGGTTCTATCAATGAAGAACCGCAGCCAAATAAAAACCTTTCCAGACAAATCAGACCTTCAAACAGTCTCCCTTGCTTCTCAATCAAACATCAACAAACACAATCCAGCACAGAATTCTGCTGCCAGCTTCTTACCAACACAAGAAATAGGGAACACATTAGACTGCTTTAAGCTTCAGTGGCTTCCTGTCCAATTGAGAATTGTCTGAGTTTCAATTTTTACCTTTTGTTTTTAAAGATAAAGGATTAGCCTCACCATACATTTCTGAACCTCAGCTTCTACACTCTCCACTCGGATCCTCAATCATTCATTACTATCCCACCGTGTGTGTGTGTGTGTGTGTGTATGTGTGTGTGTGTGTGTTAATGCGAATGCAAACGTGTATGTGTGTGTGTGTGTGTGTGTGTTGGGTATACCCAGGTACCTCTACAGCTGGGTGCTGAGGATCAGGCTGAATGGTGTAAATGCCGTTGTCTTTGATTCCCCAGTGGTAAATTTCAGCACAGTCTTTAGGGTGAAGCCCAGAGGATGGAGGCACTGTAACACACACACAAGAATAAGGAAAAGTTTTACATGTACACACACAAATAAACACACACATGCATACACACACACACACACACACAACGTGAAAGTTTTACATAAGAAAGTCAAGCAATAATCCTCGGGTCTGTGGTATGAGCTAGTTTTACTAAAAGGAAGTTGTAAAGGCATGAGAGTAACACTGCTGTTAAGCCCTCTCTACTGTAGTAAAACCAACACAGCTCACAGCAGCTTATTGTGCTTCTGAGCATTCTGTCAAAAGAAACTTGCATACCACTAATGCAGATGCAAAAGTAAACACTTTTAATGCACAGAAAATAACAGAAAAATTGTGCAAAAAAAGTGCGCATACGCATATCCCACAGTGGGTATCGAAAACGTTTTGTACTTGACTTGGAAGCACTTTTTAGAATTAGAATGCAGCAATTTAGTCAGAGATAAATAATCCGTAATCATCTCCAAGTGATGAACAAACAATGCCACTGTAACTTATCCCAATTAAGAACCAAAACTATCTACCATCCACACTGCACATACGTGTGTGTGTGTGCTTACCTGTTGATGGCTGGTTTGTGTGTGTGTGTGTGTATGTATGTGTGTGCATGCTAATGTACCTGTTGGTGGCTGACTTGTGTGAGTATGTGTGTGTGCTTACCTGTTGGCTGCTGGCTCATGTGTGTGTGTGTGTGTGTGTGTGTGTGTGTGTGTGCTTACCTGTTGGCGGCTGGCTTGTGTGTGTGATACTCTTGAGCAGCAGTAAGAGATCTCTCTCCCCCTCTCGGCCTGCGGCAGCCCACTCTACTCACACACACAAACACACACACACAAAGGACCAAGCATGAACACAGGGCCCTTAGTAAGTTCATATAAAAATGTTGTTTATATAATAATTATATTCTAAATTAAACAAAACTGTGATTCTACTTTGTTTGTAGAATAGTCTGAGTTCAGACATCATAGTTCAGAGTTGACATCATAGACTGTTTTCAGTGGCATTAGGAAGGTACCATTAACCATCAGAGCTGAATTAGGTGTGCACAAAACTGCACATCATCAGTCAAACTGTAGTAGATGGTACATTATTTTTGTTTGTGTGTGTGCACACATCTGAGGTGTTAAGAGACAGACAAGCATTGCCATTAGTGTGACATGGAAACATGATTCTCAGAGGCAAGAGATTTATATAAATGATAAATGCACTGATAACAGAAACACACCCTAAGCTGAAAATGAAACATATAAAAGTTCCTCACAAGACATTTTCCTTAGAAAGGAGGAGAAAGCGGCCAGTTCCTACAACAGACGCCAATTAAACTGCAAAAGGCTTTGATAAGAGTCCTGAGAGGTTGTGACAGATCCCTAATCTCTAATTTCAGAGGTCAGTAGTCACCTTTGTACGTCTGACAACGTTCTTCGCCTCGGCATGTAAAACATTTTCTGTCTCTGGTACTCGCTAATGTGGTTCCATTATTACACACAGTTGAATGGCAGCTGTCTTTAAAGACATACAGCATATTCTTCAAAAATTAAAAAAAGCAAATCAGAGCATATTCTCTATTGAAGTTTATAATGGGCAATAACTCCAAATGCATGCACAGTACTAATCGCAAAGTACTAATCACTAAACAGAAGTCAAGAGGTCAGTGGTGAATAGTGAAAAGGAAAAGCACCATCTACTTTGTTGGCTTCAATCTACATCCTCTTTGCTTATTGGTTATGGTTTTGGGAAACATAGCCTATGCAGTGGAGAAAGCTGTTAAAGAAAACTAATGTAAAATCTTAAACAAACCTAGCCTCTGTGCCACCTCTTGGAGTCGACTGCTGTGGCAGTGGAGGTCACACTCAAACAGGATTGATGCCATCAGAGCCAAGATGGCCGACAGAGATTCTGAATCTGACCCTTGATCTTTGACCTGTCCTGTGGCTCCAGGGCCGCTCAGGGACCTCATGCAGCGTTGAAGCTGAATGAGACGGTCAGACACTTCAACGACCTGCACACACACACACACACACTCACACACACACACACACACACACACACACACACACACACCAGCAGATAACATTTAGTACAATTTTAAAAGACAAAATACAATTCTAATGTCTTCTTCCACAGTGTCTGCATGAACTCATTAATAATTAAAACAAGACCATAGAAAGGTCATTCATTTTATAGACAAAATTGCTTTCAAAATCTTACAGTTTCTCTCTCTCTTTGTTGCTGGATACATTGTGTTTTTATAACTAATTGAGTGTGTTTCAACTGAAAGGAATGAGACATGAAATGATCCATTGACTCATTCGTTAAACTTTCTATTTTCAAAACAGAAAAAAATCACTAAATAGGAAATAAAAAAATAAACGTGTCACACAAATCAGATGCACCCTGGGAAATTTTCCAACATCCTTAACTTAAGAGGCATACACTTCTCCTGCATAAACACACTTAAAAGCTTTACAAGCTTTCTATACTTGTATTGCTCTAACACCTAAATAAAGGATTCATATGCAAAACCCTCAATGGGCATTTGAAATGAATTTACAGAAATGTTTATATTTCAATATATCAATAAACTAATTTATCAGTGTAACTCCAATTTGTTTTGGTTTGGTTTGTTCAATATTCAAATGGCAGTTAGATAGAAATTGCTTGGAAACGATTTTTGCATCTGAACTATTCAGATATCTTTATGGACCATGCTTGCACACAAACACACACACACACACTCACCTCAGTGGGTTTGGGTTTTTCAGTCCTCGGCGGGTTGGCCCGGCAGCCTCCCTCACATCTCTGAGTTGGAGTCGCTACAAGGGTCTCCCTCTGCGCCGACACACACACACTCAGCCACAACCACACACACACACGACACACGCCGAGCAGGGACGCTGCAGGTATTCCGGGAGACACCATGCTGTATTTGTCCTCCACACGTGTTCTCTTTCAACCCTTCAACTCTTCTTTCTCTCTCTTGGTTTTATGAAAGAAAATGTTTTTTTCTTTTTGTTTCAATTCTGTTTCTACATTTCTCTGTTCTATGATTGATCTCTATGAAGTTTTTGTTGCACTTTCTTTCCCTCTGCCTTCTCGTTTTCTCTGTCAGCCCTCAATCTCTCGCTCAGTCAGCCGTCTAGACTCTTCCTCCTGTCTCTCTCTCTATTTAATATCCCTCTCCCTCAAACACACACACACATACACGCAGACACACACCTCTCACCCTCTGTTGGCTCAGATTCCAAGGCCCTTACCTTTCTGACAGGCACTGGTGCACCCACCCCCATCACGCAAGCAGTCACACACATACACACACACACACACATGCGCGCACACACATCTGATCACATGCCATTTTTGCGATTTTGATTCTCAGCTTATATAGCCTTACCTGGCAACCTTGTCGCCAATTTCTCTCTCTTGTGGAATCAGTAGAATCCACAAGAAAAGGGCTCATGGCAGAATTGTATCTGGGTGTTCTACACATTGTTTGGGCAGTAAAGTGCAGTCAATAGGGCAGGATTGTCAGGAATTTGCCTTAAAAGACTGCGACACAAACAGAAGCGGACAGCTCCTGAATGGACTGACCTCCGTCTTCACGACCTTTTAACTCCTTCTCTGTCTTACTGACTGCAGGAGTGTGTGCTCTTTGTGTGCTCGGTTTTCCAGCAATTACACTGAACTCCTTCCAATTCAAGAACAGACTCGATTCCCGCCCATGCAAACCACCCATATGATACACACACAGGTCTGAAGATATTCGTCTGATATTTGTTGACTTCATCTATCACAGACAGGGCCGTCATAGTAGGGGTAAAGGAGGGAAGGAGTTACCAGGGCCCCAAGTAGGGAGAGGGCCCTATAGGGGTATTTTCCTTATTAATGTAACTTACGTTATGTTCCCTTATTAATTTAACTTATAGATTTAAAATGGCATGCACACAGCTTGTGCATAGGGCTCAGAATTTGGTGCTACGCCCTACATCACAGATGCAGTATTAGTATGGAATGTGTTTAAAGCTTGTAGAGTTTATTTTTTTTTATTCTTCTTGTTTGTGCTTGTATTGAGCCTGTGCAATGCGTTCGAAACGAGACCAGGTCCCCTTTATTAGAATATTCCCAGCATGGATTTGGCAGCCATTTCTTTGGGATTTTGGTAGGTGTCGGCTGCTCACTCGACTGCATCCCTAAGGTCCTGTGGATTTTAATTCCCCACGCTCCGAGTTTCTGGGGACAACTGCAATAGTGCTCGTCTCAGACACAGAGACAGACATATTAGTGAGCAGACACCACATCAGAGAGTGGATAAAGCAGAACAAAACCAAAGGGAGTTTTGCGTCAGGCGTGTGCCACCCTAAACAACACTGTCTAAACAGGGTGGAGCACTTTCATTTCCTTGAGCTAAAAGCTCTGTAGCAAATATCCCTAAAAAAATTATTATTACTGCTGCGATAGACACAGTAAAATCAACAGAGCAATACCAGCAATAGCACACACACACACACACACACACACACACACAGTCCACTTCAAATGAGGGTTGAAACAGAACAGAATAGAATAAATAATGGAAATAAAATAGAATAAAAAGACAGAAATGTGAGGTCAAGAGCAATATCAAACACAATGTGTATGTATATGTGGTCATGTCTGACCACTTTACTAACTGGCCATTGTAGCTACTAGTAATAATTTAGGAATTTTACTATGCTTTTTTAAAATGACTTATTTCGTTGATCACTCAAACCAACTTGTTTTTAGCTGTTTTTATTGAGGTGGAATGATGTTTTAATATTAGAATATTACTACAAGGAATTCAAATTTTTCTATGTAATGCTTTATCAGATTAACTAGCATAGCCTTGTGGAGGTGTCCACATGCACCCAGTTAACTAAGATTTACATTTAAGTTCTAACACAAATTTTATGTGGCACACCATTTAAGTTCAACCCTCAACCCTCCTTCTCTTCGCCTATTGGTGAGGACCTCTTGGTACTGCAGTGTCCTCTACTGGTCTGAGTGAAGCAGTGCATCGCCAGAAAATGACCAAAATCTGTAGGGATACTAGAAATGTCTGCTTAGTTGCCTGACATACTGTTAAACTGTGTAAAACATAGATGTAGTAAATAAAAATAAACATTAACATTATTTCTTGTGGCTTTTTTTCTAGCCTTTTGCCTTTATTATGATAGGCCAGCAGAGTGACAGGAAATGAGTGGAAGAGAGAGATGGGGAAGGATCAGGAAATGACCTCGGGTCGAATTCCAACCTGGGTCCTCCAGTTTACACCATGATGCCTTCAACCACTGAGCCACGGCAGCCTCATAACTATTTCTCAGTTTAGTCCCTCTGTTCACAGTGAAACTGGGTATTAGGCACTGATAATGTTTTCATGGAAATGCAGATACGGTGGATAAAACTGAAAACTCCAGAGGTTCAAGGTCTAAAGTCAGACTCCAGCACATTATGTTTAGTCAGAATAGTGATACATAAAGATCAGATCACATTTAGTGACCAACAGAAATCCAGGAAAATTCAAAGGGGTTTAAATACTTCCTACTTTGACTGTATGTATACGTGTGTTTGTGTCGTGTGTGACAGGTTTCAGTTCTTTAAGTGTCTGGTTGCCACATCCACAACCCTTCACAATTCCAGAACGTTCTAAGGCCTCTGGCGGTCCCTACGGTCAAGACTGGACCATCTTCTTCTTGGGGTCAAAGATGTACCTCTTGAAGCGCAGGTGGATTAGGACGGGCTGAGAGTCCACCCTGGGCTCCTCCTCTTTCACAGAGTCATTCTTCCCTCCCTTTCCCTTCTTCTTACTACCCGACAGAAGCTGCTTTGTCTCCGCCTTCAAACCCTCTGACGGAGAGAAAACACAATGGAATAGAAAATGAATATCTGTGTGTTTATCCATTTATCCATCTACCTGTCCATCCATCCATCTATCTACCTATCCATCTATCTATCCTTTTATCTTCAAGGGTGTAAAGAAACACACAAAAACACCATGTTCTCTTCCTACCTCTCCTCTCGGCTTATCGTGAATGTTTGTGTTTTTAAAACATACACATAAATGAGTCATAATGAAAAGACGTACCTGGGATTCTAATCTTGACTTTGCCGCTCTGTCCAAAGCCCCCCTCGATCAGCCCAGACTCCCCTGAAGACAGGGTGACCTTTAACCCCGCAAACAGCTGCAAGTTGGTCTCTTTCTTAAACAGATTTCGGCCAATCACAGTGTAGTCATCAGTCACCTGACCACAGAAAAACAGACATAAACTGACTCAGAATAAGACTTTTAAATATAAAATGAATCATTCTTTTGTAAAAAAAAATTACACTGTCTATTTTTTGTATTTCCACATTAAATACTATTGTGGAAGTACTAATCTGTACTAAATAACCATTATATTGCTATATTTACCAATATTTCATTTTCAAATGAAACATATATTTTTTCAGGGATAGAGATATTAAAAGTCCAAAAAGCACATCCGAAAATGTTTGATCTTGTGCCATGGAAGTGAGTGAATGAGTGTGTGTTTGTGTGTGTATGTGTGAGTGTGTGTGTATGTGTCTGGGCATTTCCATGCGTACCCTCTCTACATTGCCCTCTCTGTGTTTGTCTTTGCTGATGAGAAGGCGGGGCAGCGTAGTCTCTGTGTAGTTCTTCTCCTCCATCCCAAACAGAAGTCTCCCGTTGAAGGCCAACCGGCATGTGTTGGCGTGGATGTCCGTATCCAGCCTGGAGCCAATCACGAGGCAGTTAGGCGGACATGTGACCGCCTTCTCAAACTCCAGCAGGGCCCACTGCTCGGGGTCCTGGAGCTCACTCTGACCAGTCATATACTCGTCCTGGTGGCAGTACTCTCTGTCAAAAGAAAAGCCCGCCTTGGTCACATCCTCAGCAGGGGATTGGTTGACGCCGTCCGTCTCGGCTCCTGATTGGCTGACAGGACCAGCTGCCGCTGCGGAGCCGAAGAAGGTGATGCGGGCCATGACGGTCTCGTGGCCGAGGCTGATGTGAAACTTGGCGCGGCTGGCGAGCGTGCCGCGGAAGTAGCTGATCTTGCGCACGGAAACGAGGGCGGCGTGGAGCGTGTGCAGGGAGCCGGGGGAACACAGCACGCCCCTCTCTAGCAGCTTGGGATCGAACTGGGTCACACACACACCCACACGGTCGCCTTGCATGGCAGTGCTCACTGGCCGCCGGAACATCTGCATCGACTTCACCTTCTTGGTCACCTGAGCAAAGACAACCCACAGGTGAATGGGTGTGTGTGTTTGTATGAGTGCTACTACTGCGAAACAAGTGCCCTTCTGGGACAAATAAAGTATTACTTTCTTACTTACTTACTTACAGGTGAATGCTGCTGCAGCAGCAGCTAATAACTCAAGACAGTTGAGGTCCTAAGGGCCAGTTCACAGTCAATGCAAGTACACAAACATTGCTGAGGTTGCAAGCTAATACAGTGGGATGCAAAAGTTTGGGCAACCTTGTTAATCGTCATGATTTTCCTGTATAAATCGTTGGTTGTTACGATAAAAAAAATATAAGTTTAATACAGTTAAATATATCATATAGGAGACACACACAGTGATATTTGAGAAGTGAAATGAAGTTTATTGCATTTACAGAAAGTGTGCAATAATTGTTTAAACTAAATTAGGCAGGTGCATAAATTTGGGCACTGTAGCAACATGGTATCAAAACAACTCTCAAATGACCTGAAGACAAAGATTGTTCACCATCATGGTTTAGGGGAAGGATACAGAAAGCAATCTCAGAGATTTAAGCTTTCTGTTTCCACAGTTAGGAACATATTGAGGAAATGGAAGACCACAGGCTCAGTTCAATTTAAGGCTCGAAGTGGCAGACCAAGAAATCCGAGAATGATGCAGAGGAAGCCTTTTCTCCGCCCACAGCACAAACAGAGCCGCTTGAGGTATGCTAAAACACATTTGAGACAAGCCAGCTTCATTTTGAAATAAGAGTTTGAGTAATTTGGGCATAACAAGGGGTGTTATGCATGGAGGAAAAAGAACACAGCATTCCAAGAATAACACCTGCTACCTACAGTAAAATATGGTTGTGGTTCCATCATGCAGTGGGGCTGTGGGAACAGTGCAGGGACTGGGAATCTTGTCAAAGTTGAGGGACGCATGGATTCCACTCAGTATCAGCAGATTCTGGAGACCAATGTCCAGGAATCAGTGACAAAGCTGAAGCTGTGCCGGGGCTGGATCTTTCAACAAGACAACCCTAAACACTGCTCAAAATCCACTAAGGCATTCATGCAGAGGAACAAGTACAACATTCTGGAATGGCCATTTCAGTCCCCAGACCTGAATATAATTGAAAATCTGTGGTGTGAGTTGTCCATGCTCGGAAGCCATCAAACCTGAATGAACTAGAGATGTTTTGTAAAGAGGAATGGTCCAAAATACCTTCAACCCGAATCCAGACTCTCATCAGAACCTACAGGAGGCTGTAATTTCTGCAAAAGGAGGATCTACTAAATATTGATTTCATTTCTTTTTTGTGGTGCCCAAACTTTTGCACCTGCCTAATTTTTTTTGAAAATTATAGCACACTTTCTGTAAATCCAATAAACTTCATTTCACTTCTCAAATATCACTGTGTGTGTCTCCTATATGATATATTTCACTGAAATTTTATATCGTAACAACCAGCGATTTGTACAGGAAAATCATGACGATTAACAAGGTTGCCCAAACTTTTGCATTCCACTGTATGTACATGCATGAGAGGAGCAGGCAACTCCATCAACTCCCGTGTAAAGACAAGTGTTGATGTGTACGGCATTTTCACTACACACTGGACACATCATGGTGGCGGTGTTGGCAGGCCACAAAATGTAGGGTTCAAGAACCTGGCTGACACCATTGTGCCCTTGAGCAAAGCACATAACCCTTAGTTGCCCTAGGAGAGACTGTCCATGAAGTAATTAATAGCTGACAAAATGTAAATCGCTTTGGATAAAAGCATCTGCTAAATGCATACATGTAAATCATGGCATTGTTTGAGTTAGCGTACACATGAACACATGAAATCACACAATTAAACCTTTACCCGAAATGGTGGAGCAGAGCTTGCAATGTTATTTCTGATTAAACTACAAGATTGATGGATGGATGTAAATTGATGCATAGACAGATAAATGGATAGACAGACAGACAGATGAGAGACACAGGAAAAAAAGTCAATTTACTTTCAAGGCTGGGATTTCCACATTGTCATTGATGTGCACTGCCCCCTGCAGGACTGTGCCTGTCATGACAGTCCCTTGGCCTCGGATGGAGAAGCAGTGATCCACAGCCATTAGCAGGGGCCCTGATGAGTCCCTCTGAGGCAGGAAGGATTGTTGCTTTAGCACCTACACGCACACACGCACACACACTTTAGTTCTTTACTTGGATCGACACAAAGACTTCAACGCATTACAATGCAAATGTACTCTTAAACAGCAATAAACAGCACTAAAAGGATCTGCTCAATGGATGGTCTCTCTCTCTCTCTTTCACACACACAAACAAAATATGATACTGGTACTTACAAGACTCACACAGTAGTAATTGTGATTATGTGTTTGTTAACTTCACAGTTAACAACAATAATTCATAACTTAAGCAACAATACTATAGTGCTATAACATAATGCCAGGTGCAACAGAAGCACTTGAAGATATTACAGGACCCTTGGTCACCCTTATATTACAGTGCATTGCATGCTTAAACATATGGAGGGTCCTCACCTCTACCAGTTCAGGGATGCCATGAGGTTCATCTGTGTCGGCAGCCTCAGGACCTCCCGGTTTGGCTGCCACGGCTACAACAGGGCAGTCTTTAAACCTGCCCATTACAAGAACATGATACACAACAAAATCAGAATTAGAATCAGTTTTTCTTGGTCAAGTCACCCAAGTATACTTATACAAGGGATTTGACTGATGGGTGTTTTGCTCTCTTGACAAGCAACAAGGACATCCATCTGCATACATACAGTGCAAGAATTACTATGGGCACATGATGGATATCAAGGAAGACAATAGCCAATAGACTATGGCAGGTGAACAATGCCAAAAACGTCCAATACAACCGTCCAGTAGATCCACCGAACGCCACTTAATGACCGGGAAATTTGTTTAAGCCGCGCAAGTCAATGTAGGCTACTCCAGCTTATCGACTTATTTGGCATGTGTAGCAATTTTTTTGGGTGAGGTTGTGCATTTTGTTGGCCTGTTTGATTTTAAACACAATAATAATGTTTCATCAGAGAATGCAGCAGAGCCAGGCTACTGATAATAGACCAATTGTGCAATATCTGTATGTGAAATCCCATTACTCTCAGTGTCCTATATCCACCACTTCTGACATGATCATTGTTACTATGCAACATTCCCTATGCAAAAAAAAAAAAAAAACATTTATTGTTTAGGGTAGCCCTGGCCGGCTTGGGAAGAGTCTGAAAAAAGAAATATAAGGGATACAAGGAAGTTTATTTTTTCACACACATAAGATTACTTGTATTGATGTATTGAATGTATTGAAATTTGTCTCGGTTTCTCAGCTTATTATGCATGGGTGCAGGGGTGGTGGGAAGGGCAGATGGAAGAAACCTTGGGCAGGTCCACAGCTCATGGGGCTAACCTAGGGCTTGGGGTCATGCTGATGGAGGAGTGTATGCCCATCCTAAAAACCTAAAGGTTGAGCATCGGTGAAGTCTGGGGTGGAGGGGGGTGGCACAGTTACAGTGTGTATTGGGGGAATTGGGGTTTTGGTGAAAACAGAGGTGAAGTGAAGTGTGCTCTGTGTGTGTAGGGGGTCGTAGAAGCATAAGTATGAGTACAACATGCGGACCTGCCCGTGTATGTCCTCATCATCCCTTGACAGATGTCAACACTCCTACATGTCTTAACAAGACCCTTCACGTACCACCATGTTCCTACAAAATAAGTACTTGTTGTACCAATTCTGCCACAATTATACAATAATAAAAAAACAACAATCAGGTGTAAGGGAAATGCAGGTGTAGTGCTAGGGTTAAACATGGTAAGTGCCTGATGCATTTAATCTGAGAGACCTTTATCAAGCTGTCATATACCTGGTGTTCTCCAGAGTTTTGTGCATCCTCTTGGTCATCTTTTCAATGGCACTCTGTCTTTTGTCGCTTGCCAAAAGGTCCGTTTTGTTGAGGATGACGAGCATGCGCGAGCAGGTCAGCTGGCCGATCAGAAGGCACTCGGCTGTCTGAGTCTGCATCCCCTTCACCACATCCACCACCAACACCATCAGGTCAATGATCTGAGCTCCTTTATATTCACACCCACCCACACACACACACACACACACACACACACACACACACACACATTCATATCATTAATGAAAGAGAGGCTCGTGACTGTTACAGACACTTTGTACACATAACTTTGTACTCACCGCCAATGATTGTGCGGATAAGAGATGCATGCCCTGGACAGTCAACAAGCGTGAACTGCAGCTTGTCATAACCAAGTGGGCGACATTCAGCTTCCAGATGCTGCGGTAGATCCACGGTGAATGAGCTGAACCCCAAGTCTAACGTGATCCCACGCTCACGCGACTGTGGGTTCTTGTCAAACGCAGCTGTAGATGCTGTGCTGCTAAGAGCTCGAGCCAAAGACGTCTTGCCGCTATCAACATGTCCTAAAACTCCAACGTTAAAGTTTAATGTTTTTGTAGGGCTGACACAGTTTTCTCCGTCAGCCATGATTGTCCAACTGGTCCAGTTACGTTAACGCTTACGTGAACTTTACTCCTAAAGTGACCACACTTTTTGAAAACAGAACTTTCAGAAAGAAACAAAAAATGCAATAGGGTTCAACTAGCAATCAACCACAGTCCTGGAAGAATATTATAGGATGGAAATGGCGATTAAAGGATTAGTACGCTAACCAGGGTAAAATTTGGCAAAGAAACTTTCTGTCAAAGCTTCCTGTGTTTCATTCATATTATTCCTCTAACAGGTAGCACTTCAGTTCCATGCTTATGTCATAGTAATTAATCAATAACATGAACATAAGTGCTGTACGATAATCAACCTACAACCTGCGAACTACAATTCACAACCAGAGATATTACTATTTCATCTGGCAATTAATGCTAATTACTAACAATGGATTTCACGATTATTTCAGATGTTGCTTTGCTTATATTTATTGTCACTGTAATTTGTAAGAGCAGCACAAATCATTTATATGGGTACATATTCAAATATGCAATTAAAATAAACAAAATAAAAGTAAATACAAGAAAAATGATATTCATGTGCTCAGTCGGACTATTTTTAAGAAGAACAATGAACTTGGAACGTCCAATGAAAATGTCCAGTGGAATTCCATCTGACAAATCGTTAGAGAGTCAAGGCGGGACTTCCTTCAACTACCTTGTTGTGTGCCCCGGACTCGATTAAAAGAGTAGTGCTGCTGGGAAAGCAGTTGGTGCCGAGTTTAAGTGAATTAAAATTATTTATTTTAAGCAGTATATGTGCGTTTCTGTATAATTTAAGGGACAATGAAGATAGAAGAAGTGAAAAGCACCACGAAAACTCAGCGTATCGCCTCACACAGTCATGTGAAAGGTCTCGGACTAGACGAAGCCGGTAATGCAAAGCAGACTGCTTCAGGCCTGGTGGGACAGGAGACCGCAAGAGAGGTAAGCTAACGTTCGTTTATTCAGCAAGACGATATTTAATAGGATTTGATGGTCACTGACACAGACTTTATTTTGCGGACTTTCCAGACAGTTCCTTGTTTGTTTGTACAGAAGCAACTGACGTTACCTAATAAGCTAGCGGACTACCTCGGGCCATGCTGTTCACTGCATGTGGTTGAGATAACGTTAGCAAGCTAGCTAGCACTACTAACAAAATTACGCCCCCATTCATTGAACAAAACAAAGCTAAATACCTAATGAATGAGATGGTGATAGAATCGAAGTGACAGTTTTATACGACGAAAAATATTTTGTGGCCTTAACATTTATCAGGTTGGCTGGCATTTGGAATTCGTTTGTGAATATTGCCTAGCAACGGTTGCATTAGTAAACATACCTCTGGGTTGCTTTCAACCAAAGATTCTAGAATCTTTGCTTTCAACCACAGATACCGTTTTCTATTATTAGATACAAGTATTGTAGTTTAGTATTCAACTAATTATGGCTAAACTGATTACAATATGGTTAAATGTTAACAATAAACATTTGGAAAAGCGTGACCCAAGTTATCAGAATATGTGATAAAATCTGTCAAAGTAGTTTTAGTTAATCTTAAAAATGAGTCTCTGTAATGTATGAAATTGGCCCTTTTCAGGCATGTGGCATCATAGTAGAACTAATTCGCTCCAAGAAAATGGCAGGAAGAGCGGTTTTGCTGGCTGGACCTCCTGGAACTGGAAAGGTGAGTCAATCTTCAAGTCGATGTTATGATGTGTCCTACCAAGAATTTAACATTTATTTAGACATATAATTACTTTAAACCACAAAGGTATTAGACTGGGCAAGAAAAATCAATTTAAAGGCATAACCAATGACGGAGAGTGTGTGTGTGTAGACGGCCCTTGCCTTGGCGATGGCTCAAGAGCTGGGGAATAAGGTTCCCTTCTGTCCCATGGTGGGAAGCGAAGTGTACTCTTCAGAGATCAAGAAAACAGAGGTGCTGATGGAGAACTTTAGAAGGGCTATTGGTAGGTCAACATAACACACAAAGACACACACACACTCTTACACATCCACCTCTCGGATTCAGCCCGCTCTATCGGTCATGGCCAGACTGTACGTTGTGATGTTTTCGTTTAGGCTATGATGGAATAGTAGGCTACTAGTATGTAATAGTAATTCAATTAGTTGAAATGTTAACCATGTATGCCTCAATGCAGGTGGATGTTTACTGACTGACACACACATACACACACACAAATACAAATAAACTATCCATTGCAGAAGTGACTGTAGGCATGTGTCTGTGCAGGCTTGCGTATTAAAGAGACAAAGGAGGTTTACGAGGGCGAGGTGACTGAGCTAACGCCCTGCGAGACAGAGAACCCCATGGGTGGCTACGGGAAAACAATCAGCCATGTCATCATCGGACTCAAGACAGGGAAAGGCACCAAGCAGCTCAAGGTCTGTTCGGATCTGCTATAAGCCTGAATTCTGACAGTAAAAACAGTATAATATGAAATATTGGTTAGTATTAAATATTGAATATGCTTATAACTGAATTTAGCGGGTCAGTGGAGGTGCATGAAGTATTAATTAGTATGAAGTGTTAAATGTTCTTGCATGTTCTTATAATTACCGTAAGCAAATTTGTGGAAGTGGTGGTAGTAGCAAAAATGTGTGTCTATGTGTTTTTTTGATTGTAGCTGGATCCAAGTATCTATGAGAGTCTGCAGAAGGAGAGAGTGGAAGTAGGTGATGTCATATACATCGAAGCCAACAGTGGTGCAGTCAAGGTAAACGAACATCTTCATCCTGCTTCTCATGGGGCCTCTTTGTGTTAAGCACTTTGAGACATGCCTTTTGTAAAAAAAATGCGCTATACAAATAAAAGTGAATTGAAAAATGTAAGTGAGTCTTCTCCTGGCTTGACAAATGGGCCCGTCGTCCAGAGGCAGTGGCAATTTCATTGGTGGATGCCCAGCCTAATTCATGCTCTGATTGGTTGTGCAGAGGCAGGGACGCTGTGACACGTTTGCCACCGAGTTTGACCTGGAGGCTGAGGAGTACGTGCCACTGCCCAAGGGAGACGTGCACAAGAAGAAGGAGATCATCCAGGATGTCACGCTCCATGACCTGGACGTAGCAAACGCCCGGCCACAGGTACACACACGCACACTCTTTCACTTTTACACTTACACTAACGCCAGTGTTATATATCCTTTTAACATATTATTATTATTATTATTATACTATTTTTAGTGCCATCTTATCACTATAAGTGACTTTACAGCAGTACATTTTTCCGTGACAATCTCTACTTGACTGTCTTCATTAGGGAGGACAGGACATTATGTCAATGATGGGACAACTAATGAAGCCTAAGAAGACAGAAATCACAGGTAACCAAAACATTATGACACCGGCACAAAAACTTTCTCCCAAACTCTGTCTGTGCATGGGTGCTCTGTGTGTGCTTGGGACAAATGCTGAGCACGTCACGTAAAGTATGTCTGACACAATTACCTACTTTCATCTCTGTATGTGTGTGCACCTATGCACAGACAAGCTACGAGCGGAGATCAATAAGGTGGTGAACAGGTACATAGACCAGGGCGTGGCAGAGCTGGTGCCAGGGGTGCTGTTTGTGGATGAGGTGCACATGCTGGACATTGAGTGTTTCACCTACCTGCACCGCGCCCTCGAGAGCACCATCGCACCCATCGTTGTCTTCGCCTCCAACCGAGGCAACTGCCTCATCAGGTAGGGGTGTGTGTGTGTGTGTGTAGATGTCAGGAATTAAAGAGTAGAATAAAAAAATCACTTCTGCTACCACTCGTCCATTATTATAGTGATTTTTTTTTGTATTATTATTTATATTCTCTCTCTCTCTCTCTCTTTCTTTCTTTCTTTCTTTCTTTCTTTCTTTCAGGGGCACTGAGGACATCACTTCTCCACATGGTATACCTCTTGATCTCCTGGACAGAGTGATGATCATCAGGACCATGCTCTACACACCACAGGAGATGAAACAGGTCAGAAAGACTGACTGCCACTATCATTAGCGTCATTTAGCATAGCGCTAGATTAGTATGTTAGCCCACCAGTTAAAGGCTCAGACTGACTGCCAACATCAATAGTGTTATTAATATAGCATTCACTTCAATGGCCTAGACTGACTGCCAGCATCATTAGCGTAGCATTAGAATAGCATTTAAGCCCACCAGTTAAATGCCAAAAAAACATGTGCAAATAAAAGTTTCTTTTTCAGTGTGGTGTGTAATATAAAAGCACTTTTCTTGTATAAAAGGTGACACTTGTAAATTGTAAAATTAAATTTTGCTTATGTGTGTTTGCAGATCATTAAGATTCGTGCACAGATTGAAGGCATCACCATCAGTGAAGAGGCTCTGACACACCTGGGAGAGATCGGCACCAAGACCACGTTGAGGTACTGACACAATGCTTTATAAACCAATGATGTTCCAGTTAAATTAGAGAGGAGCGTGGGGGCGTCGTGGCTCAGTGGGCAAAGGCGTCGTACCATGACTCCGGCGATCCGGGTTCAAGTCTGACGTGATATCCTTTGCCGATCCTACCCCATCTCTCTCCCTTTCATTTCCTGTCAATCTCTACTGTCCTATCTGAATAAAGGCAAAAAAGCCCCTCCCCTCCAAAAAAAAAAAAATAGAGAGGGGCGTAATGCAAGTGTAGACTACAGTATCAGTGCACATATTGTTGCCACACTCGCATCTGAAAATTGTGTATCTGTCTGCTGTCACATGACTGGAAGCTGTCATTGGCGAAAACACTGCCTCACGGCATTGTGCCGTCCTTTGCCCCCACCTCGTCTATCATTCCCCTATTCCCCTACACCAGAACACCCTGAAGGCCATACGTAGATGGCAGTCCCAGTTAGTGGGACATTTATTTATTTATTTATTTATTTATTTATTTATTTATTTATTTAGACATTCAGAAAACGGGTTCTTCACGGCAACTGATGCACTGCAAACAAACCTCATAGCCTCTAGTGCAAAGTTCAGACATTCCAGAAAAGGGCATGTATATTTCCTCTTTGTCTAATCACAATTTTTCTGTTATTCTGGGTTAGTAAGTCTGATTGGCAACTATTGTGGACTAGCTAAAGGCTATTAGGTAGATTGCAATGTAAAAAGTTTGAATGTAAAATGTTTTTTTTTTAACTGCGTCTCGATGAGTGAGGAATACCTCTCTGGTTGCATGGTCGTTGTTCCTCATTGTACTGCAGTGAATTAGTGGATGGAGTGGACAGTCTACACGCCATAACTGTCTTGTCCTGCCGTGTGTGTGTGTCTCCCAGGTATGCTGTCCAGCTGCTGACGCCAGCCAGTCTGCTAGCGCGGGTGCAGGGGAAGGAGAACGTGGAGCGGGAACAGGTGGAGGAGATCAACGAGCTCTTCTACGACGCCAAGTCCTCTGCCAAGATCTTGCAGGACCAGCACACCAAGTTCATGAAATAATTCCCCCCTCTCTCTCTCTGTGTGTCTGCAATTCATTCCCCTTGTTCTCCTACTCACGCTGTCTGCTGTTATAGGTCGTTTTGGAATGTTGAAATGTGTCGAATTTTATGTTCTTTCATATAAAAAATCTAAAATCTTCAACTTGTCTGTTATTTTTTAATATTTAAGAATAAACTTGGATAGTGATTCTAAATGTAGTTATCCCAGTGTAAACAACTTTTGGTGTCAATTCCAATACAATCTTACAGATTGGCAATAGAATGATGATCATTATTAACAGGTTACCTTATTACCTAATTTAATTAATACCTATTTGTATTGATAGTCGTATTTTAAATCTGCAAAAACCTCTTGAGACAAAAGTTGAAACAGTATTTATTCATTTATTCTTTCTACTTATTCCATTTATAAGCCATGGTGTGGTGTAGTGTGTTTATCAGGCTAGGTTTGATGTAGTGTTTTGGTGAGCAAATACTGAGTGGAGTGTGCCGAGTAGTTGTCCACTGCACTGGTGTTACTTCTTGCCTGGTTTGTTGAATGCCGTCTCTGTCCCTGAGCGAACTTTGCTGAACACTGATGGAGCAACTTTGCCAGCACGCTCTGCACACAAAACACACACAAGGAGGAGAGATGCAGTGAGAACCATTGAGTTGAGTCAGCTGTGTCTGCGCTCTGATCTCTTGATAAAGGAAGCAGTTGATGCCAATGTGTCCTATATTCCAATACTATAAAACACACAGTTACACATATGCACATTTTAAAGAGGCTTTCTAAAGTTAAAATAAAGACATTATCATTCCTGTCCTTTAAAAGAGTTTTAGAGACATGTCGGTATAGAAGTACACCCATGGGTGTCCCATAGGTCTTGTATAAGTTCCCCTGTCTGTGTGGGCCACTGCACGACACTGCTTTATATGGAGTGGAAATATTGTGTCATCCAGAGGGGGCATTCTTTCACAGCGAAATACAAACACCGACCCAGAGCGCTGGACAACGTCCACTCCCACTAACTGGCACAGTGAAAACAGTAGGTCACTCACAAGCCACTCAGCCCTCTTCAAACACACACTCCACTTCACTGAGTGGCCTCTATACACAGTCTTACTGGGACAACATGATGACAGTGACATCATCAGATTAGCCTGCTCTGCGATCCTCTAGCTCTATTCACTACACTGCATTACACACTACACATCAGCAGGTTTTCACTTCAATCAGATATCAAGCAGACTCATCATGTACACTCGTACAGACTACAGGATCGGTCAGCAGCACAAAAGAGCTATTTTGGGATGATGTCATAGTAGATAGTAGAAACATGGTAGAAACTTAACTTCAGTCTGATTTACTGATATGTACTACATCATACTGAGCAACTGATTAGACTGCACTTACCATACTATACTATACTCTCTACTATGAACTACATAATACTATACTCTCTCCACCAGTGTTGAGAAAGTTACTTTGGAAATGTAATGTGTTACAGTTACAAGTTACTCAATCTAAATTGTAATAGTGACTAATTACATTTGATTACTTTTTAATTACTTTCCCACATTTTGAATGTATTCTGTCAGCTTCCAATAATTTCCAGTTTTTAAAACCGTGGATTACCCTTTAAGTATTAATCAACACTGACTGCTGTAAAGATCCCTACAAACTCCTTAGACTTCAGTGCATTAACTAGAAGTTGTCTATTTTGTGTGATAGCTCATTTTTATTTTCTGCAATGGGCTAGACCAGGGATGGCCAACGCACGGTCCTGGACAGCATGCGGCTCTTGCATTCATATTGAAGTTTTAGTTTGTGTGTGTGTGTTCGCTTCACAAATGTGTGTGTGTGAGATGAAAATACAGTCAAGTTTTCTGGCAGGGGGCAAGATCATTGAAGTAAACAATTTGTTAATTTTGCTCTCAAAATGGCAGGGAATAAATGCACAGCAAAGTGAAAATATGAAGATAAACACAGAACGTTTGAAATGGGGGAGTTTATAGTTTTTTGTTGAACGTAATGGCAAATCATTCTGCCTTACATGGTGGGTGGGTGTGGGTGAGAGAAAGGGGGGTGATATTAATGTGTGCCCATGTATGATGTGGCCCTTGAGGTAACACAGTAAAAATGTGGCTCTTGGTCTCTGACTGGTTGACCACCCCTGGGCAAGGCCAACACTGAGCTTCTATCTGACATTGCAGTCATCATCGCAAGTGCAGACATGTAGTTCAAACATGACGACAAATGTTTCACTGCAGAAGAGTAATGTAAGAGTTGAAATGTAAATGTAAGAGTTGAAATGTAATCCTGAATATTTCCTTAATATAACTGTAATTTAATTACACAGTTTTCCAATGTAACTCTAACTTATTACAGTTACTTTTATTTTGTAATTAAATTACTTAATTTTGTTACATGTAACTAGTTACTCTGTAACGAGTGCTCTCCACTCAACTATACTCTGTCATACTATACTATTTTCTCCCTTCTCTTTCCTGGCTTAACCTGCTGTTTCTCCTGCCACCATCAGATGACACAAAGAGAGATTCTCACAATGAACCTTAAAACACCCCCCCCCCCCCTGCCCCCTTACAGACCACACTTCCCCACCGACTCAAACACAGTCTATTATAGTTGGTTCAGTTTTAGGAATATTCAGAAAACCAACCACCAAAGGTTTAAATGTTTGCCCTAAGCCCTATGCCTTGGGCCAGACACACTTGACAAACTCATCAGACAGGCATCCAAACACAGAAGCAATCCACTTTCTAGCTGTTGCTTTTTAGTTGGAGTTGGTAGGTGTTCATCGGATCTGCCAGTGCGTCTTTACTATGCTAACTACACCCATAGGTCAGTCCTGTCCCCTCTACTCACCACATTCCTCCATCACCTCAAAGGTCTTGCTCTTCACCTCCTTCCTCTGGCCCAGCTGATCCCTCGCTTCCAGCAGGTCTTCTTCCCGCACCTCCGGCCGCTGTGCCTGACCATCGTCACACTCGTCCATCTGAGGGAGGAAGGAAGGAAGAGGGAGAGAAGGCACAGCATTTAACAATAGGAACCAACCACCAGCTACTGCCCAAAAGGTAAGTGAATGACTGCTCCTAGATGTATGCCTGGGACCAGACAAACTTAACAAACGTCAAACATAGAACACGTTCTACTTTTTCACTTGGTTAGTGTTTATCAGGAAGGAGGAGGAGGAAGAGAAAGAAAAAAGGGACACAGAGGAAAGTTCTTAGTCATACGCAATATAAGCTACTCTGTAAAACCATGGACCTCTGTAAAACCATCTGAGGGATGAGGAAAGGAAGAGGGAGAGAAGCAGCAACTTTTAATAATACATTTACATTTACATGTATGTATTTAGCAGACATTTTTATCCAAAGCGACTAAGAAAGGAGGATAAACAATCAAGCTACAGAGAAGAAACCTTAAAGAGCATAGCGCTAGGGGATAGGAGTGCATCAGTAGAGTTAGGTGCAATGCAGTGAAAGTTATCAAGTGCTAGGACAGAGAATGCTCTCTGGATACCTGGGTCTTAACCACCCCCCCTTCCTTTTGACTACATTTAGCAAAATCAGTGTCTATCTAATAATGTCAGCCTCATCTGAATCACAACACAGGCAGTTAGAAACAGGAGTGGCTCCTGCCTTTATCAGCACAAAAATGCTCTCTGGTCTCTCTCAGTCAGCACCTACAGTATTGTAGATAGCATTTCTCTCTCACACACACACATACTGTATATACACACACACACAGTGAAAGTGAAGTTAATGCAGAAAGCGTGCAGTCCTACCTGTGACATGCTTGTGTTCTTGTGTGCTCGAAGACAACGTGCAGCTTCCACTTGTCTTTGTCCTATTTTCTCTCTCTTCTTCTCTCTTTCACTCGTCTTCCTCCGAGTCTGGATTATGTCATCTCTCTCACACACACACACACACAATGACGCAGAGTTAAGTCCAGCCTCATAAACACACACATGGATCCCTAGTGGCCTGTAATTCTGTGTGTCAGGAACTGAGTCAGACTCCTCCCCTCTGTGTTGTCATTGTGTAATTATGTCTGTGGAATTCCTAATGGTACCGTCCCGCTCCAGAGTGCTAGAACTGTTCGCCTCATTAAACTTTATGAGCAGGGTTCTTTTGCTCTTGCTGATGTTCAGCTGCTTCTGGAAATGTAGAACTACAAGGGGCTCTAGAACTCTAGAATCTGGATAAATTCATTCTATTTCAGCGGTAAAACTTTAGCCCACGCTCTTGCTATCAACCACACATGCACCAGGTCTGTTGACGATGCATGTGTGTTTGTGTGTGTGTTGAGTGAGGTCATAAGGTGTGTGTGTAAAGGTGTTTATTCTTCTCTTACTGTTTAAACAGAGAAAGAGAGTACGTGAGACATACTTCCTCAGTGCGTCACTATGTCACATAATAATACCACCATCTGTTCATAAATCAAAACATCTAAAACTTCCATTCAAGTGTATAAAAGAGAGTAAATCTCAACAGAAAGGTACAAACACAGTGTAGATCCCCAATAAATTGCAGTGTATTGTTGCCAGTAAAGAAAAGGTTTCTGAAGGAAGTAATTTACAACATTATTCCACCTAGTTCACAAATAGGATTTGTACTTGTTTGGTTCTCAACAAAGTATTCTGGGTCCTTTCAGTACATGTCTGTATCTTATTTACATTTCTGGACGGGTATAAATCCACTGGCATTCTAGCGTCACACAAATGATTCAAAGACGCAAAAAGTTGTTGTCCCCTCTTTACTTAACTTTATATTCTAGCACATTCCATCCAAATGAGAAGCGCATATAAAAATATATATGATGTCAAACAGTGCTGTTTCAAAGTTCCACCCAAGGATGGATTGTGTATGAGGAGAATGATTGTAAACTCAAGGGCCACATCTTCAAGAGTGCCTGAGCTCTCTAGGAAACTGTATTGACTGAAACTGCCTTCAGCCAAAGTCATTCAGCAGATGGAGCCTATCAAAATGGCCTCATTCGTTACTGGTTTTATTTAAAACCGTTTTGGTATCTCAAAGTCTGGTTTTGCCAGCGAGTTAATACTGCCTTGTGGCCTAGTCTCCATCTTTACCAAAATACAGAAGTGATGAAGGCTACAGTAAATGGCTGGCCAATAAGGCCCATTCTTATGAGGAAATTTGGGTTTACACCCGATTTCATACAGGTACTCCGGCATTACACAATATTTTCTCATCTGTTCACATATACAGTATTCATAAGAACCCTTTCCAGAACAAAACCGCGACTAAGACCCACTGTTCTGGTTTCTATGCTTCGCTCAGATCACACAGTAATCCAGCTTTTTGGAACCGCAAGAACAAAGAATGGCCAAAATGGAACAGTTCTGCATGGGTTCGGGGTCTTCAGGTGTGTTTCTTGGTGTAGCGTGGCAGCAGCTGGGACTTAATGAACTCCACGAGGCGCGTCTCGGTGACAAACGCTGTGGCCAGCACCCCGAACAAACACACCCCGCCCACGGCAATATGGACCAGCCTTAGCAACCAGCCGCCATCACAACATAACAGACCCTACAACAATAGGAACAAAGGGAGAAAAATGTCTCAGAAAATTCTCATTCATACAGGTCATGGCAGTTCAGGTACAGGTAACTGGAGTTCTGTTGAAGACATTTTACTTTTCATCTAAAAAGTTCAGATTCTTTTGGAGTTTTCAGATGTTTGACCTTTCATCGGAAAACTATCAGCTCTGATGAAACTTCTTAGATAAAAAGATCCCAAAAATGCAAAGGGAAGATTATAGACCCAAAGATTAAATTACAAAGAGAT